>PVIW01000319.1:0-578749 GCA_004026585.1 Noctilio leporinus | reverse complement strand
ACAAAAAACATTATAAGCACATGATATATTATTTTGCAAACCCCAAAGGCCATGTTCTAGAAGAAACAGTGTAGATTCTCTCTCTCTCTCTCTCTCTCTCTCTCTCTCTCTCTCTCTCTCTCTCTGTAAGACCAGCCTCACGAGGACAGAATATGATTTTCTACTATGGAATAAGCTTAGGAAAAATGGGTTGACTTTTTACTTTGGGGCTTCGCTGCTGAAAATAACCAGAAGACAATGCAAAAGGTTTTAAGTCCCTCACCATTCTGGAAGAAAAGGTTTCTGGAACTTACTCTCAGGCTCTTGGGTATTAGACCACTGTAGAATAGTAATGAGCATGCAATTTTTGCAGCCAGGTCCGGCCGAGTTTGAATCCTTGCCTGTAGGCCCCACCCTCCTTCCCTTCTTCCTCCAGGCCTCAGCCGGCAGCGCTGGACTTAGGATGTGCACCAGGGAGGCTAGTGTGGGGCTGAAATGAGACAGCGCAGGAAAAGCTTTCAGCCCCGTTCCTGGCAAGAAGTGAATGCTAGGAATGCTATCATTTGAGGAAACTTGGGATACCAGGAGAGTTAAAGAAAAGTGTGTGTGTGTGTGTGTGTGTGTTTACAAGGCGAGAGAGAAAAAAGAGACACATAAAACCTACCCCAGGCTTGCCAGCAGCCTAGGCTGTCTCTTTTCTGCTTTCAATTACATTTTCTTTCCTCTCCATCATCACCTCTGCTGCATCCCAACAGGGAAGCCCTGCAGAAGCGGAACGCTGAATGACGTCTCCACCTTCCAGGAAGTTTCCAGGGAGGGCAGCCTGGCTCCGGGCAATGCCCTGTGTTGGTCCCACGGATGAGGAGCCTGGGTCCCAGCCTTGTCCTGACACCCAGCCTAGGGAGGCGTGTAAACAGAGGGGCTGGCTGGGGAAACTGGGCGGAGTCCCAGAGCCAGCTACGCTAAGTCTTTCCAGTTCTGTTTTCTCTTGTTGGAAATAAATTCCCAGCCATCATAAGATCCAGCCATTAAAAAAAAAAAAATTTTTAAAGCCCCATATACATGTCAACTTGCTGATCAGCATCTTCAAGATGGTCAAAGCTGTTTTCCTCACCACTGGTACAAAGAGCCAAGAGTTGATGCCGGCTAAATAGGGACTATTTTAGAAATACCACAATTAGTATTTTTAGTGTGTGATCATACCTCATCTTAGGATGGCCAAATAGCCTCTCACTTGCTTTCTTCCCCACTTTATATAAATCATCTTTATATACTGAATGATGGGTCTTCCCAATGGTTTGAGGGGGAACTGAGAACTATATTTTATGCAATTTTATGTGCACAGTACCCAGCACAGGTGTTAAAATGGATAATAACCTGAATAAGCAGATAAATGTAAGATTTCTCAAATGAAAACTTCACCTTCAACAAAAATACTGACTAGTTAAGAGTTGTACACAGGTATGCAGGTGTAAATGACTAACACACTAATTCATATCTCCCATAAACATTTATTGAGAGCCTACTATGTGCTGCACACTAAGTGCTAGAGATATAAACATGGCATGGTTCCTGCCTTCGTAAAATTCAGCCTGATTTAAAAAAAAAAAAGGCAGGTATGGGTCAATGTTCTTGGATGCAGACACTATGATCCATTTTAGCTAGTTTCAACTGAAAGGGATAGACGAAGGCTTATAAATATCTCACAAACTCATTGGGAAGAAATAGGCTCTATGTTGAGCTTCTAGGACTCCACCCAAGACAAGCCATCACCGCCACTGCTGGCTCTGTAACTAACCACACCACCTCTGCCATTATCAAGCCAGCAGAATGAGTGGCCCATGTTCTGCTCTTTGCCCATGAAACTTAGATCTGAACCCAAGTCCCACATGAGAGTCCTACCTGACTGGCAGAATACAAATCAATAACCTGCACGGCAGCACGAAGGCTGGGAGACACAGGCATTCTTTGATGGGAATTGGAGATCTATATGCCACGGGGACCTACAGGAATATGAAGAAGCCCTTCGAAAGATTTTTAGCCATTGTGTCAGGTGTTCACACAACAATTAAATAAACAACTGCGGTATGAGGTGAGGGTGATGTGACTGATGTACACCTGGAGCAGGTTGAAATAATCCAGCTTCATGGAAGGTAATTTACTTATTTGGAGCTTGACTGAGTAGGATTTAGCCAGGCAAAGAATACATTCTAGTGATGTTCAATATTCCAAAAAAACATTCCAGTAAATGCAAACCATCAGGCTTTGTGCTGCCTACTGAGCTGACAGCTGTGGACAAGAAGACCCCATGCCTTGCCCTGATGGAGCCCCCAGCCCAGGGCAGCAGGGGTTGAGGCGCAGGCATCCTGCTGGAAGGCCAAGTGTCCTAATGTGCACCACGCATCATGGCACTGTCCTTAGGGAAGTGCCAAATGTGGCTCACTGTCATCTGTCCTCATGCTAGTTGTGGAGTGGACACTGACTGAGGACAGCTAAGCCACAGGTCAGCCAGTGACTTTTGAGTTGGCGCAGAGCAATGGTGATGGGGACAATGGTGATCAGCTGCCAGCATTCAGTTCCCTCTTTCTAAGAACTGAACTGGGGGGAAAGTGAGAAAATTCATCAACTGATCCATGGAACCAGGAGCAGAAAAGACTGATCTGCACAGCAGATAGCAGGAATGAAGAGGACCCAAGGGAGACTCTGTGAACAGAGGACATAGAATCTACGTGGGACTTCCAATGAGCTCCTCTCCAGTGTGTCCTGAGTGCACTGGAAAGGCAAACAGTGGAGGTCGAGGCAGTGTTGGCAGAGGGTCTGTAACCTCCCCCTCAGGAGGGCAACGGGAGAACCCAGTCCCAGGAGCTTACGGGAAGCACCCATTTCCCGGGCTCTGCTCCAATCCCTGCAATGCCTGGCTCTGTGGCCGGGTCAGTGCTCCTGGGAGGTCTTGTTTTTTCATTCCCTCCTGCAACCTTTCCTGGCCATCCTGTGAGGTGGCTTCCTAGCCTTCCTGGTCCATGCCTCTGCTAACACACTGGAAGCTGAAAGGCCTGGAATTTGGCCTGACCAACATGGAAGGGAGAAAAAAAAATTTTAATTATTTTTCTTTTATTGCTTCTAGAGAAAATGGAAGGGAGGGAGAAAGAGAGAGCAAGACACACTGATGTGAGAGAGGAACCTTAATGGGTGCCTCCACGCTCCCTGACTGGGAACCAAACCCGCAACCCAGGCATGTGACCTGCCCAGGAATCAAACCACAACCGTTTGCTTTGCTGGAATGATGCCCAGCCCGCTGACCCAGGGCAAAAAATATTTTTCTTAAAATGAGAAAGGAAACCGAAGTTCCACATTAATTGACAACTTTGAATTTTAGATTTAATTCTATTTAACGCGTCTCTATATTTCTTACCAAAAATGCTATTTTGTGTTTATTGAATTGAGTTGCTATGAAAATGTAACTAACAATGGATGAAATAGCAGTGAGCCAAGATCACACCCTCCCACTTCGATATCCAGAGATGAGGTTTGCTACATGACAGAGCTGGGAGCGCCAGGAAAGCAGAGAGCAGGCCTGCATGGTTCATTTGATAACTGTAAAGGAACCCTAGTTGACATTCGCAACAATACAGCCCTTCGCGCTTAGCCTCTGCATGTCGTAAACGCTGTATCTGGTGCTCTTAAGTGCACGTTGATGAACAATGTTTAAAATCAAAGGACGTTCAGAAAGGTTTTTGCTTCTGTGTGAAGTTAGGTTGGAGCAAGAAAGGCTCTGGAAGGCTGACCCCATTGGAGCAGGTCTACCCCACTCCTGGGACGTTTTCCTTAACAGAGATCAGTCGGCGGAATCTCTGCCACCCCCCACCCCCCACCCCCATCTGCCGTGGCTTCCACTGCTGTGGGAAGGGAGCAACACGCAGGCCCACGAGCAAGGCTAAGAGGTGTGGGTGGGCAACCAGGAGAGGAGAGAGGAGGAACCCGGCAGGCGAGGGCCAGGCCACGTGGTAACCCAGTAGGGCTTACAGCAGATGTGGAGATGCGGGGGGTGTGGAGGGCAGGGTCTTTTTTTGGCCTGCCTGCGTTCATTCGTTCGTTCACTCGGCAAAGATTTATAGAAAGTAAAGATGGAACTAGAAGGTTCAGTTATGAGCGGGGGAGTACAGCCCCCAGGGTGACCTGGCAGGTGACATATACGCCTGATAAAGAGGAAAAGCCCCGTCTCGCCACGTGGACTGGGGAGAGCTTGAGGGGATGAGGCCAGCTGTGTTCACGTGTGGGCCTCAGCTCCGTCCCACAGGAGCAGGGCAGAGGGAGGTGACTGGCAACGGAGCAATAACCCAAAAATTCACACCCAGGAGCCTAAGCAGAAGGTCAGTTTAAAATCTGCCATTATTAGCTACCTTTTATTGAGCACTGACTGCTGTGTTCAACACTGCGCCCGGCACTCTGCCTTCCTCCTCTAATTCTCACAGCCACCGTCTGAGCTAGGGATGTGCCAGGACAGGGAGACTGAGCCAAGCAAGAGGAAGCTACCAGTGGCTGTCACACAGCTAGCAAATGCTAGGGCAGGGACCCCGTCCCGGCTGGCTCCCATGGGTGCTCCTGTGGACCCCCAGGGCTCTGTGCACAATTGGGTACACAGGCTCTAGAAACACAGCCAGTCCCGCTCTCCACCGGCTCTGGTGGACATGACTGGAATTTCAACATGCTGTTTTCACAGAGCCTAGGACCCAGGGCACCCCGGGCGAGGACGGGAGGGACCTACAGTCCCAGCACTGGTAGACTGAGGGTCACATTGGCTCTCAGAGGCCTCACCCCACCCTCCAACAGTCACTGCAAGGTGATTTGGATGTTTACCTAAGTTCAGAGGATTGATTCCAAGTAGGGCAGGGCGGAGACTAGAACACGGATGGAGGCTTGTTCCAGACCTGAGAGAGCCAAGAGTGAAGTTCTCAGAGAAGGCTGGGGAAATACCAAGGAACCTCGCTGAGTAGAGCACGGTTGAGAGGCAGAAAATGGAAGGGCTCACTGCCAGTCATCCAAAGGAGCCCCGGGCAAACGGGGGTGACTGTCTCTGAGTCTAGGGAAGGAGGCCTCAGAGAGAGACGGTGCTTACGGGCGCCTGCATTTTACCTGTAGGGTTCCCATCTTCACTGAGCCTGGTTCTTTTCCCCCTAACATTCTGTTTTCATAGGGATACTTAATCGAGTGCCCACTGTGAAGAAAGAGGCTCATTTAAATAAAATTTAACATGAATGTAATGATCCATCTTTAACCTGGAAACTAGGGGGCCAGTTTGTCTCCATCAATCACGTCACCATTTAGACGCTGATTCATTTCTGGGGCTTTTCACCCGCCTTCCCTCAAAGTCCTCCCCAGCCCCCTTGACTCATTTTTAACTCACTGCTCCTGCATTCCTTCAGTCCTTCCTCGGCAGGCGTGACTGTGGGGCCGACCGTGGGGACCCAGCCCAGATCTCGCTGTCCTGCACCCCCCGAGTTTGGAGCACGGTTCAGAAAGAATGCTGTGGGAGTTCCGCAAAGGGAGGGAGCCTTTCCCGCCGGGGGAGATGTGAAGTCAGCACGTGGAGAGGCCGCTGGTCTCTGTAAGGCGGCACCTCTCAGTCCAGGAAGGGATATCCAGGCGGAAGAAAACTGTGAAGGCCAGAAGAGAGGGATGGGGGTGAGGGTGGCGTCTGCAAGACAAGGAGACAGGAACGAGGGCCCGGGGGAGGATGAGTTAGTTTTTACAAGGACGAACCTAGTAAAGCTGTCACTTGCTCTGGCCATTGTAGAGTTGTCCCCACTCACCCACAGGGGATACATTCTAAGACCCCCAGGGGATGCCTGAAACCATGGATAGCAGCAAACCCTACATAGCCTATGCTTTTTCCTACACACACATAGCTGTATAAGTTGAATTTATAAGTTAGGCACAGTAAGAGATGAATAATAAGCAAATACAGCAGTTGAAACAGTAAACTGTAATGACATTTATATGAATGTCTTTGGGCCCATTATTAAGTAAAATAAGAGTTACTTGCCTCCAAGTACTACGCGACGGTGGCAGCTGATCTGAGAACCAAGACGGCCACTAAGTGGGGAATGGGCAGGAGATTCTAGAGTGTGGGGACTCATGTTCCCTGCGAGATGGACCCAGACGGCATGACATTTCATCACAATACTCAGAGGAGCAGGCAATTTAAAACTGAGGAATTGTTCGTTTCTGGAATTTTCCATTGAACATTTGCATACAGCAGTTGACCAAGAGTCATGAAACCTTGCAAAGCAAAACCAAGGTGGTGGTGGGGCTGGGCTTCTGTATTCTCATAGCGCCCTGAGGCCCCTGGAGACAGAGGTCATTCTCCCAAGTCTTTCTAGAATAAAGCTCCATGAGAGTTCACTTTGAGTCGCTCCCAGTCATACCTCAGACTGTCGGCCACCCAGCATGCTCTGATTTCTGGACTCAGTGGGTCTGTTGAGAAGCCGTAATTTGCATTTCGGACAAGTTGATGCTGCGGGTCTCAGGTATTACAGAGGGCTAAAGCTTCCGAGTAAAATCCACAAAAATTCTTGGGCTTTACACTAACATGTGAGACACAGCGTATGTGCTACAAAGTAGGAAATGCCTGTTGGCAGGACTCTTTGAACCCCCTGCGGCCAGGAGGTGGGGGGGCTCTGGACTAGGGCAGCTCTTCAGAAGCTCCTAAACCTGGGACTCCCTCGTCTGTCCTGGGGGCCTGCAAATACCTCCAGCACCCAGGTGGCCAGGGCACGTGGCATCAAATAAATAACCAGAATAAGTTGCTGCTTATTCTGCGCTGGGTCCTGCAGAGAGGCCCTCTGAGCCTGTCTGGAATCCTCCCAGCCTGGTGCCCGTGGAGGGGAGACCCTGCATCTCGGGCCCCTTGCTGTCTGCTCCTGTTGGCATCTCATCCGCCCAGCAAGTGCCAGCCTCTGGGACTATCCAGCTCGGGTCTGACTGTCCGTTAACGATTGTTAAAGGAAAGAAAGCGTCTCTTTCACAATAACCTCCTGGAAGTGTAGGAAGCAGGGGCCCTCTGACAGGTCATATCGGCCCAAGAGAAAATTTTGAAATGAACTTTAAAGTAGAAGTTTCCTTCATGTTTATCATAGAGAACTCCTAAAGCACTAATGTTGCTCTCTCTTTCTCCAATAAGCTCACAAGTCTGTGGCAAGCATTTTATTTGGAACAAGTGGGCAGAGGGTGGGGAAGGGAGGACTTGGGAGGAAAAGTCCTTTCAAAGTCTTATTCTGAAAGATCGCATGCTTGTCTATTCCAAGAACAGCTACCAGATATGTGAAATATCATGTTAAAGTGGATAAGGTGCCGGCCTGTGAACCCAAAGGTCCCAGGTTCAATTCCCAGCCAGGGCAACATAACTAAGTTGCAAGCCAGGTCTCCAGACAGGTCTGTGGCTGGAGGCAGGTGAAAAGCAACCATACATTGATGTCTCTCTCCCTCTCTGCCTCTCTCTCTTGCCCTCTTTCTTCCCGTATTTCTAAAAATAATAAAATAAAAATTTTTTTAATAAATAAATAAAATATCATGTTAATAGTTGTTACTGCCCTGGCTAGTGGCTCAATGGATAGACACTGGCCTGCGAACCCAAAGGTCGCTGGTCAGGGCACATAAGCAGGTTGCAAGCCAGGTCTCCAGCCAGGTCCGTAGCTGGAGGCAGGTGAAAGGCTACCATACATGGATGCTTCTCTCCCTTTCTTCCTCCCTCCCTGCCATTCTCTTTAAAAATAATGAATAAAATCTATAATTATAAATAGATTTATTGTAAAATAGTTAACTTTGGTGGTAGAATTACATGTGATTTGTATTTATTCTTTGCACTTGTGGGTATGTTATAGTCAGAAAATGAAACAGCATGTATTTTTAAAATCATTCATAGGTCCCGTTGCCTTTGGAGGGTGGAGTGTGTGCAAGGAGCCTAAACCCACAGGCAGATAGATGGTGCGGGGAGAGAAAGGTTCAAGCAGGAAAGAGGGTCTGCAGGCCAGGCCGGAGACAGCCAGCAGAAAGGGGGTCAGCAGGTGCCTCAGGGAGCTGCTCCGACACACGAGATGAAAATGTGCATGACTATTTCTGACACAAGAAATGGCATTTAATTCAAGATAGAGGACAAAAGGAAGGCACTGAGTGTTCCACTTAGGGAAGGTGGGGGGCCCTCAGTCCCCAGCAGGCCCCTCATCTCTTGGGTCACGATGCACTCCCCCTCCCGCCCCTCCCCAGGGACACTCTGCCATGGAGCGGAGAGCTCAGGCTTTGGCCACTTTGCTGAGGTGAGCAAGCCCTGGCTGGCTTCGTCCCCTCCGGAAAGAACCTGGGCTCTTCCTCTTTTCTTCCTCTTCCTGTCCCTTCTTCCCTCTCTGTGCCTCTCTGTGAGGAGGAATTAGACCTAATGCCGAAGGATCCTATCGTGTCCCCCCTTCCTTTGCGGCCTGCTCTTACCACTTCACCTGGGCCACTCAGCTCTTTGCTTCCACATCCCGAGTGAGCTCTGGGAGACGACACACCCCTGAGTCATAGCCTCCGCTCACAGGGTGCCTCCCGGAGCACTGGGGACCTCGCGGCGTGGGCTCCTTGTCCCCACACGTTTATTGTCAACATTCTCTGTGGAGCTTTCTTAGGTTCTTGAATCAGACATAACCTCCCAAGTCAGTGACCACCAAGTCACCATAAAATGAAGGCCCATGAGAACAGTGAGATCTCATCTCCTACCTTTCAACCGGTGAAGTTTTTAAAATCAGCATTCGCCGATTCCCTCGTTTGCCGTGGAGAATTGGTCGTATAAATGGAGGCATCCTTCTTGGAGGGCAATTCGGCGTATAAGGCTTTAGGACCAGGTCATATCACTTGAGCTAGCAATTCCACTTCTCCTAATGAATCATAACAAAATCATCAGAGATGAACATGAACAGTTCTGCACAAGACGGTCATCAAAGCATTATAGACATTATTTGTAAAGGAACAGCAATAGGAGTTAACTAAGTGAATGGATCATAACTGCACACAACAGGACACTGTGAGGTGGTAAGAAATCATGCTGCAGAAGCATGTTTGAGCCTCCTGCCCCACCACCCTGGTCCAGAGCTCTGTGGGCTACAAGATTAAGACCACATCAGCATTTCCCTAGGCAGCCTTTTCTAAAATTGTAAGTAAAAGATAACCCAAGGCAAACAGGCTTAGGAACAAAAGATATTTAATTGGCTATTAACCCAAAGGCAGGACTGGATTCAGCTGAGAAACCATCCTGTAGTTCAACATTGTCTCCAAGGACCTCATTTCTTTCTGGGGAAGTTATTTATCTCTCCTCCCAGTTTTTCCTTTCAAGTGGCCTCTGAGCTGGTCGCTGACAGGGATCATTGCCAATTTCTACTGTCCGCGAGGGAGCAGCGGGAGAAGCGCCTCCTGCGATTATCCCTTAGATGGGGCAGGGTGCAGGGGCTCCCTGCTCTGCCCTCCAGGGAGCTGACGACAGGTGTAAGCTTATTTTCACTTTGTAGCTTTAGTGCTTTCATCTTCACCTCACATCTTTCAGAGGAGAAAAGAGAACATTCTGGTAGCTTTTGGGCAAGTTCTGGAACCAATGCTCTCAGTTGCCCAAATTTTTTCATGTGATTCCAGACCCATTACTAAATTTGAGGGGATGGGATGGGATGAGATGGAGTAGCATAGGATAGGATGCTCTGCTAGGTGCAGCGTGGCCATGAGAGACAAAAGAATGAATCCTTGCTGGAAGGAAACCCACTGAACACATCTTATGTAAAGGAAAGAGAGTCAAGTAAATATGGGAAATGTTAAAAGAAGTTAGTCAGATTCCTTCTCAGCCTTTGACATGCTAACGTGCACTATAAGCCACCAGCCAACAGGTAGGAAGTGGGAGGGTATACTTCATGCTTCACAAAGAGTCCACTTTGGAAAATACTGGAATAAATGTAAGGAAGATCAGTGCCTATACATAGAATGAACATACATCTGAACATGTCTGGGACAGTCTCAGTTTACACCTGTTATTGCAGGTATAAATTATGGCATAATTATGATTAGCACTCACGTTCACTCTCAAAAGGAGGCCAACTTTCATGACAGATTACATGGTCACCTACTGAGGACTTCATGTTGCTCCATGTTGAATTGTGAATCACTGACCCAATCAGATCTTCTCTTAGGGCCGTGACTATGAGACTTAGACAAAGAGAGACACTAGGAAGAAATCAAACCAGAGAAGCGGAAGCAGTAGTTGCATAGATAGGGAGAGGCTGGATCCCCGGGGTGGTGCTTCTTCAAGAATGGAAACCATGGGAGGGAAGGGATGGGGGTTGGTGAGACAGATCTAGCAGGCTACCTGCCCTGACACACCTGACTGTGTGGCTGCTGGGTTGCTGTTCTGTGCCAATTTACTGTCCAGGACGCTTCCCGACCCTCACCCCACAGCTCATCTGAGCACATCTGTACCGGCCAAGATGGCCCTTCTCAGCGTGGTTCTCAACCCAGAATCCCCCGTGCAGCTTTTAGGATACACAGGACCATCCCAGTAGCTCCACCTCTAGTCCCAGTTTTCTGCTTTACAAGAAAAAATATTTCAAAAATATCAGCTACCCCATGTATTTTCCTGAATCTCATCGATGGTCTGAAACCTCTTCCCTTTAACAGATGATTTTTAGTTTAGGGAAAAGCCAAAAATGTTAGGGTGTCAATCAAAGCTGGGCTGTAGGGAAGCTGAGTCACCTGGGCGATTTGATGTTTTGCAGAAAAACTCTGCACAAGACATGATACATGAGCGGACACATTCATAATAAAGCTGCCAATTACCAGTTGCCCATAGCCTTCTGAATCACCCAAATATTTTCCATGGAGGAAAGTTCAAGCTTAATGCAAAATTTGATACAGATTTGGTGCTCTACTTGCTCAGTCACTTTGAATGCGACAGCCACACAATACACATGCTCATTCAATGATGTCTACCACCCCACTGACTAGTACAGTGAAGTCCTCATTGTTCACACTTGTACATTCCAGTCCACTCTTCTTGGTTGCCAGGTTACATCAATGTTGCACAAACTGTTCTCATTACATTAACGATGGCTGGACTTTTTCCAGACAGACCTCACACACCCACAGACACACACACACATATACATACACAAACACATACGCTTTTATGTGTCAGTCACATTACAATAAAGCAGTAAGAAAGAAAAGAGAAAATGTACTCAACATTAATAACCATCAAGGGAATCAAACCCACAATGAGATAGACTTCACACCCAAAAGACAGACAATACCAGGTATTGGTGAGAAGAAATTGGAACACTGATGCATTCCTGTGGTACTGTAAAATAGTACAGCCACCTTGGAAACCAGTTTGGCAGTTCCTCAAAAAGTTAAACAGAGTTATCATATGACCCAACAATTTCATTTCTAGGTATACATATACCCAAGAGAAATGAGAGCATAGGTCCACACAAAACTTGTAATTGAATATTCATGAGAGGATGATTCATAACAGCCCAGACATCCATCAACTGATGAAGAGATGCACAAAATGTGGCATGTCCAGACAATGGGATATTTATTCAGCTATAAGAAAGAAATGGAGTACTGATATTTACTACAGCACTTTATGCTAAGTGAAAGAAGCCAATCCCAAAAGATCACATATTGTAAGAGTACATGTACATGAAATGTCCAGAATAGTCAAATCCAATAGAGAGAGAAAGTACATTAGTAGTTGCCAGGGTATGGGAGGTGGAGGGAATGACGTCTAATGGGTATGGAATTTCTTTTTGGAATAATGAAAGTGTTTTAAAGTATATATATATATATATATATATATATATATATATATATGCAATCCTGTAACTCTGTGAATACACTAAAAACAATCAAATTGTACATTTGTAAAAGGGTGAGCTTTTGGTATGGAGCTATATCACAATTAAGCTGTTATTGAAAAACAAACCAACAAGCAAGGAAGCTGGTGGTAAAAAGAATGTGGGAATGAACTGAGGGCATTTTCAGAGATGCTGTGTGGAACTATGGGAAGGGCTGGGGAAGAATAAAAAAGCAAGTGGAGATGAGAGGGTGGGAGGGTGGACCTTGCGTTTAGCCCCAACCCACTTCATCTTGTCCACTAGTCTGAATTCTCTCAGCAGTCACAGTGCTCTAGAACATTTTTCAACTTCAAGAGATGATTGAGGGGCCAATTTTATCTTGCTAACTCATCTGCTCCTGTTTTTAAAAATAAACTGTATATTTTAGAACAGTCTTAGATGTACAGAAAAATTGTGAAGCTAGTACAGAGAGTTTCTGCGTACTCCACAGTTTCCTCTACCAGCAACATCTCACATTCACATGATTTAACTTGTCACAATTAATGAACCAATATTGATACCTGACTGTTAGCTGAAGTCTATGCTTATTTAGTTGCCCTTACCTGTCCCAGGATCCCATCCAGGACACCGCAGTGCATTTGGTCATCAGGTCTCCTAAGGCTCCTTGTGGTTCTTACAGTTTCTCAGCCTTTCCTTGTTTTTGATGACCTTGACAGTTTTGAAAAGTACTGGTCCAGTATTTTGTAGAATGTCCCTCTGGTGGGATTTGTCAGGTGTTTTTCTCATAATTAGGCTGTGGTTATAGGTTTTTTGAGGAAGATCACAGAGATCAAGTGCTGTTTTTTTGGTACTTTACAAAAAATTATATATTTTGTTGTAAATATAAATATAAATAATACAAGGGTATATATTATCAACATGACTTCTTCCTGTTGATGTTGACCTTGATCACCACCAGGCTGAGGTTAATAACTGTCAGGTTTCTCCACTTGTAAAGTTACTCCTTTCCCTTCCTTTTCCACATTCTACTCCTGGGAAGAAAGTCCCTCTGCACAGCCTGCACTAGGCGGTGGGGAGCTGGGCTCCACCTCCTTGCAGGCAGACCATACAGGAGCCCTTACGTTATTTAGGGTTATTCTGCACAGAGGTTTGTCTCTTCTCCCCCATTTATTTATTTATTCAATCATTTAAGTATTAGTATGAATATTTATTTTATACTTTTGGCTGTAGTCTAAAATACTTTCTTTTCCCTCAACTTGTTCCAACTTTGGTCATTGGAAGCTCATTCAATTGGGTCTGCTCCCATAATTGTGGGGTTTTATTTAGTTTTGTGCTTTTTTTTGCCCAGCTTTCTTTAATTCCTGGCAGTACAAGAAGAGATCCTATTTTTTTATTGCAAAAAATTGTCAATCAACAATTGTCAATCAAAAGTAGAGAGAATAGCATAAAGAAACTTCACATACTCACAGCTTAGATTTCTTAACTGTAAACATTTTTGACATAGCTACCTCTATGTTTTTGTTTTTATGTCTATCAGATAAAGATTTTAAAAACATAATCACAATATCACTATCACATTAAAAAACAGCACTATCACATCCAACAAAATGAATACTGACGCCTGAATATCACCTATTACAAGTCAGTGCTTAATTTTCCTTGTTTTTTTTTTTTTGTTTTTTTTTTTAAGCAATTTTACAGTTGGTTCATTCAAATCAGGTTTATGTGCAATGGACTTGGCTGACCGTATGGCCAAGGTGCTATTTAACATGTTCTTCTATCTTCAATTATTTCTGATGAACTATTAGATCTTGGAGCTTGATTATATTTCCCCCAAAGTGAAAAACACTAATCAAGAAACCGACGGACGGAGCCAGACCATTCCTTCTGATGGAATTTATCTCTAGTGGAAGTGAGCACCCTCCAGGCCCCACACTGAGAAGAAGAAAGTGACACCCCAGGGGAAAAGGGGAGTTGTTGGCTTTAGGGTTTCAAAGAACTCACAGCAGGTGATGCCCAGCGCATGGGCTGCCAAGAGGGACATAACCAGGCATGGATTTTCCTGGGGTTGTGACTGTTCTTGCCAGCTGCTGCTCCAGTTACCGAGTTCCACAGAATTTGATGGGCTGCCCCAACTCTATTTTCCCCGTAAGCCCAATTATTTTTTAGTACGCCATTTTGTAGAACTTGGGGTTTTTAGCAGTGCACGTAAGATGTTAGAGCAGAAATGCAGGTACATCTTTATTGCAAAGAATCAAGACAGTCCTGGAAATCTCAGGATGTTTGGTGTCTCTCTGCCCACGGCTCCTGCTATCCCACTGCAGCTCCTGAGTCTCTTGAGGGGACTCCTGGGCCAGTGGCTTCCCTGGTGGCCCCCCAGGAGGGTCCTCCTCAGGGCCCCCACCTTTCTTGATTCTTCTGGTTTGGTTTTGTTTGTACCAGCAGGCCTATCTCTCAACCAGGACAGCAGGACCAGTTTCTTTTACAAGAAACTGGAAATACTGATTAATGATGTTAAGGAGGCCAGCACCTACAAACATGCCCGGGTGCTGGGTGTTCCTGCTCTCGGGCAAAATGGCAGAGAAGTTGCTGCTGGGGGAGGTTTTATTTATCGTTCATTTATAGTGCTGGGAGAAAGGACTTTTCTTTTCGTCTCTTCTATTTCTCTGTTATATTCCCTCTCCTCCTTCCCCATCAATGTTTCATCAAGTCATTCCTTGGTGCAGGTATCTTATGAGCCATTGAGAAAATTAAATTTAAAACGTATACTTTCTAAAACACACAACACAAAGCACATTATGGCGCTTTTAGGAAGGGGGCCTGGCTGGAAGACAGGGGCAAAATCACACTGCCATGAATTGACTGAGCTTCAGAAAGAACTGTTTTATATAATGTCACCTCGGGATCCCACTTTTCCACCGGGGGGCTCGCCTCCTTCCTATTCCAGAGACTGGTGCGGCATCACCAGCAGCCTTCTTTGGTACATGGAGTCAAATAAACAGAGACTGACATCAGGACTGCCCCCTGCTGCTTGGGAGTGTCCCTGATACCCTCTGGGCTGGGGAAATTTGGGGGTTGGGGTCTTGGGCTCCAACAGCAGTATCATCACCAGGCCAGTGGCCACCACACTGCCCCATATTCCACAATGGGGCAATTCCTGGAGTGGTTGGTGCCATGTCCCTGCAGGTTCCATCTTGGCTACGGATCCCATACTCAAAGCTCTAGGAAGTTTCTGAGGTTCCTGACTCCCAACTGCATGAGAGGGGGAGAGCCTCACTCCTCACTGCCCGGGAGTTGGGGCGACCGTGAACTTCCTTCCATTTCTAACACCCTCCTTCTCCTTCTTGGGGTTCTTCTCTCTTATCACTCCTTTCCTGCATTCTTGAAACGCCACTCCCCTCCTTTCTCCAGATGTGCTGCTCCCTCCCGCAGAAATCACACCCCATATTTATTCCTCAGTCTCACCTGTCTCCCAGCTTCCAGGCTTTTTTGGAATTGGGCAGAGAGGAGGCCAGCTTCAAGTTCCTAAGTGGAACTAATCTCCCATCTTCACCATCTGTTTGGGTGACTTTTGGCAAACCGCAGACATGCACTTGGTTTCTGTTCGTTTACTGATAAAACTCACCCATTTCTCAGACCCCCTGTCACAATGGTCTCACCAGCAGGTGGCTATGATTACTGCCATCTGAGTTCCCAGAGCTGGGTTCCCAGCCCACTGGGCCACAGCAGCAACTTTCCTACTGAGTTAGACAGCGAGGCCACAGGCCAGTCTGGGTGGGGTGCACCTGCTGAGCCCCAGCTTATCAGCCCGATTTCGGGCTCCTGTCTCGGCTCCTGCAGGCGGGAAGGGGGGGTGGCCATGTGGCTGCTCCTCTTTCAAGGATCTATTTGCCCACAGTGACGTCCACAGCTTTCCCTTTGAACGGTCGCAGGGCACCTCTGCTCTCTCTGCAGACCCAGAGAGTCGGGGTCCCAGTCCACAGCCTGCCCGCCTGGCTCACCGGTCTACCACCACCTTCCCGCGACAAGAAGGATCTTTTCCCGAGCTCTTTCCTAGTCAGCCCCAACTTTCAGCTCACGATGCCTGAGGAAGGTGGCTGGAGGGAGGTGCGAAGCCGGGCATGCGGCAGTTTTATAGACCGAAGCATGGCTCTCTCAGGATTTCTAGTTCAGCAGCTGGAAAATAAAGTTCTACAGGGACGACTGGGTACTTCCTTCCTCAGGGTTCTCCTGGAGGAGTTGCGGGGTTGGTGGTACCACAGTAAGTCTGATGAGACTCTTCCTCAGGGAGTTCAATTTCTTTGTTTCCCAAAAGCTGCGCCCAGAACCCAGGCCCCGCAAGGCAGGCCCCAGCGGGTAGTATCAGAAGTCAGCAAGAATCACCTTACTTCAGGGCGCCCGGAGGTGGGGCACGGCGAGCATGTTTCTTCTCCAAATCAGTTCCACGGAAGGGCAGCGTGCCCTCCCTCCGGGCCCTCCACCACTCAGCGTCCGCTGGGTAAAAGGCAGCGTTCTTGCTGACGGGCAAAATACTCTATTTATCACACCATTCCGGGGTCCTCTAAAGATAAAATGGAGGGAAAACCCAAAAGGACAATTAAAGGTTTAATGTAGTCTTGCCGACTTCTGCTTCATTTCATTGTAAATTGAGTGCGATAAAACAGCCTCCCCAACCCGCACGGCAGCTGTGTCGTTTTCTTTCGTGCAAGGAACTAATTCTGAAGCATCAGCCCTCACCTGCGTCTAACAGTGGTGGATGGCTTCCGTGCACTCATTATGTCTTCCTTTATATCTTTGGCTTGAACTCTAATTTGCTTACAGCCTAATGAACACCGGTTCTCCCTGCGAACTACCTGGGAGATTAAATACCTAGACAGTCAAATGCTCTCACTCCCCGCACTCCTCAAATCCTCTGTCTCCTAAACAGACTTGCAAAGGCCAGGGGCTCTTTAAAGGCCCGAGAATCACTTTTCAGCAGTGACTGTAAGCTTAAACGAAAAGCCACAGTCTGGCAGCAGACCTGGGTTGTGCTAAAATAATAATAACAACAATCCTTGAAAAAGCCTTTCCTAGTTTTGGTCCCAGGCTTGACTTGCCCGCCCCTATCACTAGTGGCCTGTGGTAAAAGCAGCACATTTTATGATGGCTTGTTCCCCCTCTCTTTGGTTTTCCCGAATTTCCCCAGAAAGGCTGTTACTTTCTTCAGGTGTCCTCCCTTCGTCTCTGAGAGGTTAGAAAATGGGGAACAGTGGAGACTGGGGAGGGGATTCTAACCTGGGCCCACCACTTCATGTTCCTTCTAACACTTGACTCCTGGAAGGGTGATGCTGAGTGTTAACCTAAAAATTAAAGGCCTTTCGATGTGACAACATGCATTTGTTAGAGATCAATACGAGCAGTTATTTGAGGTGTACTGATTCCGAAGCCCAGCTAGCACTGCAAGAGGGAAACAAAGGGTGTGGGGATTTAGACGGGAAGGGGAACAATGACATCAATAGAAGGAAGGCGTTTCTGTTGGTGCAGATAAGCTAACATAGGGACACACGTTCTAAAACAATGCTTTTGATTTTCAGTCCAGTAGTGATCATTTATAACTGCTTTCTTGTTATCTTTGCAAAGACAACTTCGGGATAGAGTGTTGCTTTAATACCAGGCCAAAGGGTATTTTTGACCTGTTTTAACAGTCCACAGATTGGAGGCAGGGCAGGCCCTCTGGGATGGCAGCTCTCACTCCGTTTTTAAAAGACGTTAGTCACTTTGATGGCAGGTGATCTCAGCGCTAAAGGTGATTTCACTCTATCACAACTTCTCAGAGTGCAGTATTTAAGGTGAAGGATGATTCAGGTGAGTGGCTTGGAGGACTAGTTACAGATTCCGATTCCGCAGAGCTGGGACAGGACCTGAGACTCTCCATTTCCAAGGTGCTCGCTTGGTGAGGCTGCTGCTGGTGGTTCGAGGACCACACTTTGAGTCCCTTTACCTGCATTATCAGATTCCGTCTCTGTGACAACCTAAGAGGTGGATACTGTTTTACAATGAGGCCACGGATGTGCAAGGAGAGTGAGAGACAGAGCTGAGGTGCCCTGGCCGTAAGCAGCTCCTGGGCTTGATTTCTTTCAGTCGAATGGAGCAGCCTGAACACACCTGCTGGACGTGCGACTCCCTTTCGCGCAGTAGGTGCTCTTGTGAAGAAGATAGGAAGTGAATTTGATGCACTGATCTTAATCCAGAGAATGCTGTTACAAGTCCTTGTTCAAGCTGAGAAACCGCCTCCATTTATCCACTTTGCTATCAAGGTGGGCATCCATCGAGGCCTGGCTGTGTGGCCGTAGGGAGAACCCAACCTCGGCAAGCACTGAGTGCCTAACCCGGACCAGCCCAGGGCTCCCTGCAGGAACGTTTGCTTCCCACCTGAAGATTACAAATGGCAAAATATACCTTCTAGGTGTGCTACTCCAATTTGTTAAAATCACCCACTAACATCATGCACCCAAGTTGGGGCCCCAAGGCAGAAGCACCACCACCCAGTGGTTAAGCGTGCAGCCTTCAGAGCCAGATTCCTGGGTTCAAATCCTGCTCTCACTGTTGTGGGCTTGGACAATTTGCATAATCCCATAGTCTCTATGCCTCAGGTTCCTCAGCTGTAAAGGAGATGATGGTAATGATAGTATCTACCTCTACTGTGAAAATTTTATGAACTGATTCATGTGAGGTACCTGCTATGAACATAGCCCCCCCACAAGTAAGCTGCTGTTTTTTAGGATTTTTTTGTTTAGATTTATTTATTTAGTTACAAGATTTTATTTATCATTTCCAGAGAGAAAGGAAGGGAGAGAGGGAGAGAAACATCAATGTATGGTTGCCTTCCACCTGCCTCCAGCCATGGATCTGGCTGGAAACCTGGTTATGTGCCCTGGCTGGGGAATTGAACCAGCGACCTTTGGGTTCACAGGCTGGCACCTTATCCACTGTGCTACCAGCCAGGGCAAGCTGCTGTTTTTAACAGGGAGCTGGGGCAGCCTTTCTGAGAATGTCCCCTGACAGGATGGGGGTCATTTTTTCCCTTTTACGTATGTGTAAAGTGAAGTGGCTAATTTTACTGATTCTTCCCAATAGGAAAGAGGGAGAAAGCCCTGCCATGCAGCAGTCTCTAGCCCACCACAGCTGGAAAGAGTCCACAACGGTCCAAAGCAGAGAGAGAAAAATGGATAGATGCGTGTTAGCATGCGTTCGACTGATGCTTTTGTTTATACACCTAGTCTTGAAGCGCTTTAAATTAAGACGGTCTCCTTTGACGATAACTGTGTGTAAGGTAGTATTTGCTGAGCCCAGTTCCTCCCATCAATGCAGGACCAAAATGCAAACATACTTGTAAAGTGGAAACACACTTCTTTTTCCTAAGGGCCCGGTAATCAAGGCAAAAGCTTTTACTCGATCGCATAATTAACCTTAGGAACAGGAGTGTAAACAGCACAATTCATGAATTTGTTAATTGGTCCTCCCTGCTACTGATATTAGCCCCAAGTTGATCTGTTGTTCTCCTCCGTTGATTATCTGAAATTTTCTAATTTGGATTTCTTCGGGGTGAGCAAGGGAAAAGAATGAAAAAAGAGCTTTTTAACAACTTGAGAATATTCTGTGGGTAGGTGATTTCTTTTTAGAGGTGGACACAGCCTGGAGGAAGTGACTGTCTCCCCTGGCAGATTCGGGCCTCTGGTGGGTCCAGATTTCTATCCTGTTCACTGACTAGCCAGACTGCCAGCTGCTGATGTGGGACCCTCCATACCACTCCACGCCCCCCGGGGCAGTGGAGACATAAAACAGCCAGCATTGCTCCCCTGCAGTCATGCTTCCGGGACTCTTGAGGCTCTGTCTCATTTAGTTGTAATTTATGTTCCCCATCACCAGGACTCCACTTTGGCTCCTTAGCAGAGCAGAAATCAACAGAAAGGCGAGGCTGGGTGTCAGCCCTGGCTCTGCAGTTGGAGGAGGTGCATGGCTTTTATGAGCGCAGGACTGGAACTCTCTCATTGGAGTTGTAAAGACGGATACTCACCAAAGCAGGAGGTTCGGATTCTGAGAGAAGAGGAAATGTCGCAGCCTTCCTCTCGTGTTTCTCTTCCAACAACAGGGCACACCTGTGTGGGACCTCGGGGCGCCTTCCAGAAGCAGCAAATCAATACGGAAGAGATTCTTTCACTGGAGTCCTGGCTATGAAGCAGAGTTACTTCATTAGACGTGGGCCTCCAACAGCTGCTTAAAGAAAAGGAATTCACTGGGGGTAGTGATACATAACATAAGGCCTGATCTGTTCGCACATATTTAAAATTCGAGGGTACATCTTATGATGTACCTAATGACTTCAGAACAGCATGAAGCTGCCCATTTCAAACACTGACTTCAGTTCACAAGTGATACTTAAATAAATAGCTTTCCAAAAAAAAAAAAAAAAAGGAAAAACTTGCTAGGGGTCCCTCTAGCTGCTTTGAAACCTGCAGGAATCTTGCTGGGTAAGAGTCTAGATCACCAACCAGAGAGTCACAGTGAGACATACACCAATGAACAAATAAATATCTTGTAGCCCAGGACCCAAAACCCCCATGCTGCCAAAAGCAGACACAAAAACGGTGGTTTAGGGGCTTCGGGGCAATCCAGGATGTGTTTAGAAGGATCAGCCAGTCTGTCTGTCATTGAGACCTTCGGGCTCAGTTTGAAGCGCTGAACTGACCCCAGCCATAGCCCCCCAAGCCTGTGGACTCCCAAGGCCGATGCTGGTTCTAGAACCTACGGAGACAGCAAGCAGCCAGGGCAGATGAAGAATCCACAGGCAAGTCCAATGAGTGTTTCAGGCAGCACTGGGGGTCTGGCAGCAGCTTACAGCGACAACACTACCCGTCGCAGATGGGCTGGGTGCTAATATGCACCAGGCTTCCTAGGTTCCGGACTCAGGAGAACAAAGACGAGGCACTCACCCTCAGCAGTGCCAACCCATTGCTTCTATTCTTCTATCCGCCCCACTCTGGCCCTTTTGAAACTCTGACCTGGAATTTCAAGGACAAAAAGTTTCTTAAAGAGATAACCAGAACCATCATTTTTACAAGTTCAGTCATTTTCATGTGGCTGAGCATTTCCAAGGAGATATGCGTGAGATAACCTGGTGGGAGAATTGGGAAGTAACCCCCCAAACTGCTAATTCGCAAGAGATAAAGGAAAAACAGTGGGGAGTGGGGGGCGAAGGAGGGAGCTATGTCCCCAGGCCTGGGAGTGGCCAGAGCTCTGATCTAAGCTACTGGGTAAACGCTCTGTTTACCTACCACATGTGCTCCTGTCAGGATCTGAAGTCCAAAGCTCTGGGTCCTGCTACTTCCAGAACTCAACACAAGTTAGTGTTCCCGATACTGAAGGACGGTGTTAATAATAAAGAACCCTTTATGAAGAGCTCAGGAGCCGGACATTGTGCTAAGCATCATCCATTCAGTCCTCCAGCAGCCCAGTGAAAGGGGTTTCTTATTGGACCCCTTTAATTTAAAAAAAAAAAAAAAAAAAAAGAGAACTGGGGTAACTTGCCCCACATGGCTTCTAGCCTAAGCTCTTCTTGGCTCGAGAACTCTTTCAGAAGGAGCCGTCCTTAGGGCAGTGCCTTGTTATAGATACATACTGTCTGGAATGAGTAAATGAATGTTGTTGTTTCTGAGAAAGGCTGTACTGATTTATTTGGCATTGTTGTACTTTTTCATTTTAGCAAAGCAATGCAAAACTGCATTCGATGTCCTGACCCTGTGATGGTCTGTCGTGAGAGTGAGATGCTTTATCTCTTTTCTGCTTCCTTGGGGCCTTGTGACCCCCTCCCAAAGCCCTCCTGCTCCCACCTCAGCTGGAGGTTCCTGGGTCCACATGCCCATCTGCCAAGGTAGGACTCCCTTCATCCTCTCGTGTGGTGAAGTCCCTATTTTCTGTATACAACAGTTTCCTCTTCTGCGTTTATGTCATTATTTTATTGGACATTTTCCACAAGCTTCTTTTAAAAATATTTTAAATAGAATTTATTGGGATATTGGTTAATAAATGTAGTTTTCAGGTGTACAATTCTATATAATACATCATCTGTATGAGTATGGTATTGTGTGTTCACCACCAAAGTCTAGTTTCTTCCTGTCACCATTTATCCCCCATTTAGCCTCTTCTTCCTCCCCCACCCCCCTTCCCTCTGGTAAATGCTGCACTGTTGTTGGCTTTGTCTGAGGTTTTGTTGTTCCCCTTAACCCCTCCACCTTTTTCACCCAGCCTCCCAACCCTCACCCTCTCCCTTCCAAATAGCTGTCAGTCTGTCCTCTGCATCTATGAGTCTGTTTCTGTTTTGTTTTGTTCATTAGATTCCACACACGAGTGAAATCACATGGTATCTGTGTTTCTGAGACTGGCTCATTTCACGGAGCCTAACCTCCCCGGGTCCACCCATGCTGACACAAAGGGTGAGCTTCTTTTCTGTTTTACAGCCGAGTAGTTCAGCCGAGTACAGATGTACCACAGCTTTGTTACCCACTCACTTATCGGCAAGCACTTTCTTAAGAAGCTCGTGGGGTGGAAGATTTGGAAGCAGCCCACCAAAGCTTCTCAAGTGTTTGTGAGTAGTAGTGCTTGGAGTCCTTCTATGTTTGGACATGTCTTTATTCTCCCTCTGGCTTGAGCCATACTTTGACCTAAATTGGACCTAATTTTCCTGTTGAAGTTTGCAGAACTTTTTATCTGATGTTGCTAATGAGAAGTCAAATTTTGATTCTCCTTTTTTATTATTTTTTAAACCCTTTTTCTCTCCACACACTTTTAGGACTTCTTCTGAGCCCATGTGCTCCAATTATTTCAGAATAGTGAATCATTGTATACATTTTTTCCCCATTCATCTAGTGAAAGGACATTCATTGGGGCCTTTCAATCTAGAAGTTTTCTGTCCTTTAATTCTCTTAATTTTTCTTTTATTTATTTTTAAATAACCCATTCTGTGCTATTTTCTTTTTTGACACTATTATTTAGTTGTTAGATGTCTTAGTCTGATCCTCTAAGTCTTTCCTAGTTTCTCTAATTTCCATCTCTTTTTATTTTCTATCAAAGGATTTTTTCTCTTTAAATTTCTATCACATTTTAGTATCCATGAAGCCTATTTAAAATTGTGTTCTATCACTATAAGATGTGGGGTCTTATTTTGTTGAGGTTATTCATTGTAGTTCTTTGTCAAAATTTATTTCATGGATATTTTGGCTTCCTTATTAGGTGTCATTCTCAGGTGTTTGGCGATCCTTGACTACCTTTCCATATTTAAGAGACAGGTACTTAAACTTGGATAGAAAGCTTCCCCTGCATGGTTGGGGCTCACTGAGTGCAGAGCTTCTCCTTTGATGAAGTGGGGGAGCCAACAGTTTATCTGAAGGAGCCCTTGCCTCTCTGCCCAATGCCCTTATATGGAGACTTCTTCTCTTGGGTTGATCAGTTCTCTGGGGAGTCGTCCTTTGGTAATCTCCAGGCTGTTGGCATTCTGGGAGAAGGTGCGGAAGAATTGTAGCCTGAGTTTTCATCTCTGTTTTCACTTCTGAGCCTTCTCCGGTGGCTCAGTACATAGTTTGAATCACATCCCTTTCAGAGTTCTCGCACATGGTGTGTGGGGGATGTCAGGGGGGTTGTATAAGTGGTCCCCTGGCTGCAAGAGGATGAGAAAGGGAGGCAGGCTCCACCCACTCCATGCGCTCCTACTTTCAATCAGCCCCCCGGCGCTCAGCCCGTCTTGCCCTTGCTTTCCACACACAAAAAATTAGCCCACTTCCTGTTTGTATTCCCTTCCTCTTGGTCACGGAGGTTGTAGTTTCTCTCATCTCCTTTCTGGACCCACTCCACCATGTTTCCCTTCATCCAAAGTTGTTGACATCTTTTGTCTACTTGGTTTTTTTCTCCTGTTCCCCTTTTGGGGTTATGTGTTTTTAATTCCTCTATCACTTAAGTAGGTCTTATTAACTTATTTGAAACTGGATTGCATATTCCTTTCTAAAGGGGAACCTGCTCTCTTTGGTTCCTGGCACATTTGGAAGATAGTTTGGACATTGGGTCCTGGAAGTGTTACAAATCTTTTCTAGATTAAGCCTGAAATGCTGGCTGAGAGTCACCAGCTTCTTTACTGATGGTGGCAGCGGTAATACTCAGGATGGCTGCCATTCATTGAGGACATAATCAGCCAAGCCCTGGACCGGGTGCTGCTTGTTATGGCTGTAACATCCCCAATTACGTTCTCTCTTCCAGATGATGAAAGAGGTTCAGAAAGGCTTTAAAAATCTCCCATAGTCACACAAGTGGCTGAGATGGACTGAACATAGCTATTTCTCATTAGTAAATATAAAATGTGTTGCTAACATTTTTTGAGGCTGGACGACGTATTAATAGAACTTGTGCATGGCCCTGCCTGTCATGAGTCCAAATGCAAAAGTCTGCTCCTCATTTGCCTCAAGTATCTCAGAAAAAAAGGGTGCATGCATTACCAACGTTTCAGTAATTGTTATAACCTCAGTGGTCTGGTTTGGATCTCATTTTGTTTTGTAAGAGGGTCTTTTATAGGTCCCCAAAACCTTACCAAAGGTGTAGGCAGTTTTACTTTTAACCTCTCTACCTTCTCGTGTCCTTGCTGGGTTTACTGCAGCTGCCCACACTCAGTCTCCAGGGTTGGAGAGCATCCTCCAGTATAAGAAAGGCTCCTGGTAGCAGGGGACTGTCTGTCTTGCTGAATGTATTGGTAAGGCATCAGGTTTGGTGATTGGGCTTCATCAACGCACGCTTAAAAAGTCTTGCAAATAACCCTCCTGTGGTGAGTAATGGTTTGATGTCTCTTTTATAATCTATGAGCCTCCTAAAAAAGTATATACAGGCAAAATATTTTTGTGGTCTATTATATCCGAACCTTTGATTTGCAAGAGTCATTTTGACAAAATTTTCCTTTGTGGAGCATGACTCCTACAGCAAAACAAAACCCAGAGACAAACAGCCTTCATGGGTTTTGCCACAGTATTTCCCAAAGCAAAGAATGAAACATCGAAATGTCCACTCAGTGGTTCCTTGTCCTTAAAAATCTTGGGGAAGAATCAGATCATCTAAAATAGAAACTGTACTATTTTTATACCCAATTGCAAGTTGGGAAGTGGCCAGCCTTTCGTCTCAGCAATGAGCCTTCTTAGGAACTGGATCTAGGATTTATTTATACTTTGCACTTTCGGGAAAGGTGCATTCTGAATCCTTTTAGCTTTTGGTGCTTTTCATTTCCCTAAAGGATGTTCGAAATTACCTTTCGATATTCTTGAGTCTCCTCTGCCTACAGAGAGGGGGCAGAAGGATGAAGTTGGCAAGAACCTCACTCATGGGCATCGCTAGTACTAAGAGAAGGTATAATGAGACGTAGCGGCTAAAGAACAATGCCATGCTGTTTGTTTGCAATCCAGTGACTAAGTTAAGCATTTTCAATAAAAGGGAGCTGGGAACAGCCAGTTGGGATCTAACTTAAAATCTACGTCCTGGGCAGTAGAAAATGCCAACGTCACAAACTGCACCAACTTTTCAAATTACCATACGGTTACTTAATGTGGGGCTCCAAGAACAGTGTGAGAATACACACTTGACATCCATCTCAGACATTGATCTATCACGAAGAAGACTCGGGATGTCTCCTCTTGGCCATCAAGGCCCTTTCCTTTTTGTGCATGAAAAGGGGAAAGGCCTAAGGGAGGTTCATGGATTATGACTTGCTGAGAATAAGTGGCTTATTTGCAGGTTTCAATATAGTCTTGTACGTGTGTGTACACATACACATATACAATCTATCTTGCAATAGAATGCAAGAGGCAGGGAACATTAAAACAACCTGCATCAGGAACCTTGATTCAAATTCATTCACTGGCACCACTCAGGTACTTATTCCCATCAAATGGTCCTAAAAAAACCCAAAAAACAAAAAACAAAACAACTAAGAAAAAAGCCCAGGAGGCTCTCCTCGAATTGTAAGGAATGACAGATTTGACTCCCTCGTGGCCGAAGAATCGGATGTGGTTCCAACCGATTTGGGGGGTTGGGGGATGACTGAGGAGGAGGAAGATGTGTCTGAGGGAAGGCATCAGAAAAATGGCCAGTGACTCTACACCCGCCATGCCGAGCCGCTTGTTTCTGGTTTCAGTGTGGGTGGGAAGGAGCCACATGAGGCGGATGGAGTTAGGCTGGCTCCTTCAAGTACGTCGCCCCCTCCACCCGTGTACCTTGCTTCACAACATGCAGTGCGTGCACCCGGGGAGAGTGTTTGGAAAACCAGGCTCAGTCTGGGGCTGGGGAGGGGGCCCTTGATCCTGCTTCCCTCCAGGGAAAAGCACCGCCGTCTTTTTCAGTGGTTTGATTCTAGACTCTCATCAATTCGGAAAAATAGAAAGGAATAGACTAGCTTAAAAGGTGTAAAGAAAACTGCTTAAAAACAACACAAATAAATGTCAATTACTTTTTAAAATTAAACAAACAGGTAGGGTGAAACATTAACCATTTGATATGCAGTAGCTGTTGCTGATTAACGGAAGAGCTATAGTTACTGAATCTCAGTATGCGAGTTTCGAAGTGTCAAATTATAAGCAATTCCAATGAAAGAGAGAAAGGTGGGGGGAGAGAAAGAAAGAGATCGATCGATCTCCCTTTGCCCTTTACTCATTCAACAAGCATTCAATTCTTTGAGCACCTGCTCTGGGCTTCTATGGGTTACTTCTGTGTCCCTAGTTTAGCTTTAGTTTCAGGCAGTATCTGGTCTTTGGGAACTTGTGACATCTAAATGTGGAAACAGCTTATATTCTGACATGAAGATTTGAAAATTCAGTTATATAAGATGGCGAATATCTTCATTGAGGAGGCTACAAAGCTGAGTTCCTTTCCTGACCTTTCTTACTGAAATGACAAGAATTGCTTTCGAAAAGGAGGTTAACATTTTCCCTTTTGGAAACAAATCCACGGTAATCAAGATTATTCATAAAGTAATATTTAGCACACACCTATTATACAAACGGATCACTATTAGGTGCTCCATACCAGCCTGACTAGGTTATTGTAAGACTCCAATGAGAAATGTGTTACTCCACTCTAAAAAAAGGTAAATTGCTATATATAGAAATGCTATTTTTATTATTCCTGAATGAGTCACGAATACATTCAATTGTTCCCAGATACAGAGTTATAATTATTTGGGCCTATTCTCTTAAAAGTTCTAATATTAGCTAACTTTCTTCTTGAATTTTAAGTGCCACCAGAGTGCTGCTTTATAACATTTCATCTACTCCCTACAACCTTAGAAGGTGGGTAGTCTTTATATTCTAGACGAGGAAGCACGAGGTCAAAAACATCTGATGAAGTCAATGTTTACCCTAAAGTGGGCAGGGCTGCTGGCCCCTGCACTTCATGGCCTAGTAGCATTTTGCCTTGTGTTTACGTGGTTTTTGTCTTTCCCCCCGATCTTCTAGTGCTTGCCATGTGGACTATAAAACAAATAACCAAATGTACCAGAATGGTACCTAAGGAAGTGGTTCTTGAAGCTGTGCCCATAACTCACCTGGGGAGCTAGTTTAAATGCAGATACGTGGGTCCGGTTCCTAGGTGTTCTGATTTAGTTTTTGGAAAGTGAGGCCCTATGAGCAAAGAACACATACTTTGTGAGAAATGTATTCATTAAGTAGCTTCCATTTTTAAGTCTTAGATGCTCATCTATGGCTTGGATAGCTGAGATGACTGGAGATTTTATTTCTATATACCCGCATACATCCACATACACGCATATATGGGGAAAGGGGAGCCTGCTCCTTGAAAGCCTACATACTTTAAGTGACTCAATTTCCTTTCAGTTATATTAGATGTACTACATAAAATGGTGACAGAAGAGCCTTCGAAGTACCACAAAAATGACTTAAGTTTTCCCAAAACCTTGCTTTAGTTTGTTAAAACCCTAGGTTTCTTCTTAAAGAAACTCGCACTCTGCTAGTTACCGGAATACCACAAGGCACCAACCAGCCTCAGCCGCATCCTTACAGCAGAGAGAAAAATGTCCTTGTGTTCAGTATTGTTTCATTTTAATGTTGACGAGATGCCACAGGAATTTAACTCTTGTTCAAATCAATTAACCTGCAGTAACACTGGTTTCGTTTTATGTTGTTTCACCTGATGCTGCAGAACCTACTGACGTTAAGTGAGGACTCACCGTCCCTACACCCCGGGGGTGGTGGGCACCTCACAGATTGTGCAGAGTTCCTGATGAGTATGTAAGATATGGTCCAATTTTTAAAATGAACTTTTTATAAGAATTCTAGCTGTAACAGTCACAGGAATTTTGTAACTTTCGTCCTTCTTTGGGGAACACCAGATCTCATATTTACATATACATCCCAATGTAGTATAGAGACAAGCAAGGGGAGCATCCTTTCGAGTGTAAGGAGAGAAATAAAATCTGCATTCTCAGTACCTTTCTCTTACTTTAGCTGTATGAAATGGGTTGGGAAGTGTTACTGATGTCTGTGTCACACTAGGGAATGCAAAGAAACCACAACTTTGCTCTTTTAAATACGAGAGACAGATCCTAAGTATTTTAATGAAGCATTATTACCTCGGTGGAAGAAACAGGCATACTAACATGAAAAAACACATTTTATTGCACTTAAGTTATAAGAAAATAAAATTTCTAAGTGAATCAAACCATAGACACAATCCCTTTAAAGGTTGTTTTCCTCCATCATGTCAGGTTGTTACATAACTAAAATTAACCAACTTGAATCTGATTGTTTTAAATCAGACTATAAATAAAACAAACAAAAAAAAAATAAACGGGAGGAGGAAAAAAAGATCGCCTAGGATACAGTGTTAAACCACTTTCACAGTTCAGCTTGAGGTGTGGCTCTTGGAGAATGAGGCAAACCATCCGGCTCTTCCTTCCCGGCGCTCCCTGCACGTGACGCAACTACGAAACCGGCACCGCTTCTGCATGTCAGTTACTCAGAGCAATAAGACTGTAACAGTTGTTTTCCCAATACTGCAAATCACTAAGACTGACCAGCAACTTTATTTCACTTTTGCGTTTTTGTACATTTTTAAAAATATTTTGTCAGTTTTATTGTGTACGTTCATCCATTCACCACAGCCCTCAAAAAGAAAAGTTTCTCCACAGAACAGGCGGCGGCAGCTCTGTTCCAAGGAATGTGTTTTAATTTCTTTGCCCAGATAAAAGAAAATAAGCTTTGCACACACTCTTAATTCTTTACTTGCAGGCAAACTTCACTCTTTATTATCTGAAACCCTTCCATTCTCAGCCTCTTAGAGGCACGGATGGCTCAAGTTTCAGTGGCAAAAAGTCTTTTTCTGTAACCAAACTAGAGCAAATTTGGAATTCAGTCTGGGACTAAAACGTCACAGCAGAAAAAAAATAAAAAAAAATAATTTGCTTTTTTTCTTTCTTTCATTTAGCAGCATAAATAAGTTTGGCCACTGGGAGTACAGTACAGGGGTGGGACAACAACCCCAGTTTTGAAGACCTACTTCTAGCACCAGCTTCGAGAATTAAATCCATCTCTCAGGACTCACCGAACCCAGGACAACTTCCCACCTTTGAGCAACATATGCATTGAAGAGTGTATGTGGAAGCAACAGTAAATAGATTAACAGAGGCTAATACTGTGATTGATTGACATTGGCAATGGTTGGCAAAAAAAAATAAAATAAAATAAAAAAAGAAAAAGCTTTTCATGATAACTGTACAAAAACAATTCACAGTAATATATATTTTTTAGCTTTTCCACTCCAGAAAAATGACTTTTGTTGCAGATGCTCTCTAATTCGAAAGTCAACCTTCCTTATTGTGATGTTATTGCAGCTCCTTTCTAGGTCTCAGTGGTAAAAGAACAGACTCACGGAATCTGTAACGATGTTTAGCATTAACACTGCCCAATGACCACTGGAGAAGAAAATAAAGAAATAATTGCACCTGTTTTGATTCAGAAAGTCTCATTTTGCAAAGCTGCCCTCAGTCAAAAGTGAAGCCTTTTATGTGATGAGACAGCAGACGCCTCTCTTGTCAGTTACGGTTTGTCATCTCTTCCTCTTTCCTTCTTCGTCGGTAGGTCTTTTCATCCTGTTGCCCCACGCCAACATCCTGCACCACTGAGAACAGGGGATTTTTTCTTTTTCTCTTCTTTTTCTTTTTTTCTCTTTTCTTCCGTTTTTTTTTTTGTTTTTTTTTGTTTTTAAATTTTCACAGGGGAAAGAGTAGGGAGTATATTGTCTACACATTTGGACAAATTCATCTTTTTTGCTCTTTACTTCATGTCCACATCAAAGTCCAGCACCAGCAGCTTGGTTTCCTCAGTCCCGTTCCGACTCCCAACCGCGCACACCAGCTTCGTGTTGGAGGCTCTGATCCGCCACACAACTCCCCCGCTCCCCCCGCTCTCCAATGTGACTAGGTTCCGAATAAATTCACCCGTTTTCAAGTCCCAGAGTTTTACAGTTCCATCGTCTGAGCTGGTAATGACAAAGTTCTTGTTGAACTGTAAACAGGTCACAGCACTCTGATGCTTGTTGGGACCTAGGCAAAAAACAAAGCAATTGGGTTAATGGTTAGAAATCATGGCTATGAATTAATTACACTGTAATTTGTAGACTTCTATGTTAGACCATACAATACATGAAATATTTAAATGCTGCATATTTAGAAACTGTGTTCAGAATATTTTAGGATCAGCAGGGATGTAAGAAAATCTGGTAGGGTTTGTAACTGAAACGTTAATTTTCAAGAGTTCTGTCTTCCAAGAAGCTTGGTTAGCTACCAGCACACATTTTGTTTCCTGGCTGTAGAAATGAGAACTCTTCTTGGTGATATGCAGATTGTCCAGCTTCATGGATTTTGCTGGTAGGAAAACGAACATAGAGATCTATTGCCCTACTGCTTTGAACTAACCAGTCAAGGGCAAAGGCTGAATGGACACTATTCCAAAACTCTAAAAGATAAAACCAATGTGTAAAAAGCTGCAATATGGCGCACCAGAGGGTCTCACTGAAAAACAAAAAACAAAAACCAAACCACTTTCTAAGGGCTACGATCAATAAAAAAGAAGTTAATCATGACTTAAGAGAACACGGTTGTGTCTCACTAAATGGTGGTGGAGTTCACATATTTCTTTCTCTAGTTAAGTGGGTACTATCACTCCTTCCTATCCTAAGCAGATGGTTCAGGGTCTAAGTTGAAGCCAAAGTAATTTCCTATCAGATTAAAAAGCTTCCCTCCACACCCTGCCCCAACAAGACAGCTCTTTAATTTAAAACTGGATTACAAATTCAAAATAAAATGACCACTCAAATAACAAAATGAGAATGTTGCTTCTGTGATAAACAAGATCTTTCTTCACGTTGTTCTTTAAGATTAGGTAGATTTACCTATATGTGCAGTAAGAGATTAAAACAATTTTATATCAAAAACACAACTTACATTTTATATTAAAAACACAATTTAACACATGCTCTCAAGGATAGCCTAATTTGGTTAAGCCATACTGGAAATGCTCATAAACTTATCCAAAATAAGCATTTTCATTTTGCATGAGGTTAATTTCTTTGGTGATGTAAAAGCTCCATAGTTCCTTTTGGACTTAAGTCTAATTTTTAACAAACACAACTGAAGGGGGTAGGTAGCCAATACTTACCTTGCAATGTTTGTAAACACTGTCCTGTTTTGATATCCCAGATTTTAACTGTGGAGTCTGCGTTCCCAGAGACAAGAATGTTGTCTTTGAGTTCCATGCCACTTGTTAACGACTGGTGCCCTGTCAACGTGTGAATGCAATTCCCTGTCTCCACATCCCACACTCGGATCGATGTATCAAGAGATCCACTCACCACATGGATGCCATCAAACTACAACAGACACGGTTTATTAGACTAGACGTGTGGATATTCTTGATATTATTTATTGACCTTAACCCTACGGGGCAAGGGGAGCACGGCAGGGAGGCAAGATAACGCCTGGACAAGCTGCGTGTCATCAAGCAGCTGGACAGCGCATGCTCTCAGAAGGGTGCAGAAGCAAAAGGAAAATGAGACACCTAAAATTAACATTATTTTCAGATCATCTGGTCGCACACAGTAGCTACGTACTATGGGGAATCTAATAAGGACCACCGTTCTGGTTCTTATTTTCCAAAAGGAAGCTGAAACTACTGGCATAGCTTGCGCCAAAGGGCATGCTCGTCAATACCTAAGGCGTGAAACAGGATAGAGATAGCTTTCATGGTTAAGTTAGTTGCACTAGAAGTTGTATAAAATAAAAATTTCATTTATAATAAACTAAGTACACATTAGGAAAGGTGCCAACACATAATTATGTCTAGATTAGAAGAGGTGACATTTTGATAACAAAATCAAGTTACACAGCTCCTTTTTCTGCTTCCCGGTTATACTGAAAACATCTATTAATTCCCAGGTCTATAATAATGCTGCCACTTCTTTTCTAAATCTAAAAGTTTATTTAAATTAAAATATTGTATTCATTAAGGCTCTGAGCACATCACAAAACAAAAACCAAATGCAGCCAATTCTCTCTTCCAAAATCATAACCTTTTCTAAGTTAACAATGATTAGTATTTCGTGACATAGTCGATATTCCTATCAATTAAGAAACAGACACCCCAAGAATAGGACTGCTAGCAGTGGGACTAGGTGCTAACTTGCAGATCACTAATGGGCAATAATTGGTAAATGAACTATATAAGTAACTGAAATTGTTTTGAATGGAAATGCTGTCTTTCAGCAAACAAAATGAGACCTATTTTCTAAACTTGCTATTAATTTCTCTCAAAATGTGGCAATCTATCCAAGGACATCAGGTTCGAATGTAAACAAAAACTAGTTTAGTCAAATTTACTCTTTATGACTATGAATCAGCAGCCCTGTGAGAGGAGAGCAGTTTTACGCAGAAAGGCTTCACTTCTCCTTTGAGTGGGGATGGAACCACAATTACATGGTCCATCAACTTTCAGCTATCAAGGCAAAGGGGCAGCTTTTGGCCAAATTAATCCTCTGCTAAGGAGTTCATTAAAATCTGGGTTATTCTCCTATGAGACTATCTACCCATTAATTAATATAGAAAAACAGGGCTCCAAAATCCCAGATTTCAAGATAAATATTTGTATTTTAGAGGAAAAATGGATCATAGGAAAACTAGAACAAATCATATACATAATTTTAAAATTTATACTTTCTTCATGGTAATTTTAAAGTATATGCAGTAAACAACAGATAACTGATTCATTTTTGGACTGCACTGGATCAACACTCTGACAGTGGTTATCTAAGTAAAGCCATCCTGTGATTCATCACTAGAGCATCTAAGGGGTAGAACAGATATGATCTCTTACCTGTAACGAATAGACTCTATTAGTATGCCCCTGCAACGTGTGTAGACAGGTCTCAGTCTCTGGATCCCACACCTTCACCATAAAATCGTACGCTCCACTAACAACCCTCCTGCCATCATACTGAACACAGCGAACTGCTGCCACGTGACCCATCAAAACATGTAAACACTGGCCTGTCTCAATATCCCAAACCCTAAGAGTGGCATCTCGTGAACCGCTAACAACTCTGTAGGGGGGGGAAAACAGAAAGAAAAAAAAAGTATTAGAATTTTTAATAACATGAGAAAGCTTGATATATAAAGTCATGCCATATATATAAAGTCATGATTATTAAAACTTGTCTTTCATTTCTTTAGGAAGACCTATTTTCAAAGAATTCCTATGTAAAACCTTGATAATACAAACATACGGAAGCTAAGTTACACTGATTGGAATGGGAAGTTGGGAAGCCTAGGATTCTGCTGTTTTGGTTCCTCTATCCGTTTGAGATTGATTTGCTCCTTTGAGTTCTGTAGAACAGTTTGAAAACTACTGTATTGTAATTTTCAAAAGAAGAAAAAGCAACAGCAGCAGCAGCCAGCTTCACATACCCAGTAAGATCTTGAATTTTAAAAATGCTAATTTGCACAAAATGTACAAAATGTTAATGGGAGAACTCTGGTTGGTAGTATTTGAAAAAATAAAATTTCCTTTTTTATTCTTTTTGTCATTTCCCAAAATTCTGATGATGAGCACATACATATTCCCTTTGTGATTAGGGAAAAAAATTCTATAAAGATTATTAAAAAAAAAACAAACCAGAATTTCGAATTTAAACAGCTAAGGATATGTTTTAGACATGTCCTCAAAGACTGCATATGCTGACATTTACAAATATTCAACAGGCTATAGGGACATTAAGATATACAGATTTTAAAAGACACATGAACCATGTGAAAGCCAGAGTGATACAAATACTGCAAATGTTTGGATTACAAAGGAGAGCTGAAAACTCAGGTACCTTTCTGTCTTTCCTAAGAGATAAAGAAAGGCTGTAATTTCCACACTGGAAGAGTAGAGAATGGAAGCTTTAAGAGATTTAAGTCAGAACACACAGAAACTGAAATGTAAGGTCTCCTGATACCAATCCCCCAAATTTCAGTAGTAGAGCACACCTTTCAAAATAGATTCAAATTACAAATGAAAGGGTACTTTTTCTTCGCCTATTACCAATCTAGTGTGAAATGTGCTTAACATAATGGTTCTTAGTAAAGAAGTTGCTATGGGCAGAGTTAAAGGTAAAGAGTGAAGTGGGATCACTATAAGGACCCTTCACAGAGGCCTTTTTTGACAGATGAAATAGAGATCACATTTGTGTAACAGGGTGTAGCATGAAGACTTGCCTATAGAAGACAGGACTTGAAATAGAAGGGCTTTATAGGAGACATAAAATCAAAAACAATAGCATTGAGACAAAAAAGGAAGCAGTCAGGTTTGGCTGAAACCATCATGAAAACTGGACTGAGGATTCTGTCCTTAATTTGGTAGGTAACAAAAGGCTCCAAAGGGCAGTGATACTATCATAATTAGAGGTGCATTCTCTGTCATCTGAGTAAATGGAGAGAAGATCAGGTCTGAAAGCTGTGTTAATAGTTCTGGCAACAGGTAATGAAAGATTAAGTTAAAAACCACAGGCCTCAGATTTTGCCTAGATACAGGGGATGTGATGGAGTTAGAGCTGGATGGGTACATAATTTAAAAAACTTGGAGACGAAGCCTGAATAGCAAAATTTGTCCCACTAGCAGAAATATAAATAGCAAAAAAAGAAAAATTTTAAAATGAGTCATTAAAATGTAAAGAATAAAATAAGATGGTATTCAAGATTAGAGGGTAGAATTTTCAGGATGAAGCCAACAACACTTATAAATGAAGAAGAAAATTTAAAGTTAACCCCCAATTTTAAGCCAATATGTTACTGACTTCCTAGTGCAGAAACATCTGAAATCTAATAATTGAAGTCTACTTTAAGAGCACATTATCACTATCTCTTCATTAGATACAGTTTAAGTATTATACAAGTTGAACTTGACACAAAAGACCCCAAATTCACAAGTGAACTCCAATGGCTAAGGGTGTTTCCCTCACCTTTTTTCATGGAGATGCATACAACGGACGGTGGAAGTGTGCCCATATAAGGTGTGGATACACTCTCCAGTCTCTGCATTCCACACTTTGAGAGTCCGATCTGTAGACCCACTAATGATGATATTGTCTCTCATCTGTGATGACCATACTCCACCTGTGTGTCCCACTAATGTCCTCAGACACTGGAAAAACACTTAAGATGATTACTTTTGGGTAGAAAGAAAAATGATTTAAATAACATTTTAGTAGTTCATTGAAATGTGAAGTTATATTTGCTCAATTTGATTTTTTGGCACATCAGAAATGATTTCTCACATCAATATGACATGATCCTCATCACTATTTATTACTGTGTTTATTCAGCAGCATCACATGCTATATACATACGCAGACAACTGAGGAGCAAGTATGTTGAGTGTAAACATTTATCATTTAAGTCGGAAAACTCCAGCCTGGCCTCTTTGATAAACTAATACTGGTAACTGCCACTTGGTTTCACCAGTGCAAGAATGCTGACAGTGTTGGGTGTGGCCACATACCACATTTCTTCTCAATCTGCCAACGGGCAGTAGTGAGGCGCTAGGTGACGTACTTCTGGACAAGTAAAGACAGACATCAAAGCTCTGAAGTCAATCCAAAACTAATATTAACTATGGAAACGTGAAGCTGCTTTAAAAACTTTCAGTATCTAACTTGGAATATTAGAACAGTCTTGCCCAAGAATCAACATGCTAGAGGACATTTTAAAAGACAGATTTTTGTCCCCACACATTCTTCCATTATTATTTACGTGGTCAATTCATAAAAAGTCTTTATTGGACAGATAAATACAAGTATTCACTAGAGAACAATTAAAGTATAATACTGTTAGCAGTGAAACTCCTTGCTCGGGCTGCTTTTTCCTGCAAGCTCCTGATTAAATGGTCCGCTGAACTTCCGCCTCACAGGACTTGACCTCAGTCTAAATTAACACGCTCTATATAAATTCTAAACTTTAAGTAGAATTTTGGTTTCCAATAAAGCAGTTTACAAGGAAAAGCAAATACCTCTCATCGTATTTTTGAAAAAGACTAAAATGGAAGAGAATATAATTTAAATGGTTAAAAAGGTGGGAAAATTTGAGACAAGAAAACGATAAAGCGCATCTATAAAATCTTAATTACTGTATCACAGAGATAAAAGAAAGCTACTTAAATAAAGAAGAAACTAATGACATCCCTATCATGAGAAGCATCATCTTCATGCTAAGGAAGAAGCTAAATCAGAAGCTCTGGTATCTGCTATTGAAATAACCTAAGGTAAAATGAATCCTTGCTTTCCTTTCACCGGCTGGTTCTTGTGAAGACACATACAAAACAGTGACTTTGTAAAATGCAGAAAGGAGTGAACTTACTTTGCCTGTGACTGCTGACCAAACTTTTAAAGTGTTGTCATCAGAACCACTAACTATTCGGTTACCACAAAATTGTAAGCATGTAATCACATGGTCATCGTGTCCTTTCAGCACCTATAATAAGGTAGATGTACAGATTAGAAATGTTATTGTTCCTAAAAATACTAGTGAAAAGAAAAATGAAGCCGTAAATAGGAACAGTAATCTGTAGTCTCTTTCTATAATTAAACTATGAAACATGAAGCATCACCATTCCTGGGTGATAAATCAAGTATTAACCATTTTATTGTTTTTATATTGTTTTACTTATAGTACATGAGATATCAACTGTTATAATTTTACTGAGTCAAGACCTCATAAAGATAATTCAAACACAAATGTACTTTATAGTCATTATTTTATCTGTTTAAACCTAAAGAACATGTACCAAAGTTTTACAACTTGATACACAAAAACAAAAGCACCTACTAACTAGGAAGAAAAGAGCAACAATACTTAGCATCTTTTTAAACTTAAAATAAACCTGTTATAATTATACACAGGATTAGAACAGCGTCTCCCCAAATTGCCTTTTTCCACTTACAAAACTGTATCTAAGAATTTAAAACATGTTTGTTATTCTTTATATATTTAAAAGGTTGTAAGACGAAAAGTCAGAGTAACACTTAAATTTATAAAAAATTAGCACACAAGTCACCAAAATAAGACAAAAAAAACATATTCGGACTAAGTGGTCAGAGACGTAGCAAATTCTTAGGTACAATGTATATGACACAAAATTCAACAAGGATATTCAGAAATTTTCATTTACATAAGATAGAGCTACATGCCAATTAACTCACTGTTTTATTCAAGACAATGAGTTATCAGACTAGAGAAACTGGCAACGGAAGGGTATTGTTAACTATGTTTTAAAATATATTGCTTTCTTTCTACTGGAGATAGGTGCCAAGTTATACTGGTTGCCAAGGGGAACAACGCACTAGGTGCTACACTGATTCATAGTTTCTGTTACACTGTGCACGAGTCCAGTTACCTTTGGAGATTTGAGTTCTCCTCGCCTCCAGTTAGTATCAATTCTATGCTGTCTGATGTAAGCACTTTTCCATGGACTGTGTATAAAACCTGGTTTTATTACTTTTCTTCTCTTGATGTGCAATGGTTCATCAATACCTGGTTTTAAAGAGTTAAAGAGTATAACTGCTTTTACCAATAATAAATATTACACATTTTATAATACATCTCATTTTTCTCTATGCTGAAAACCACCAAAATTAGATACTATCTTAATTTCTAACCCTATTTCTACAAAATGAAACAATGTAAGGTTTGTATTTTTAAAAAAATATTTTATTTATTTTAGTAGGAAGGAAGGAAGGGAGAAATAGAGAAACATCACTGTGTTTTTGCCTCTCACACGCCCCTAACTGAGGACATGGCCACAACCCAGGCAGGTGCCCTGCCTGAGAATTGAACCAGTGACCCTTCGCTTCACAGGCCAAGCTCTATCCACTGAGTCACACCAGCCAGGGCTAACGTTTGTATTTTGCATAGTGTTTTTTTATATTAACAATTTCTTTTTCTCAAAATGATTCTATGAAATATTGGTGAGGATGTGCATACGTGCATACATTGGAACCATTATGCAATACCTGTGAGCATATAAAATGGTGTAGCTGCTATGGAAAACAGTATGGTGGTTCCTCAAAAACACTAAACACAGAATTACAAAATGATACAGCAATTCTCCTTCTCGATAAATACTAAAAAAAAAAAAAAAAAAAAAACTGAAAAGGAAGACTTGAACAAATATTTGTACACCTATGTTTGTAATAGCATCATTCATAATAGCCAAAAAAGTAGAAGCAACCTGTGTCCATGATGAATAAATAGGAAAAGAAAATGTGGCATATACATACAATGGAATATTATTTAACCTTAAAAAAATTCTAACATATGCTACCATATGGATAAACTTCAAGACATTGTGCTAAATAAAATAAGCCAGTCAAAAACAAAAACAAACAAACAAAAAAAAAAAACCCAATACTGTATGATCTCACTTACCCAAGCTACCAAGAGGACTTACACTGACTGAGACAGAAGCAGAGAGTGGCCACAGGGAGTTATAGTTAATACCACTTGGTAGCACTAAGCAGCATGCACATATGGCTACATTTTAATGGAAATGTTACCATTATTATTTTTTAAGTCATTAAGATAATGATTCTATGAGAGAAGGTAGGCAAGGATGATTCATTCCACTTATGTACAGACACTTGAGAAGAGAGTTTCACTGCTGAGTCCAGGCCACAGGCTGGGCAGAGGCAGGACCGGAAACTCACTGAACCGGGATCCCCATCCCCTAGCCTGCTCCGCAACAGAGGGTTCACCTATGGAGTATCTGTCTCGCGCTTTGAAGTTACTTCTCCTTAATGTTGCTTGTCAGAGGCAAATCATATTTTTACGTACTTTTAAATTTATTATTTATTTATTAAGATTTTATTATTTTTAGAGAGAGGGGAAGGGAGAGAGGTAGAGAAGGAGAGAGACATCAATGTATGGTTGCCTTTCACCTGCCTCCAGACACAGACCTGGCTGGAGACCTGCTTGCAACCTCGTTATGTGCCCTGGCTGGGGAATGGAACCAGCTACACACTTTTTAAAAAATACTATTTTTCTAGATGATTGTTAGGGAATAAAACTCTTTCATTAATTAATATGGGTGACACCTACTCCTATAATATGAAAGGGAATTCTTTATTTACAGGTTTTAAGAACATAAGATCCATAATGGGAGGAAAAATGGGAGTTTATCACTATATCTCTAGCATTTAGGAACTAGTTCCTAAGAGGTGTCCAAAAATAAATACTAAATATAAGCGTTAGCATGAGGATATATACTTGCATTTGAGTATTTAATTGCTAAAATGGCTTTGGATTGCCATTAAAACATCCTCATATTTACTTTTTACTATTTATTAATTCTACCAGAGACAGGGAAGCAAATCAAACCTACCTGCTAATAGTTACAGTGCTCGTTAAAGGCATTAACTTCAAGATTTGGCTAATTTGAAAGTGGGGAATAACCTGTGGATTTTATTTACGTAGGTGAATGCAAATGAGGTCTCATTCTTGATCCTCCGATAGGCTGCCAAAAGCTCTCTTTCATCTATCCACCACCTTATCCTACTTGCACATAAAACTTAGTTATTTTTCTATTTGTTTTTAGAATCTCTCCGCTTTTTCAAAGCACATTTTCTCGATGTGAACCTTACCCTCTTCCTTGCATTTCTCTCTCCAGAGAAGGTTGTCTTCAGCCAAAATTCTCCAGTAGCGACACGTCTGAGCCGCTTGAAGCAGGTCTTTGGGTTCCAGGAATGAAAGCACGTAAAGTGCCAGCTATGAAAAGAAAAAGCACAGTATTTTTACATACGTAATTATTCTCTATAAGCGAAGTACTTATAAATAAACATAATTCTACATTCTACTTTCTAAAATTATAAGAGGCAATACCATCTAATATTCAATCTTAACAAATATATACCAGATTTAAAAATCCAAACTCAGTTGGTTTTGACAAACTTCAGTAACTCCTCACCTCTTCAAGGAATACTTACTAACCGCCCTTCCTCTGCTCTTGCCTTTGTTGTGCCAACTCAGGAATTCCACCTTCCTACCCCCGCCCACCACCCACCTACCTACTTACCTACCCATTTACTACTTTCTTAGTTGTTTAAATTTGGTCTTTTTTTTCCTCTCCCCAGTACAATATAAATTCATTGAAGACACGACTTAAGGTAAGAAATGAGATTTCTTCATATTTTGCGTGGTATAATTTCAGATGATTTCTGGTAGATATAGTTAATAGCTTTTTATCACATCAAAGTGTTTTTCAAACATTTACATCCTTTATTGTAAATGACAAAAGGGGTCAATTACTAAACCTCTCCATAGACATATAAAAGTAATTGGGTGCTAATTACTTTACATTGCTTAAGGGAATTTTCTTAATGGGCCAGATAAGTTTTATATTGGAGGCAAATCTATAGATAGGGTTGATTTTAAAATTTTGTTTCCAGCCCTGGCTGGTAGCACAGTGGTTAAGGCGTCGGCCTGCGAACCCAAAGGTAGCAGGTTCGATTCCCCAGCAAGGGCACATAACCAGGTTGCAAACCAGGTCTCCAGTCAGGTCTATGCCTGGAGGCAGGTGAAAGGCAACCATACATTGATGTCTCTCTCCCTCTCTGCCTCTCTCCCTTCCCCTCTTTCTAAAGATAATGAAATAAAATCTTAAAAAAAAAAAAAAAATTTAAAAAATAAAATAAAATTTTGTTTCCAACTCTGGCTGATGGCACAGTGGATATGGCGCAGGTGTGCAATCCCAAAGGTTGCTGGTTCAATTCCCAGCCAGGGCACACAACCAGGTTGCAAGCCAGGTCTCCAGCCAGGTCTGTGGCTGGACGCAGGTGAAAGGCAACCCCATACATTGATGTCTCTCTCCCTCTCTGCCTCCCTCCCTTCCCCTCTCTCTAAAAATAATAAATAAAATCTTTAAAATAAATAAAATTTTGTTTCTAATACTTGCAAATCATCAGTTTCTTTTTCAGTGTCAATTCAAATAAATAAAAGAAATGAAGAATAGAAAAGGGAATGAAAGCTTCTGAGTATGCTTACTCCATTAGCCACAGAAATCACATAAAAATTTATATTACATTAGAAAGAAATTATCTAAACAGAGAAATTAAAAAAAAAAATAAACAGAGCAATAAAGTTTAGTTTTCATATAAATTAAATTACAAGGATTTAAAAGAAACTATCATTTAAAGGGCCAAGGCCCATATAAGTCAGTAAAAGTAATTTGAATTATTTTTTAAATGCTAGATAAAAATTATGTGATATAAATTATGCTTTCCCAATGACTTTGTATATATGGAGTTGATCATTAATCACAAATTTATTGAGTACACTCTATATACAGAGAGAGTACTTCAACTAGTCAGTATTCAATTCAATACTACTGTTGACAGAAGAAAACTTTGAAGAGGAATTATTTTTGGTCTGGAAAGATCATTCAGTACCATCCATAGAATCTGAGTCATTTAAACTAAAAAGGCACAGATATAGTCAACAATATATTGAATACACACATATGTATATATATCAACAATATAGTTTTTAAATGGATACTTATAAGCCATTTATCATTCAATCAAAGCCCGGGCAAGTATAACAGTAATGTAATACCACCATATTATTAACTTATTAACCTTCCATGTGAAATTGATATATAACACAGAAATTATTAAGCACAAAATTGTATTTGTGTGAGAGATGCTATTTTATGCTTAAGATATTTAGAATGGCCATATGAAAAAACCTATTCTTTGCTTTAGTTACTAGCTGAAATAGAAATCAGGTAATTTACAGAATCACTCAATGGATTTTAAAGGCTAGGAAACTAATCCAGAGCAGCTTAGATTTAAAATATATCCATCCCAAGGTCAACAGGTAAAATTTTCTTCATTACTGGTGATTAAAAGGTCATCTAGTCCCATCTCTTCATGCATTACAAAGACATGTAAAGAAACATTCAGGAACTAAGGAAAATTCAAGTGTTAACTCTATAGGTAAACTGGAGTTTCCTTTAAAATAGCAAAGGAACTCAGCCATGAACTTCAATGTATTAAATGTTTGTTTACATCTGGCCAGTTCCATTCAAACATCTAGCTAGGTTATTATAGAAAGTACACACAGCAAAATAGGAAAATATGCATTAAAAATCAGAACCAGAAAAAATATAAATCAGAAAAATGGTTTAAATCAGAGAAAGTAGAACACAAATATGCTGGCAACAATATTTTATATGGCTTTAAAATTAAATTGACAAAAAGGGAATAGCAATTACTTACACAATTCTTAGTGTGCATTATGGGGAAGTGTACCAGTGCCTCAAAGCAAGCAAGGGTTTGTCATGTAGGGTTCCATACAGGGCATAGAGTATGGGCCTTGTCTCAGACTACATCTCTACAACATCACAGTAGGGGATTATAAATTCTTGTAGCCAAGTCTACTAGCTAATTCAGTTTTCTATTCACTTATCTTAAAGGTAAAAATCTAGATTAGTCATTCTTTCTAAGGACCACTTCCACAAGCTACAAGCTATTACGTTGAAAATTTATTCAGATCATTACTTTCTTCTTGCCCAAACTTTTAATTTCAGTGAGAGCTGGTATTTTTTGTTCTTTGTTTTCTCTATAACCTATATAGAAGATCACCATGTTATATTTAAAAGTAGCTAATGCTTTTCCAAACTTGCTGTATTTCAGTGGATTTAGTGAAAGAATTAAGAAAATGGTGGCAATCCTATGTTAAAAATTTAAATTTTGTTCTAAATCATCTACTGTAACACTGTGCTTTTTTCTTGGTATTTACTTACAAAAAAAGATAATGTTGTTTACCACAGGCTTCCCAAATAAGACTAGTAAGATTTTTGGCAAGGTTTTTGAGATTAATAAGTAAATGTTGGTAAAAAGCTTTGAGATCTGTTGAAAACAACTGTTAAATAATAATTATATATCAATTTCCTGACACTATGGGAATGTTTTAAATAAGGATGGTACTTAGTCTCTGACAGAACAATACTGGTTTCCTTAAGGACTTAGATCTATACCATTATTTCTCCACATTTAAAATTAAACGTTTTTCAAAATAGGAAAACTTTTTTCGTATAATTGGAAAAAAAGGAAAAATAGATTCTAATATAATATTCTAATTAAGGGCTCACTTTCATTTTCCTATTTAGCTTTACTTCTTTTTCCTCAGGCAATCTTGAAAATAAAACAAAAACCACTTATCCAAAAAAATTTTCATTTGTGCTAAATTCTTGAGACTTCAAAAAATATTTTCATATTTTTCTTATTTTAAATCATATTTTTGTATTAAGTGAAAATACAGCCCTGCCTGGTGCTGCCACAGTGGATAAGGTAACGGCCTTCAAACCCAAAGGTCGCTGGTTCAATTCCCAGCCAGGGCACATAACCAGGCTGCAAGCCAGGTCTCAAGCCAGGTCTCCAGCCAGGTCTGTAGCTAGAGGCAGGTGAAAGGCAACCATACATTGATGTCTCTCTCCCTCTCTGCCTCTTGCCCTTCCCCTCTCTCTAAAAAATAATAAAATCTTTAAAAAAAAAAAAAAGTGAAAATACAAGTAAAGATAAATCAAAAACTCACCATTCTCAGAGATTAGAGGGCAAACTAGACAAAGAGAAAGTCTATCTTTTAACAAGAATACTACCTTCTAAAATAAGAAGGATATCAAGGGAAACTATGGAGACTGTATCAAAGGTGAATAAATTCACTTTCAGTCAAATACTTATAAAAAAAGTGTTTCCTATTATTAACATCCTTCTGGAGGTAAAAAGAAAAAAGAAAAAAAAAAAGAGCTTATGTCACTTTCATAAGTCAACGTATTCAAAGGATGCAGTTTTAGAATGAGCCAGCAAGAATAAAAGTTTTTTTCTGGGGCAATGTCATTAAAAAAAATATCACTCCAAAGAAGAAACATTTTAGGAATAAGGTATTCTGTTACTTAGCTTTTTCCTAAAATTATGCTTAGTTTCATAAATTAGATAAAATAACTTTATTTATACGCAATGTGAAATTATTATTGGGCCTATCTTAAATACCTTTAGGATATTTAGAATGGTTATCTGAAAAAAATGATTCCTTTTCCAATTTGAAGTTTCAGGATCATTTACGATAGTATATTACTATTTTACATTGTCTGCTTAGTTGACATGTAACAGTGGCACACATGTATTTTGTGAAAATACAGTAACATTAATATTTCTGTTTGATGGCAAAAGTGAAACTATATAGCCTATAATATCAATAAAACATTACAACTAAAGTCTGCTTCATTTATACAGTCAAGAAGGCCCACATGATCATAATCAATCTACAGTTAAAAGATAGTATCAGCCCTGGCTGGTGTGGCTCAGTGGACTGAGTACTGCCCTGTGAACCAAAGGGTCACGGGTTCAATTCCCAGTCAGGAAACACACCTGTGTTTCCGGCCAAGTCCCTGGTTGGGGGCATGTAAGAGGCAACTACATGTTGATGTTTCTCTCCCTCTCTTTTTCCCTCCCTTCTCCTCTATTTAAAGATAAATAAATAAAATCTTTAAAAATGCATATGTGAAATTACATATATTTTGAAATATAATTACACAATGTAAGTAACAAGAACTATAATTCACGAAACTATTAGTTTCTAGGGGACTTAGGATAAGTAAGAAAAAACTTGTTTTAATAAAATCAGGATTAAAAAAAATATCTATTAAACATATTAAGACAACTAAAGGTTGGTTTCAAATAACCTGGGAAAAAATCTTGGTAAAAAAACAACTGACTTAATAAAACTCAATAGCTTACTCCCATATATGACTTGTTCCAGTGGTAGACAGAAGTCAGTCAATCCATAAGTATATCTGAACCTGAAAATTATACTAACTCATGTAGGGTATCATTTACAGCTCTTTTTAGCATGAATTAAAAGTGGTAAGCTGACAATAGTGAATACCATAGTTGGGATAACAGTGTTTAAAGGCAGTAGCTGTTGAATTATATTCTCAGCACAAAATGAAGAATATAATTGCTCATCCTTACCTCTTTAGGGAGCAACGAAATGAAGTCTCGTTGAAACTGAGGTTCTATCACTTGCATCATATGTTTTACTTGAGTTGGTTCACAACTATCAATAAGTTCATCTAAAGCAAGCAATTTCTCTGGTCCACTCCAGCTCTATCAAAGAGGAATTAGAAATTTATTATTTTCATAGATGCTTAGAAACCAAAATTTTATTTAGAAACATCAATTTGGGTTACTGAGGAAATGAGAAATTGTGATGATTTTTCTCTCTACATTCTTTCAAGGGAGTACCATAAAACTTGATGGTTTTAATGAGGCACTCACCTGAGGAGACCGGCAGTATCATTTAGAGAAAAATTAGTAACTGGACATATTGCATATCTGACAAGTAACCTCCACAAATTAAAAAAACTTTGAGGCCCTAGCTGGTGGCACAGAGGATAAGGCACCGGCCTGCAAACCCAAAGGTTGCTGGTTCAATCCCCAGCCAGGGCACATAACCAGGTTGCAAGTCAGGTCTCCAGCCAGGGCTATAGCTGGAGGCAGGTGAAAGGCAACCACGTATCGATCTCTCTCTCTCTCCGCCTCTCTCCCTTCCCCTCTCTAAAAATAATTAAAAAAAAAAAAAAAAAACAAGTAAAACAAACAAACAAAAAACCCCTTTGATTTGTTGTGTGAAATAATTTCAGATAAAAAATAGCAAAGAGTAGAATATAGTAGCTGACTTACTAGTAAAATTAGAGTATGAACAAAGACTAAAATAGGGTAAGAAATGTCCTATGTAACATCAAAAACACATAACTATACTTCAAAAATATGAGCTCATTTAAACTATTCTCGGGAATTCTTTAACTTTTTTTCCCCCTTTAGGAACACCTATACAGAAAAGCCATGATTCGTAAGAGGAAACACTAAAAAGCATGTGAATAATTTAAAATGTTGGAGTTTCCCCTTACAATAACCATATAACAAATAACCTTGGGATTCTTAAGGGAAAGAACATCCTTGAGGAGGCTGATTTAAGTACCTTTGTGAATATGAAGTCCATTTTTAGAAGTGAGTGAAGAGAGAACAATAGGGGAGGCTTGGAGCTAGAAAGATCTGGATTTGACTCCATTTCTTGCTCAAATTACAAGCCTGCAGTTTGTAATATGTGAAATAGATAATAACTGAGAACTGGGATGTAATGATGACACAGGAGGCCTTATTTAGAACACTTTTATTTTTAAAAGTATTTATGTAGACTCTACAATAAACTTCCTGTCTTCTTTCCTGTTACGAAGTGTAGATTATGGTAATACTAACATTTTAGTAGTTCTTCCAGGATGCCTATCACAAACATTACCTCATTTAACCATTACATAAATCTGGGAAACGATCTCATTTTACCACTAAATATGAGAAAATACAGACTCTTATCTAATAAGCTGTGTCCTTTCCCTTTACTTCTACACACACACACACACACACACACACACACACACACCCCCAGACCACTGTCCTTGAGTACTCACCTTGTAGCCTAAATACACATATACATGTGTATACATGACCAGTTAAAAGCAATTAATTTGAGGTTTGATTATCTTGTCCAGTTTTGCTCACACAGATTCAAATCCTGGATCAAAACTAATTTCTTTGACAAAACTTACACTGACCAATCTCCAGTCATCTCTGACCCAATTAGTATCAATACTATAAAGTCTGATTTATTGATTTACATTCCTCGCAAGATTTGATGCAGCTTTTTAAAATTTTCATTTATTGTTTTTAGAAAGAGGGGAAGGAAGAGAGGCAGAGAAGAAGAGAGACATCAATGTGTGGTTGCCTTTCACCTGCCTCTAGCTACAGACCTGGTTGGAGACCTGGCTTGCAACCTGGTTATGTGCCCTGGCTAGGGATTGAACCAGTGACCTTTGGGTTTGAAGGCCAGTGCTTTCTCCACTGTGCCATCAGCCAGGGCTTGATGTGGCTTTTTATATAATATGTTATTCCTCTCTGTCTACATAATAAATATTCATGGACACTAGTAGGAGATACCCATTTCAGATAAAGGATAACCATGTGACTTCATTAAAATGCAGCTTTAATTAAATCACTTCAAAACAATAATTCAATATAAATGTCTTAATCTCCTTAACATATAGTAATGCCTACTTTAAAATATTTTTGGAAGCATTTATGGTTAAATTTTGATATAATAAAAATACATAATCCTTTATAGTAAAAAGACAGTGAAATGTATTTAATGTATTACTACTTTATACACTATATATTTTAACTGCATTTATGCCTACTATGAACACTTCTAATTTAAAAGTAATATACTATACATGATTAATGTTTTCTATTTTTCATTATTACTGATTTAATAAAAGATACTATCAACACATGGTATATAACTATCAAATTATAAAAAATACATTTTATCAAGGATTTTAGGAAATGGGAGTATAGAATACAAAATGCACAACAGAACATAAATAATTAATTCAGATCTTAAGTAAATGTTAGAAAACTGTCAGAAATTTCTATATACGTTAAAGGAAAGCTAAGACAAAAACTAGGCCTGTATAGCAAAATGTTTCTAAACCTTTAAACTATATATTTATTTTGTATTAAATATTTAACAAGTCAAATAAATTTAAAATTATATCACATTTAAATTATGCATACATTTAGCAGATGTTGCTCTATGACATTTTGCTGAAAATATACCAGGTAAAGATTAGTAAGGCTGGCTATTAACTACACAGTAAATGAGAATGTTTCCATTGACCAGACATATTTAACAGCTTCATAGCTTAAATTTCTCTATCTCGGGTGGTTCCAGTAAAGGTCTGGATGACACAGGTAGCTCTCTTCCCTCTGCCTGGGTTTCTTTCCTGAACTCCACACCTGTATATACAACTGCTTATTCAACAGGTATTCTGGAATATGTAACAGAAAGCTTAACATGTCCATGATCTTTCTTTGCAAATATGAATGTCCATAATCCCCCCTAGTTCAATAAAATGTAACTCTTTATTAGTTACTCAGGCCAAAAACTCAGGAGCCATTTCCTCCCTTGCTCCCTCACTCTCACTGGTTCACTGGTAGATGGTTCTGATCCATCAATGGATTCTAAGGCCTTAAAACTTCAAGATATACTCAGAATCTGACAATTATGACAGCGGTCTAAGCTATTATCTCTCACCTGAATTATTCCTATAACTGTCTTACCCAGCCTCCCTGCTTCCCACCCTTGTCCTCCTTGTTCTAGTCTCCACCAAGTGATACTGCTAAAAGTTACTGTTCTGCCTAAAACCCTCCAGACGCACATCACTCAGAGTAAAATCCAAAGTCTTTAGGGTTGCCTACAAGGTTGAAATTTCCTCTTCCTTTCCCTCTTGTTTACCCTGCTTCAGTCATTGACGCCTTTCCTGTGCCTCAAACTACCAAGCATGCTCTGTGTCAAGAGCCTTTTCACTTGCGGCTTGCATCCATCCGTCCTTCTCTGGCCCACCTTTGTAAAACTGAAAACTGGTTCCAACCCCTCAACCCATCCCCCTCCTGACCAGAATTTAAGTTCTTCTGTTTTGTTAACTACTGTAGCCCAGATCCAAAGTGGGGCCTAGTACTTAATAGATGCTCAATAAATATTTGTTAAATCAATGCATGAATCAATCCCCAAGAGTAAAGAAATACTGCACCAACACTATCTCAAAATTCTAGCCAATGTTTCTAGTCTCTATATTTAATGGTATCGCTAGACCTTGTTTGCTTGGTCTGGTTCCAAGAATGTATGCAAATTTTGTATACATACATGGTTTAGCAGCAAAGGCATTAACTGAAAAACTTTGCAGTTTTAACAATATTAAAACAAAATAGCCCTGGCTGGTAGCACAGTGGATAAGGCGCCGGCCTAAGAACCCAAAGGTCGCTGGTTTGATTCCCCAGCCAGGGCACATAACCAGGTTGCAAGCCAGGTCTCCAGTCAGGTCTGTAGCTGGAGGCAGGTGAAAGGCAACATACACTGATATTTCTCTCCCTCTCTGCCTTTCTCCCTTCCTCTCTCTCTGGAAATAGTAAATAAAATCTTAAAAAATATAAAAAATAAAAATAATGAAAACCCACACCAACCTTTAATGAAGGATAGTGGAAAGAGTACTGAATTGGGGGTCAGGGAATTTAACTTTTGGAGGAGATACTGCCTCTAATTAGGTTACAATTTAATCTCTGTAGTTTATCTGCAAATGTGTTGGGTAATTCTGATAATAATTATTTTATTTCTGTTCTGAAAAGTAGTTATCCTGCAAAGAAAAAACAAAACAAAACAAAGCAAAACAAACACCTTTCTTTGGTCTTTTCAGGGTAAAGTTATGTGGTACCATATTACAGGGAATGGGGAAAAAAACATGTCAAATTCAGAAAGGATCTAGAGACAAAAAATTTAATTAGTGGACAAAATGGCAAATGCCAATTTGAAAGTTCTCCATGAAAGTGATATTTTATTTCAGGTAATTAAAGAACACAGGTAGTAGAGAAGGAATGAAGGAACACTGAACTGTAATCAGGGGCCTGGGCTTCACCAGTAAATTCAGTAGAATCACTTGGAAGCCCCTTAATTAGTCTGAGTGGCAGAGACCCCACCTGTATAATGAGGGGCTTAGTCAAGATCAGTGGTCCCCAAATGCTGGTTGAGACATGCAAGAATCATACAGTCCTACAACCCACTATCAAAGAACATGATTAGGTGGTCAAGGTGAGGCAGAGGACATTTTATGTTTTAAATAAACAGCTCATCCAAGACTGATGCAGGTGATTCACACACCAGCAGTGAAACCAACTAGTAACACCTGGATGATCCATAATATCACAATCAGATATACATGAGTATCTTAAAGACTTTGGACAGTACTAGATAACTTGCTTTCCACTATTGCCAGCAGATGGTTATCCAGTCCGTTCCAAGAGTGGAACACTTACTATCTCACATTTTACTGCGGGTCAGTTCAAATTGTTAACTTCAACTTACATTAAAACCTGACTCAAAAAATTATGACCCAGGTTTTATTTTCTGAAAACACTAAGAATCAGTCTGATCATATTTTTCTATGAAATTTTTCCAAATGTTAAGATATGATATTCTTCCTTAGTCTTCTCTGGATAAATATATGATTTGCTTTAACTCTTTCTCACACAACAAGGTTTCTTGATCATACTGTTTCAAACACAATTGTAAAACAATACTGAGTTCACTTCCTGCTTTAATCTTTTGTTGTCAAATAAAATGGGCCTAAATAAATAAGTTAGAAACTTATTTCTATGTTACCAAGAAACTTGATTAAATCCTTCAAAATAAAGTAGTTTTTATTCCAATTTAATTCAGAACACAGAACTGTTTTCTACTTTATAAATTTATAGTAGAAAACAATTGTTTTCTATGTACATATATAGTTTTAATGCAATGCAAGTATATTTTATTAAAATTATGCTAATCATGTTAAACTACTGGCATCAGTGTGAAACAAGTGCTAATAACCCCTCTTTAGAACTGAGAAAACTGAGGCTCACAAAGGCTATTTCTTGACCAAGAGAAAAAACTAATATTTATTGAGTCTCCATTATATTTCCAAATATAACTTTAACTACATTTACATGTTTTCTCCCTTTTGACAACTTTTTAGTCTTATGTCTGTTTACAGAGAATGAAAATAAAGGCAAGAGTGGTTACATAATTTTGGCAAAATTACTCAGTTATTAAGAGACAAAACCAAAATTTGTACTGAGCTTTTCTTCTCAATCCTATGTGCTTCTCCTTATATCAGGATGCCTCTGAATAGAATTTCAATGTAAGAGAATGTTACTGTTATTGGTGTCTCTACCCAGTCTAAATTTTTCAGATGCCTCTGAATATGAATTTGAACATAAGAGCATATCAATGTTATTGGTGTCTTTACCTAGGTTAAAATTTTCAAGTGAAAAAACAAATATTAACACCTAAATGACATAACAACAACCACAACAAATTCTCTTCCCCAAAATTAACATTCAAAACATCAATCTGGCTGCCAAAACAACAGAACCAATAGCCGCTGAAAATTCAAATAGTACAAAATTTCAGGGAGGTTTTGTTTTTCAGTTGCACTTCTGTTTGCAGCAGCATTCTGCTTCAATTTCCCTTTATCCAAAATGGTGTGTCATTTGTTCTCATTCAGTTTATAAACGGAGTACAGAGTACTTAGTCAGGGTAGATGGAACTGGACCAAAACAAGGCTGCATCACTGCCTTAGGAGCGATAGCAGAGCAGTAAGAGGACAAACTCTCCTATTTTGCTTGTTATGCAACAGAAAAGTTATCATTAAATGCCCCCACCACAGCATGTCCCCAGAAATCAGGCCAGTTTAATTATCCCTCAACTATCCAACATAGGTCAACTCATGACTCCCCCACTTTACCATGAAATTGTATCTCTCTGCAAGTTAAGCATTAAAGCTTCGTAAGCCTTTAGGCAAACGGTTCATTTCTAGTTACTCTGGCATCAGCCTTGAAAATAAAGGGCAGTGAACAACAATGAGGCCTGGGTGTGTCAGAGACAGACATGGTGCTCAAAGAATTAAGGTCCTGATCTGCCTGCCTAGTTGACTTTTTGTTGCTAGTATATTTCTTTGCTACAGAATATTTATCTGGAAAAAAAAATAGTACTATACCAACAGGGACAATTTTACATGTTACCGAACAAAAGCTACTCCAATATTCTTTAGTTTACTGAATCTCATTAATCCTAAGAAACAAGCTTTTAAAAAAAGGGTATTAACATTTTTGAAGTTGCGATGCATCTAACAGATTTGATGACACACAGTGCGTGGCAGTGTGGACAATTCATTAAGTAAAGCATGAGCTGCTACCGAAACAAGCAAACATTGTACAAAGGACTCCCTAAAACACCCTCACTGCAAACTAATGAAATAATGGGGACAAACGTCCCCTCCAATATACATTAGTATTTGAGAAAGTGCCTTTAAAAAACTGGGGAAAACCTAAATGGCTAGCAAAGAATATTTTGGAACACTGGGAAAAACAGACCCATACTCATTTTAAATCTCACTCTGGACTACCCTCTCATAAGAAATAAAGCTTTTTATATAACGTAAATGTTTTGGAGGCTTTCTACAATGACGATAAAACAATTACCAATAGTGTAATTTTCTATCATGCTGGTTATAAGATGAGATGAACTCAGTTTCTGCACTACTCCCAAATGCTGCGTTACTCACACTACATGCACATGCAGGTGGAACAACTCACACACATATCCCCACTTCCTTGGCTTAGTCAAATACAGCAAAAATCTTTAAAATCTTTCTTTAAGATTGTATTAATGTCTGATCTATTTTCACCCCTTATTGATAATTAAAAAATGCAACAGAAAATTTTAGATTGAGGGCATACACAGGAAAAAATTAATTTATTATTCTTTTAAAATCATGAATCTGGGAGGAGGGGAGAGGTGAATTTAATTACTAAATGACTATGAAAATGAAAAAAAAAAAACCATAATTCCCTGTAATTTTAGTGGTTCGTAATACTGTAAAAATAGTAAAATATATTTTTCGTTACTCAAATCATAGATTCTCAACCTCAGCACTAGTGACACTTTTAGCCAGATAATTGTTGTGGGAGGTTGTCTGATAACCACTAGATGCTGGCAATGTCCTGAAATGTAAAATAAAGTATCCTCTTTTCAACCATTATTCCTTTATGAATTCATAAAATACTGCCAATCAAGCAGTAAGAAAATATATTCCTTTTACATCAAAATGGCTGATATCACAGATAGCTTCACTTTGCATAATTTATATTATTTGCTATTTACAAAGAATAATTGAGCGAGTGTTTTAATCCATGCCAACTATTTTGCTAAATATGTGATTACATGCATTATGTCACCGAAGGAAGATAGAAATCAATTTAATATCACCATCGTGGTTTATAAAATTAATACTTTTCATGGTAGTTATCCTGGTAAACCTCTGAAGAACCTAAATATTATTAAAATATAGTGATCAGAATCTGAGTACAATGAGCCACAGCATTAACGAAAAGGAGCTGCATTAACCCTTGGAGGCTAGTAGATGGGAAAGTAATAGTGATGGGTTAAGTTACCACCAGTGACTAATCAGTGGAGCTTTTAACATTACTCCTCCTAAATGCTTCACTTCCAAGCAATGCAGTTTAGAACACAAATACATTCAGCAACCCCAGTAACAGGAAGGTCTAATTATCTAAAAAGCAATGAAAGAAATGCAAATGCACACCTCCATAAAATAAGCATTGGACTCTCCTGATTAATATTCTTAAAAATTAAAATGAGCTCCCATATTTTTAATAGCATTTTCAAATTGAAATAGATGTCACGTAACATAACATTCACCAATTTAAATGTAAACGTCAGTGGTTTCCAGCAAAGCCATCTTGCTGTGTAACCATCACCACTATCCAATTCCAGGACACTTCCACCACCCCTAAAGAAACCCCATGGTCTCAACCTCCCCTCCAACGATAGCCTAGCAATCACTTAATCTCCTTTCTGTCCCATGGGTTTGTCTATTCGGAATATAATCATACACCATGGGCCTTCTGCATCTGGCTCCTTTCACTTAGCATAATGTTTTCAAGGTTCATCCAAGGTATAGCATGTAACAATTCCTTTCCTTGGCTAAATAATCTTTTTTTTTTTTTTTTTTTTTTTGCAGCAATTAAGTGAAGTAGTTTAAGTAGTAGGTTTAGACATGTCACCTGAAACATTTTCAGCCATTCTTGGAGGCCTGAAGGTGGTTGGACAGATGTAATTCGGCGACGTTGCTGCCCTTGGCCATTGGCTGCTCTCAGATCCCCAAACGTTGTTGGTGTTGCTGAACATGGTACAAGCCCAGTGGTACTACAAAAAATAGAAGCATGAAAGCCAAGATGGGTATCTATTAAGAGTAACAGACTCCAATCTGATAAGAATGGTGATCTGGCCTATTTCAAACATCAATCAAATTATTTTATTTGCTTATTCCCAGAGAACAAGGATACACAAAACTTAATCTGCTATTCTTAGAGTAAGTTTCCTCCCTCCTACATAACCACCTGTTATTATTTCAACAATGCTAACTGCAACCAAACGACAGAATCTCTATGGCAAAACTGTAAGTTTTGATACATACAAATAATATTAAACTATTTTCTTAGGAGATAACAGGTTCTAGTCTTCTTTTGACTGGACATAATTAAATAAAAATAAAAATTTTCTTCATAAAAAGGGGTGTGAGGCTTACAAATGTTTTTTAAAATTCACATGTCAAATGCTTTGGACATTTCATTAATCGCTTGTTCTTTGAGCTTGCTTCTGATACATTCTAAATTGTTTATAATATCTGTCTATTTCTCTCCGATTTTTATTTATAAGGCATAGTCTAGATAATATTTGATTGGCACAAACCTTGATTAGAAATGTAGTTACTCAAAACAGGAAAGTGATGAAAACATACTATAAGCAAAATTAAATGAGATCATCTAAACACTTTCATCTCATAATTTAAACTTTGAGACAGTTCTCTAAAAATTTCAAGTCAATTCTACTACTACTAAAACGAGAGGTTAGGATGAGATGATTAGTCTTAAAAAGTGTCCAACTCTCCTAAAAATTACTAATTAGAAAAAGTACTTATAACTGTTACTAATATATGAAGCTTTACTTTGCAATTGCAATAACTAAATTTTAACTCAAGGTAAATACTAAACATTTCTTATTTTAGAGCCAGTTTAAAAAAAAAAAAAAAAAGAGCAGAAAGATTTAGTTAACTAACTATATTGGCAAATTAATCTTCAATTTATTGAGCTATGATAACAAAGAATTTAAATCTAAAGAACATACAAATTGTATCCTAATAGTTGAATATCAAGCTCTGATAAATAATTAATGAAACAACTCCCCCATTTCTTTTCTAGCCAGCATCATCTCATTGTTTAAAAAATGTAGCTTAGTCACAAAATTTTAGAGAAAGTCTCGCATCTTCCATCTTTCAATCTTTTAACATTATACATCTACAATAATTTCTAACAACAATTAAATTTATTTTTTCTTTCATCAAATTTCAAAGCTCAGCTTTATTCCTTCCCTTCTCTGAAGTGAATCAATTTTTAAACAGAGATTATAACTTAGCTTTTCTAATAAAAATGATGGAAAATAATAATTTCATCCTATTATTAGGAAATCTGTCAAGAAATTTAAGAATTAAACATATACTGACAACATCCCCAAAAAAGACAGAATATGCTGTTTGGTTTGCTTCAATAATTTTTGTTAAATGGCTAAAAATAAAACTTTCACTTTTTTAGGTGCTTTCTCAATGTAAAAAAGTGAGCAACTAAAGACAAATTCTAGTAAAATGTGTTCAGTAGTAAAAATTCATCATTCATTTAAATGCTGCCTTAAAACTAAATACATAAATATATAAAATAGCACATTTTTAACATGAAACTCAACTTTCTCATCCAAAAAATACTTTCTCAAGACTTTAAGGAAAAAAGCAAAAATGAAGTGAGTAGTTTCACTGATCTGTGTATTACTCTACACCCTCTGGTGGCAGTGCCGAAATACAGTGAAATTGTCAAAAGGCAAAGTATTAAGTAAAAAGGAGGGGAACAGGTAACATAAAATACACAAAAAGCATTTCCTGAATAGCTAAGAGACTTTATTTTTCTTTTCTGTATCATCCTTGCATTTTTGTATATAAAACTATTCTAATAATTCTCATATCTAAATTTCATTAAGTAGTATTGGAAAGAAATACTTCCCACAACTGAATGAAATAAAAATATAAATTGTTTTCTCTGGGGGGGGAAAAAAAAAGCAGACGCAATCTCTAACAACGTTCAAGCATTAAAACTTGTGTCTGAGCAACATTAATTTTAATGTTTACAGAATAAAAATAATTCTACATCAAAATATTTAGGGAAAAAAGAAATGTCACCATCATGAAGTTCTCATGGTTTCTATAGCTAACTTTCAATCAGTTATCTGAAGAAGTGACAATTATGCAAAAAAAAAAAAGCCCAAGAAAAGTTCTTAAGATACTTTTGTCATTTAAATTTTAAAATACCACATTCCAAGTGACACCCAAAGCCATTTTTAATTGGCTGGGTAATAGATATTGTGCTTAAGTTAGCTTAATTAGCGTGAGAGTGGAAAGTTTTATACTGACGCAAAATCCAAAAATGATGGAATGGTGCAGCAAACAAAACTACAATTGTATTTAGTTGTTATGGAAACTATTCTACTGCTGTAGAAATGTATGTGTTAAAACATAAGACCTACTAGGCAAATAAAAGGGGATTTCTAATACAGTAATTTCATGAAATACAATTTAGTTAGTAATTGTGAGGTTTGTTTCACTGCTAAAAAATTTATCTTCAATTTTGCATATATAAATATATTCCCTAGAACAGCTGTTGCTATAGTAACAAGTTACATTTGCTCATATTTATATTTATGGATTTACCTTTTAGAATTCCTGAAAAGTTGTGACTTAAAAATTTTGTTCACAAGAGAACTTCTGTTTGTGTCTTACTTCAATGTATTTTTAACAAAATATATAGTGTTAGACCATTCTTCTCCTTATTTAAAATGAGGTATTTCCCAATATTCAGTGAACTCAAAATGTGTTAAAACAGTCAATAGTACTAGTGATGTTACAATTCTATGAGAATTGAATCGCTTGTAAAATAATATTTAAAGAAAAACATGACAAATAAGAGAGAATCAATTATTATACTTAATATTACCTTGTATATTCTGACACTTTGCATGGTTTCTTTCCCAAAGAAAAAGAGCGGACCTCAGAACCATGGTCCAACTTTCTTTTCATCTATAAGGTAAAACAAATAAGATTTTTTTTTTTTTAAATCACCCGTCCAAACATCAAATTTAACATTTTTATTGTTGATATTGAAAAAAAACCTTAAATTTTCCTGTCTACAATGTTAATTAGGCATGGTTAAATAATATAGAAAATAAGTGTTTCATAGTTTCTTCTATTAGTTCTATTCTTTACAAGACTAAAGAAGTTAATTCATGTGTCCCCCTCCCAAATATTTTATCTAGAAAACAGTATATGCGAATTTAAAACCTGCTATCCATTATAAATCTTCCTTGAGTAATATCTTCCACGTTTTCCAGTTTAAGAACCAACATAAGAGAAAATGTTATGTTAACCACCCCACAGAAGAGAACCACATTTAATATGTCTTTCTTATTGATCTTTACTACCTTCCTTTAAAACCATTTTTAAAAAGATAAAATAAACAACAAAATTCAAAAATTTAGAATGGAATTAACAATAACTGAAGTTATAATGCAGATTATAAAGGGTAAAGAAAACAACGCAAATAAAATGATCTTGAAAAGTGATTATTATAGTAAAGCATAAAGCAATGAATATGGGCAATGAGGACAGTAAACAAACAAACAAAAAGTCAGTCCATAACAGAGAGAAACCTAAAGATAGTATAATAAATGTGGGGAAAAAGTCATCAACTAATATTTATATAGGATATAATTCCACAGACAGATACTCAGGACAAACATTATAACTTGAAAAGCAACAACAAAAACACTTAAAAAGAATGAATTATCCATCTTTGTAAGGTATATTCAACATTTATCACTTTCAAGTATTTCATTATGCTATATATAATGTAATATTGTAAATATATTCAGAAGTGAATTTTGTCAACATCGATATTGAAATATTTATATTTCACTATCATTAAACTGAAGTCACTGAACTATACATATACCATAAAACCAGAAAATGATATGATAGGATTCCACTTTTTCTCTATCAACAACCCCTCTCAGATATACTTCTGCTAATTAATTACTGTATTACTGAAAATCACAGTGGGAAACCCCCTAGAATGATAGATAGCTATCCTTATTTTTATAATAAGGTGAAAACCCTTGCTTTGTAGCAGCCTTCTTTTTTCACCTATGGCCTCACATGGAGGACATCAATAACACATTATGCTACACTGTAAATACTAAAGAGGACCAACAAGACTGTAAAAATATTTTTGAACCACCCTCTGAATAAGAGAGACCATGTTCTTATCATCATGAAGAAAAGTCTTTCAAAATACAGGGATGATCTTATAATACTTGGGGCTGGAGGTGAGGGTACAAGTTCATCCATAATGTATACCTTAGTTCATGAAATACCTACTGGAAATGGTCTTATTTCAACCCTTCAGAACTTTCTGTACTTATTACATTATTCTGATGTGATTCCCCTCGAAGACCATTATTTTCTTTCTCCAAATAATTTTAATAAAAATGATAAAAAGTATAAAAGATTCAATACATAGGTAGCCACGTGCTTGCATGTACATAAATTACAGACACAAAAATACGCACACGTACCCATCAGGAAGGTCAGTCAGTACAGATTAGCTTAAAATTCTATTTTTTAAATGAATGACTTTCATAAATTCTTTCAAAATTATTATGAAAAACTTGGGATATTCATTCTAATTAAGTTTGGAAAACTGGCTTTCAAAACTTCCCTGTATATCTTGTAAATACATTGGTGCAAATGCCATTTGCCACTAAAAGCAAACTTTATTTCCATCTTAGAAAACCTTCAATGAATAAAAATGCCTGCAATCATATCAAGGGAACCACTGGGAAAGGATTTTTATCTTAAGAATATTTTACAAAATAAAACATTTTCTGTATGACTATACTAGTCTTTTAAATATACTTTACTTAAAATACTGAGTTTAGAACCAAAAATTAATTCTGCAATTTTTAAGGGGTGCAGAAAGTAAATCTCTCTCTAAATATAAATCCTCAATACCCTAGCAATTCTATACTTTAAAAGAGTCAACTAAACAAAAAGGAAAAATATAGAGAGATAAGGTATAGAAAAATTAAAGGCAAAAGGTACACTAAAAGCCAACTAAGGCTTTTAATACAACTAAGTATTCCCAGGTCAGCATTTAACAGAGCCACATTTCTAAAGTCTGAATGTATTTTTAGTGAAAAATTCTGATTTCAACATACATTTTCTTTTAAATGTAACGCTCTTTTACAGCCTACGTCTTTCCCTTATTTGCTTACATTCACCATATAAAACGGACACCAGACATCCAGCCACCCACCAAAATTAGAGGATACTGCAGCCATCTCTGACGATACAGATTTTCCTTCCCAGGCAGGCGCGCGCACACACACACACAACCATACAACACAGGAAGAAAACAGCTTACTTACTTTGTAAAAAATCATTTTTAGTGTGCCGTAGAAACCCATATTTTCTGTGTTTTTCCCCTTCAGTGGTTCCGTGCTCCCGTGTGTCCGGCTGCTGGGCAGTCTCTGGCAGTATAAACCTTTTTCAGGTAGGTATGTCACAGATTCTAATGTGGACATGCTCAGGCACGTCAGAAAAGGAAGATTAGGGAGCAGAACCGGCAACAGAACTCCCCAGCAAAGGGAAATGCAGCTCAGGATCAACCCGCTGCTCGGGACACACATACATACATGCAGCTTGACTGAGGAGAACTCAGGGGATAATGAGCGAGAGCCGCGAAGATTATTGGAGGAGACGATGCCCTGTCAAAGCCTTGACTGAACAGATTCCTCCCTCGGCAGCAGAGGGATCAGATTACATCTTCCCTTGCACACAGAATGGTGCAGTCCAGGATTCAGCAATGCAGACTGCACATCAATTATATGGTGATCCGCTCCAGGGAGCCCGTAAGCACACCACGCTCTGCACGGAGGCGGGTGTGGGCAGCGCATGAGACCGCCCCCACCGGCAGCCCCCTCTCCCCCTTCAAACTTTCAGGGGATTATTTTTGTATTTTGTAAAACCTGCCCTTTAGAAGAGTTTGAAATAGCAAGCATCATTTCCACAAATAAGTCCTTTCAGAAACATTCTGAAAACGGAATATATTTTCATCGGGTCCTCCCAACAGGAGCCGAGCAGGCTGTTTTCACTAACTTATCCTATTGCAGTCCTGGCACAGTCTGACCCGATTTTTCAAGTGGCTTGGATGGTGCAAAAATGGGCAATCCCTAAGGGAGAAATGAAATATTCTTTGGGAGAACTTACAATAAAGTTATCCAGTTCAGAACATAATAGCCTCTGCAGAATATATGTACTTAAGTTATTATTCAACCTGTGTATTTTTCATATTAAGATTTAATGAAAATATTCCTATGCTTTTCCATTTCATTCATTTTAAGTTTCCAAAAAAAAATTACAACGTACTTCATTAATTCTTAGTAATTATATCTCTTTTTAATATTACCAAACTACTACTGTGTATAAAGTTTGCCCAAAGGTTCTGTTTCTCCAACGGAAGCAAAAACTGTGCTGATAGGAGTCTTAGACTTATCGTTAATTTAATCTTGAGTCAACGGGAGGCACTGGACTTCTTTCCCCCAAATTATTTTGACAACGTGTATTCCGTATCATTAAAAAGACATTTTACATAGCAATAAAGGTACCAGAGTTTGCCTAAAGGCAACCTTTTTCTTAGAATAACTACAACACAAATCTAGATATTTCATCTTGCAGCTTGCTTCCAACTAGCTTTGGTGGTAATTATGAGATTCCTTGGACCAGAAAGGCCCATTATTTATGGTCTAGTTAATGAACTTGTACCCTCCCCATTAACATTCTTTACTACAAGTAAACTGTGTCTCTGTAGTTATTTAAGTACTTAGATATTCTTAAAAAAACAGAAAAGAAATCCTACTTTGATATCACATTTTAATATTCTCTATTATGGTAATGAATGATTTGTTAGGATATGATTCTAAATACTGCATAAAGTATCATACTTTAAAAACTATGTATGTTTATTTTTTATAACATACACTAAGTGGGAATCTTTTACTTTGAAACATAAATAATTAAAATTTTATAAAGATGCACATCTTGGGTCCTCTCCTGGAAATTATAGTCTATAGTCTATTATCTTTTTAAAACATCTCCTACCCAGCTCTTAAATTAATGCTTATCTTCAGAAACACACACATGTGCCCAGAATAACTTAGTTTCTAAATAAAAAAATTAGCTTACTTCCAAGGAAAGTTCCTTTTAAGAAGAAATCTCTTACGCTAAGAAAAACAAAATCCAACTGTTAGGAGTAGACCCATAGATCCTTTTATCAGAGGCCTCAGTGAACTCAGAATTAAGAAATAAAAAGTGACCCTCCACCTCCCCTCATCCTGTTTTGGATTATCTGAGGAAACTAATTATTAAATGAACACCAGTGATACTTACCTAGCTTATCAGAGAACAAATGGACTAGCTATCAGTCATGTAATAATATACATGTTGACTTCAACTGAAATCATGTCCTATCCCTACTTCAACTATCCTTTTCACATGGCCTGAACTCGGCTGAGGACAGACCAACTTTAATAAACCAGGGACACTGTCTTAAAACCTAGAGCATTTAAAGTAAATTATCTTTTTCTTTCTTTTTTTTTTTTTAAATTTAAGATTTTACTCATTATTTTTAGAGGGGAAGGGAGGGAGGAAGAAAGGGAGAGAAATATCACTATGTGGCTGCCTTCCACTTGCCTCCAGCTGGGGACCTGACTGGGGAGACCTGGCTTGCAACCTGGATTGGTGCCCTGACTGAAAATCAAACTAGCGATACTTGGATTCACAGGCCAGTGCTCAATCCACTAAGCCACACCACCCAGGGCAAAATAACTTTATTTTTTATATTCAAATAATGTTCTTGGGATTACATGGCTCCTATATATGGCTATGAAGTTACAGGAAAACGTGATCCGCACAAATGTGTGCTTATATGTAGGTATATATATTCATCTTTTATTTTGAAATAGGTGAAATATTTACACGGTTCAAAAATCAAGAGAAGATACAAAAAATATACATTGAGAAGACTTTTGACCACCCCATCAATCCCACCCAGCATGATTCTCACTTAGTAATGATTTTTTATTAGCTTATCCTTTAAGTGAGAATGTATATGCTTATTTATAAGTACTCATGAAGGCTTTATTTTTCAAGTATTTACATAATTTTCCCTAATATCTTTACAATGTTAATTTGAACTGTGAAGAAACAATCTGTCAAAGCTAGTCAATCAAATATCTAACTAATTTCAAATTTACAGAATAAAAATGAATGATTTTCAATATTCTCTGAAGTACTATTAACAAAAAATGTGCTCTATTATATTATTTACATTCTAATTTATATATGAACACAGCAAATGAAATCATTTTCACATTCCTATTTCTAGAAGTCTTGACTAAAATACAGATGTTTAAAACTTAATTCAGAAATCTGAGAATTTTGTGAGTATGAATGAAAAGCCCTTTTTCTATCTGTCCATCTATCTTATACCTATGGTAGATAAACATTTTAAAACTGAGATAAACCTATATCTATATTAAGTTTACAAAAAAAGAAGTTAGTTATACGTTATGCTACAATGTTAACTAGTAAGTTCACTGAAGAGGTTAGCTAGTCAACCATTATAGCTAAGAAAATACTATTTGTCATCCAAATTTTTAGAATATCTCAATGTATTAAATATATTTCACTATAATATACTAAATCTATATGGAATTTAAGATCAGCAATACATTTCCCATTTTATAGAACATTATTTCTGTAGTGACTGACAGTTTATAAGCCTTATTGAAAATCTATTAACAAGGGGAATGACTGACAATGAGGTCTTGGAATATAACCTATGGGCTAACTTAAGAGTCAATGATCATCACATCACAACTGCACCAAGCTAGGTATACAAGAATGGACAAGAGCAGTAACTTAAAGAAAAAAGACAAATGGTTTTCTGGGCAACTGGTTGGTTCTTTCAAGAGTAAGTCATAGTTATGGGCAAAAACAAAACTAATGTACACAGAGTGAGAAGATATAAACAGTGAGGTTTGTATCTTCAGAGAAGTATTATACATGATGTCAATAGACGAAGGAGCAATTGATAGAGTTCCTCACTTTGACCCTCCAAATGCATTTAAAATATGTTCTACTATTGTATTTTTCATACTTCATTGTCATTCTTTTTATACATATTTCTCCTCTATCTAGTCTTACTCTAAGACATAGTAGAAAGTGATGCATAAATATACTATTTTTTAAAAAGATTTTTAAACTTATTATTTCCAGAGAGAGAGGAAGGGAGACAGACAGAGAGGGAGAGAAACATCAATGTATGGTTGCCTTTCACCTGCCTCCAGCAACAGACCTAGCTTGCAACCTGGGTACGCAACCTGGCTGGGGAATTGAACCAGTAAATACAATATTTTTGAGCACCTGACCATATTAGCAAATAATAGCAACCACAACATCATTTTTCTAAAGCATTAAATATATAGGGTGGGGCAACAGTAGGTTTACAGTTGTAAATATGCAAAAGTTTATTTTGTATTATTAATTATTGTACTATTTTCCCAATGATAGTAAACCTACTTTTGTACCAATCTGTATGTTATACTTAAAGTCTATTATAATTAATTGATATTATGAACACTATTAGTTCTCTTTTCAAAACTTGATAACATTTTTTAAGAGTAAGAGAATGTGTTTTTGTGTCAGTGACTTTCTTTACTACTGTCATCAAAACATTCTTTACTCTGGTACTATACCAGGCGATCCACCTTCTACAGTCAGAGGTCTTGCCCTGAATATACCTCTAGATGAGACACAGTTTCAAATTTAAATATTAAAGAAAAGAATGCCAAGTATATTGAGGCTGAAAAATTTGCATCTATATTTTCTCTAATGCAATCTGCTTAACAATTACCCTGTGTCAGACACAGGAAAGTATATATTAGAAAATTTTTTCTTCCTCTATTGGGTTTACAATCAATTTAAAACAACAGAGTAATACACACACACACACACACACACACACACGTTTTTGTACATTGAAATCAGTTTGAAACGTTTTTGTGACTAGATATGAACAAGATGAGCCAGGTTTTGTTTGAAACTACCATCCAAGTAAACAAATACTGAAATACTACTGCATTAAAAAAATCTCAAACATTAACTATTGAAAATATCTAATTTAACTGTAACATAAACTTATTTCGGGGAGGGGGAATGTTTGTAATAATAGAAGCAAATAATATAACAAAGTCCTAACCACAGAAAATCAAATCGCAAGTCAAAATTTCATAGCTCACAGTGGTTTTAAGTTGTTTTTACAGTAACTAATTGCAGAAGTGGTACAAATTTTAATTTTTTTCCTAAAGTATAATGTATTTATAACTTTTTACAAAAATGCAGCACCTGAGGACTTGACACAAGTAAATTATGTTAGTTCAAACGCAAGTTTTTATCCTTTTGGATTGCGCCAAAGTTGTGATCTGATAAACACGCAATAATGTACATATCTACCAACACATAGTCACACGTACAGAATTTGACACAGTAATGCAAATTAAAGTTCCATTTATCACAGCCACAGAAGCAAACAATAAGGATAGTAGTTTTCTTTGTTTGTTCTTCTAAAATTTATATTGTTACAGAGCTGTCACAGAGATTGAATACAGATTTCCAGACATTTCTTAACAATACTTTACAGGCAAGCAACACTTGCAATCCTTTAATGAAGTTAGTAAGTCACTCTGGAGTTTATCTTGAAAGCAGCTAATCTTTACATCTCACACTTGAAACCCCAAATAAACTACCAATAAGCATCTTAAATTCATGTCCAAAAATTTCCTCTTAAAATTTTAATATAGAAATTTTATAGTAATCCCTTTAGTAAAAGAAGTATCATGGGAAACTATAGCAAATATAACCCTGGAAAGAACTTAATAATCAGAAAGAATAAAGTCAAATATTCCCTCAATCTAAGGCCTAGAACTCTAGTCACTCTTCTATTTTCTTTATCCAATTCCATGTTTACAGCTGCTATTTGTGATGTTCAATTATATTGACCTGACGTGGAACAAATTTTCTATAGGTATGGTATGTATCAAGTGTGGTATATCAATCCTATATTTTAGTATTAAAACAACCTTTCATTTCAAGGACTGTTTAAGTCTGGAATCAAGTTATTAAATTAGCTATTAGTCATGACCAAAAAGTTCTGAGAAAAGTGCTAAAGACTAAGAAGTTAAAAAAAAAAAATGCATCCCTTGAATCAACAGAAAAACAATAGTAGCAGAAAAGCACGGAGTTCAGAACTAGAAGAGATCTTAGAAACCATTGTATCTCCCTTGTTTGTGAGATGAGCATGAGCTTTAGAATTAAGAGAAACCGAAGTTTAAACACCAGCTTTGCCATATTACAGTGCAACCTTGTAGGGGGTATTTGACCTTTATGCATTTTCTCTTAATATTTGTAAAAATGTAATGGTAATACTATCTACCTTACTAGCCTAAGCCACAGAGTCTCTGTGAGGACTCAGTAGATGAGCAGCACATAACGGATATCCTGTAAGTACCCTATGATATAATAACTTATTGACAGGTGAGAAAGGTGAGGTAGAGAAGTAAGTGAATGGCTCAGGGTCATGCAACTATATTAGAACTTTAGACTCTGGTTCCAAGTTCACTACTTTTAACTGACTTTCATTAGATATGTTAGAGTAAAAGTTGAGCTAAAAAAAAATATGAGATGTTAGTAAAGAAAACAAGAGTACTATTTTGCAAAAAGCAATGAAATATGTGAATTACAACTACATCTTGATTATTCAGCTCATGGAATGATTATCTAGGTTCATTTAGCTATGCTTCTGCTACATGTAAGAAATCTGAGGCAAAGACCTGATTGGGAGAATATTGACAAACTGATTTAGGTTAAAAAAATCAATCAATTAAGAAATAATCACTTACTACATCCTCATATCTGCAAAATGTTACTGAGGACAAATAAAAACATTACAATAAGCTTCCTCTCCTAGCATTCTCAAAAATCTATTAAGAAATTAATCGAGAATAATAATTGACGAGCTAATGTAGGAGGTCAGAAAATAAAAGATATTTAAGTAGTCTGAGAAGATTTCGTAAAAGATATGGTCTTGTTTTTAAATTTAAAAGACAGAAATTTGGTAGATGTTGAGGAGGAGGAAGGACATTATCATCTCTGGACCTAAGACACATGTGGAAATGCTACTACCATTAACTTCAAGGATCAACATCTCAAGACTTGTGGTAATAACTGGGCTTACACGGCTTATTAGGGGATAACCTATTTAGCTCTATGTCTCTGAATTCAAACATTTAATATTAAAGTTAGAATGTTGTTTAACTTACAAATGATACAGTTTCTTCAAAAGTACTTCCTGCCATGACTCAAGGAGAACTTATATTAGTTACAAACACTGACTAATAAGGGGTCCTTCTGTTTCAAGAGCATTCTTACTAGAAATCATACTCAGAAGCAGGTTGTATTCTAGAATACGGGAGTGGAGGGGGAGGGCAGATCATGTAGGATTTTGTAAGCCATGGTCAAAAGCCTTGACTTAGTTCTGAGTAGGCTGTGAATGCATTAGAGGATATCCTGAATGGGAGTAATTTAACACAACTTCCATATAACTTTGTTATTTTTTTATATTTTCAAAAATATATTTAAAATTGAAGACCACTACTCACAAATAAGTTCCCACTTGCTGAAATCAGATATACAGAGAAAAGACTACATAACTATATCTGAACTCTTCAACTCTTTCATGTTGCAATTACTCTTCCATTTCCTTCATCCTTGTCATCTCATACTCTCAAACTTAGCAAGTTTCCTATCCCACAAGATTCCTAAACTTGGAAAAGGCACTTGGAATAGCAGTTAATAATTAACCTATAACATATACTAAGCAGTATTCTAAACTGTTTTTATTTAGGGGCTCATTTCTATAAGGAAGGGGTATCTACCATATCATATCTCTAATTCTTTCCTCTTTAACTTTCTTTTTTTTTAAGATTTTATTTATTATTTTTAGAGAGAGGGGAAGAGAGAGAGAGGCAGAGAGGGAGAGAAACATCAGTGTAATTGGTTGCCTTTCACATACCTCCAGCCACAGAACTGGCTGGAGACCTGGCTTGCAACCTCATTAATGTACCCTGGCTGGGGAATGGAACCAGCGACCTCTGGGTTCGTAGGCCAGCGCCTTAGCCATTGTGCCACCAGCCAGGGCCGTTTCCTCTTTAACTTTCTATGTTGTGATTTTACCTTTCCATTTGCTAACTTACTCTTGTTTAAAAAGGAAGAGACTGGGCTCAGATATCTGTAGACTGTAATGCTTCTGCCAGGGTTATTTTAGCAAATGTCTATGATAGTAAAAGACATGGTTACCCTTCGTTATGGGATGTGAAAGAATTTTATTACTTATGGTACACTTGTTTGAACTGCTTCTCTGTGATCATAAGGGAACTCAGGACATAACCACAGAATCTCAAGATGGGAAAAAAGCCTTCAACTGAAGTTTAGTCTAGCCTCAGGTACAACTCTTAGGTTCACTCTCACTAGCATGTAGTCATTTAGGGTCTGCATAATCTAAAATACATATGTTACTCTCAATTCTATGATCTTCTGTTATTTGGCTTACTGATTGTGATAATTACCTCCAATTATAAACATCTGACTAGCAGATACATAAAGTTCAGATTCAAACTTCTTGAACTTTTTAAAAACACAGCATCCCTTCTCATCTCAAGCACCTTACATATATACCAGAAGAATTCAAAATGAGAAAGGATAGCTTTAACCAATCTTTTAAAATTCTGCTATGAATCAAAGTCTGTGGACTTGAACTTATTTCACTTATTCAAAAACATTTATTACATAGCTATTCCATATTGATGTTGGGCCAGTAAGAAGTATGAATCACACCAGATTCTTGCTTTAGAAAGTGTACATCATAGTGATCTTTAATCAATTCTTTACTTATTTTAGAGTCGCTCACCTGCTCTCTAAGTAATCAAGTGTATGATGTAGCTGTCAAGTGAGCAGGGAAGAACCTAGTTGTAGCCCCCACTACATAAAAGATTCCAAATATTCATTTAGAATCATCAATTTACATTTTAAAGCAATTACTGTCTAAATAATTTAACAAACTACATTCCTTATTTCAGAAGAATTATATGATTAGCATAATGCAAAATGCTGACATGATCCCCTACCTTTTCAGGACATTCCAAAAGGCTGTAGAGTAGGGTTTGTCATAATTCTGCCTGTCATAGAAACATTTTCAAAATAACTATTAACTTGAAAAGGCATCTGATCTACAGTAGTCTTTTATTTCCAGTGAACTACGAGACTAATGGCTTGGCAAAACTACTGTCATAAAAATATTTTAAGTTCCTTTCCTTTACTAAAATGTTTTTTGATATTTTAGTACATAATTTTTTAAAATGTATGTATAAATACTCAAGGACTCCAAATGCTTAAAAATTAACTATGAAATTCTGTCAATTTGATACGTGAGTCTAAAAAGTTCTTTCTGTAGGATGACTATCATGAGTTCTCCATCAGTGGCACAAAGCATGGCACCCAATGGCAGCGTGATGACCACTAAACAAAGTGCGTTACAACTTAAGAACTGCTCTGTCCATACAGCTCGCCTCTTTAGAAGTGCAACATGGTGATCTGAGAATACTTTTAAAAACTAAACTTTAAAATTTTTTATTGAGCCACCTGGCTGGTGGCACAGTAGATAATGCACCAGCTTGAAAACCCAAAGGTTTCTGGTTCAATTCCCAGCCAGGGCAACATAACCAGGTTGCAAGCCAGGTCTCCAGCCAGATCCGTAGCTGGAGGCAGGTGAAAGGCAACTGTACAGATGTTTCTCTCCCTCTCTGCCTCTTCCCCTTCCCCTCTCTTTGAAAAATAATAAATAAAATATATATTAAAAAAAAGAAATTTCTAGGATGCTTCCTGAGCTATTTCAATGTGCCAGTGTGTGATGTTTGGGTGAAATATTATTAGTCATGCTTACACAATTCAAGTATAAATTAAATTGCAATGAAACTGCAATTGTCTTTGCTGTTAAAAGCCAACTTCATTTAGGACTTCCTGTACCTATAAAAATGCCCAGAAGAATATAAACTTTTACTATTAAAAGGAATATACAATTTAAAGAAAAAAACTTTTATTTATTACTTTCAGAGAGAAGGGAAGGGAGATAGTCAAGAGAGGGAGAGAGATATCAATGTACAGTTGCCTTTCACCTGCCTCCAGCTAAGGACCTGGCTGGAGATCCGGCTTGCAACCTCATTATGTGCCCTGGCTGGGAATCAAACCAGTGACCCTTGGGTTTGCAGGCTGGTGCCTTATCCACTGAACCACCAGCCAGAGCTAGGAATATACAATTTTAACAATAACATTTTTAATAATGTCATTTTCCATAGGTCTCACTTACAGTAGTAGTTTATTTACTCTCAGGTATTAACCAAAAGATAGCATTTTTTGGACCGCCATTTTACTGACAAGAAGTTTTTGAGAGTTACCAAAAATTAATTTTAGCTAAATAAAAATACTCCTGGCAATATACATTTTAATCTCTATGAAAAGAGTAACAAGCTGAGTTCCATTTCCATTAAAGTTAAATTGAATACTGAATATCGTATATATGTAATTGCCCAACTTTATTTTACTTTGGTTGCTTTTTATCACCACATTCCATTGAGACAGAATGTATTAGGAAACACTACACTTAATGAAAAGAGTCAAAGGACTAAGATCCCTCTGAAATACCTTTTTTAAAAACAATAGTTACTTCAATTACCATAATCATTTTGGTTTGGAAAATATGAAAAATATTCAAGTAATAATTTTAACAACAGATATACTTTGCATAGCATTCAGGTCTAACTTTGAATGTGCACAGAACATACCTAATCTTAATCTTCCAAGTAATCAGCACTATTCATACACATTTCAAAATCCTCTTTGACTTTCAATTTCTAATAAATATTCTAATATTACATTCAAATGGGAGAATGTTATTACATTGCTAAAACATACTTTTTTGTATGTTTTGTATAAACATAGGCTGAAAATTTTAATTTTAAAATTTTAATTTTAACTGAAGACTACAAAACACAGTATAAGATTATGAAAGATACAAGGTAACAGTTTAAATGCTTTTAAAATTATGGTAAGGATAAACAAAATATACTAAAATAAAAAGGGGAAAACTGACAAATTTTGGAAGAGGTTATGGTTGACCATTTACTACTTTCCTGAAGTAGAGTTAATTAATATTCTCTAAAAGCTGAACAACCTCTCAAGCTCTGAATTCATGGCACTGACCTTAGACTTTCTCAGAATGATTTTTAATGCACTCTGTTACTAGTAAAACCTGTTCAAACACAGGCCCCATCTGCCAGCACCCCATCTGCAAGAGAGCTTCTTATTCTTGTAGACAGTACAACTTCTGCTTGCTTCCTTCTCTCTTCTACATACCAGCTGTATGGTAATGAGCATGAGCAGCTGAAAATACCACATGATAAGAAAGCTAATATGAAAACGACAGAGCAACACTTACCCTCAACGAAGCACTTGAAGCATGAACACAGCAAATAAGCTATTAAAAGGGGTGTGTGTGTGTTGGGGGGTAGTGAGAATTTTATTTGTATGCAGGAGTGCTTGCGCATGTGTGTATATTAAATGTGGGGTTTCCCCATAATTAAAAATAAAAATAACCAAGACTAGCACGGGGCACCAAAAAACAAAACAACAAAAACTCCATTTCTAAGTAATTTTGTTAAGGCTTGTGATCAATTCTTTAAATGTGTTAAGTCTCAATTCTTATATAGAGATGGTATACTAAGTGCTGTTTTCACAAGCTAGTTTTCAAAGATGTTAACAAGTATGTTCCATTTTCTAATTAACCTATTTCGGGACTTTTGGGAATGAAATGAAGTCACAACTTAATATTATAATAACAACAATATGCTAGGCATTCTATCAGCTAATATAGTGTGAATCAATAAAGTCTATCATTTTAATTCTTATACAGCAATTTAATTTTTTAAATGTAATGGTATTTAAAGTCAACACACTATTCTGAACATTTGAGAAACTCCGAACAAAATACCGAAATGGCACATGTTACCTTCTTAATTGGGGAAGACATAATGGGGTTAATTTTTACATACATGTTAGTCACAATGGCTGAATCTATATAATGTTCTACACACAGTAGAATAAAATCATATTAATTTCTAGATGCAGTATATTTCCATTTAGAAATTAACAGTTACTCAAAAACAGTTTAAGAAAAATCACTTCAAAACTGATGCTGTGTATTTTTTCAAAATTTGAAAACTAAAAATGAAAAAAATAAAATACTAATCATAATTAAAACAAGTACCAATATATCAGAAGAATTAATTGTAATTTTTACCAACACTCCTTAAAAAAGCCCTATGTGGACTTCATAACAGTTAATAAGTTATTACATAACCCTATTTTCTATAGGTTATTTCATTTTACCCTTGTAACAATCCTATGAAGTAGATGCTATAATCTCCATTTTACAGATGAAACTCAGTGAATGGTGGAGCTTAAAAACTTATCCCCAGGTCTAACTGTCTCTATCACTTATGCTTTTAAGCGCTCTGCTTCTGAAATACACTTGAGGAGATCAAGAATTTGGGACTCTTTCTTCGCTGTTATATTCCATACGCTTAAAGCCATTCTTGACTCATAGGAGTTGTTGACTAGACTGAAGAGATGGAAGAGATAACTACTGAGTTGTTTTAAGTGCAAATCACTTTAAGTGTAAAAAAAACAAAACAAAACAAAAAACTATAAATGTTGCAATAACCCTAATTGTTTTGGCACTGAAAAAAAAATTTAAAGAAAAGAATCTTAAAAGTAGATTGTTCAGTAAGCTAAGGTTTAGTTCGCTTGCCAGACTGAAAAATTAAGACTATTTTTAAAAAATTCTCATAATTAAACATTCATTTTGAAAGGCTGGTACAGAGTGAAAAAGAACATTTAGTATTTTGCATATTTTCATGAATCCATTTTTTTACTATATAAAAATGCTTTTTTCTTATTAACATAGTCTTTGGCTTCAAATATAAACAGAAGGCCACAAACTTTCAAAATATTAAAACCTTTTGTATACTATATAAGAAAATAAAAGGAAAGTTCCAACTTAATGCAGTAGTGCCAATTATCCTTTAAAGGGGCATATGGTTGTGTTTTCTCAGATAAAAGCAAACTTTTAACAACACAGATTTAAAAAAGAAAACAATTCAGATGAAATCTATAAAAACAGTACAATACTGCCCCTACATGTTCAAACTCATAGTAACAATGCTATTTTAAAATCTAAACTGATAATGCAGATTTCTGTGGATTATTTATAACTGTTTAAGCTTAAATTGTTCCGAAGTACATGAAATCACTCACATATAAAAATGTAATTAGCCCTGGCTGGTAGCGCAGTGGATAAGGTGCCGGCCTGCGAACCCAAAGGTCGCAGGTTCAATTCCCCAGTCAGGGCACATAACACGGTTGCAAACCAGGTCTCCAGTCGGATCTGTGGCTGTAGGCAGGTGAAAAGCAACCATACATTGATGCCTCTCTCCCTCTCTGCCTCTCTCCCTTCCCCTCTTTCTGGAAATGATGAAATAAAATCTTAAAAAAAAAAAAAAAAATTAAGCATTAAAAAAAAATGTAATTAAATATAGGAATAACCCACAAGTTTCAATTTTCATTTCCAATACTAGCAAGAAGAAATTTAAATTTTCTCACAAAACTGATTTCCTCATCAGTAATATGAAGACAACATAAAATAACCATAAACTATCCATGTGTTTTTCTCGTTAATATTAACGGATTAATGTTTGAGAAATACTCATTGTTGTTTCCCCTTTGCACCTAAATAAATGTCAATTAAGTTTTTAAGTATATACAAAAACACATATACAGACACTATGAAAATCACAAGAGAAATCTTTACTAAACTAGTATTTTTACTTTAAAAAAACCTGAATTATACCTTCACATTTTAGGAATAAAACACTGTATGTGCAAATAAAGATATGTACTACATCAATAGTTACTTGTGAAAGAAAATAACAGAATTGTAACTTCTAACATTTAGAATATAACTGGCTTTACCAAAAATGATAGCCCGCTGCTATTATTTCTAGAGTAACATTTATATATTAAAAATCTTAAATTAAAGGCCTGGCTGGTGGCTCAGTGGATTGGAACTGGCCAGTGAACCCAAAGGTCGCTGGTATAACTCCCAGCCAGCGCACGTAACCAGGTGTCCAGCCAGGTATCTAGCCAGGTCCTTAGCTGGAGGCAGGTGAAAGGCAACCATACATTGATGTTGCTCTCGCTTTCTTCCTTCCTCCCTGCCCTTCTCTAAAAATAATGAATAAAAAAATCTTACAAAAACAATCTTAAATTAGATCACTGTTTGTATCTACCATAAATTAAATGTACACATAAATTATGTGTGTGTGTGTGTGTGTAATTATTTAACTGGTTTATATGTGAGACACACATTAGCTTATACAACCTTCCACAAGTCAGGGATAAGGCCAAGAACTCCAATTCAGGGAAAGGGTGTGTCTGTGTAAGCATGCCCCAGTGTGTGAATATGATTACTCAATACACATATGGAAAAACTCTAAGATGAATTATTATCAGCTGATTTAGAAGTGAAAAGTATAAAATGGAATCAAGGGGTCTGGTGACGCACTATACTGCAGCAGATCAAACATGCTGCCCAAGCCTATGCAGAAATCTCAGAGCTGCTGAAAGGTTCAATTATATAAAAAGCACGCTTTTTTCTGCTTTGCTCTCTAATGCAGCTCAAGTACCTAGGCCTGTACCTGGAATTAGCAAATACTTGTTTGTTGAATGAATGAATGATCAATGTTTCTCTGATTTTGATACGTGACCACAGAATGGGAACAGTGACATAAGACCCTCAGAGACAAAAAGCATCTGTGGCTTCCTTAAGGGAAGGTCTCTGCCTTGCTCATCACTGTTTCCTAGCAATGCACACAGAGAGTATGCCTAACATATATATTAGCAAAATGCAGCGATGATGTTATTTTTCCATGAAAATACTGGGAGAAGTAAAAATGAGGTTAGGGTCCTCATCTCTCATTTTAAGTGTAAGTATGCTAATACAAGTTGAAAAAAATAATACGTAAGCTCTAAACTACCATTCCACAATACTATATGGAGTTGCCTATAACCAGGTTAATAAAAGTATTCATTTATATAACGTATGCTTTAAAGCATTTAAATATGCATGTATTCAGAAATAAAAGATAAGGTTCAGGCTCCTTTGACATTTTAAAAGTGTATTCCATACTGCACGTGGGTGATAGCTAAAAAACTCAAGGTCTGAGGAATTAGTTCCACAACTTTGACACCAGAACTTTTTGGAATTTATAGAAGTAATATAGAGCTTATAGAGTGTATTATAGAACATTCCCATTATATTACACATTAATATTTTTGTATCAAAATATAGTAATATTCAAGTAAATAATAAAAGTAACTATCATGTGTTAGTTAGGGTCAGGTTTGGCCAACTTAAAAATTTTTGTAGTTTTCAGTGCTTGCCCTGAATTTCTGGTCTGCAGACAAGTAACTGAATTTATTATTTCATACTCGTTTACCTTGCCAAGACCTTAGGACTAAATTTCTTTTTAACATTTTTTTGCCTGTCTCCCACACTACGAGTCTTAATATTGTTAGTTTCTGTAAAAATAACCTACAAATGTACATACCCTTACCCTGTGATGTAGAATTAAACTATTTGTATAGATTGCTATCAACAAAAGGGGTAACAATTCATGGCAGTTATTTCTATGATATAGTTGTAGATTCATAAACCATGTTATAACTTGTTTTACATTCATATCTGACAATTGAGGCACCACCTAATCATTATCTGATGACAAAAGTCACTAGAAAGCAATGTTATCAGTAATAAGATATTTAGGCTATCGTAAATTGAGGGAGCAAAGTAAGAATTAGACATTTAAAAGCACAGGATTACACAGCAGAAGTTAACCCTTAAAACACTGGGAACTAAGGATATGTGCACTGAGCACATGCTTATTACCCAGGTCAGTATAGTAGTGCTCGTGATCCAGATGCCCGACTTAGCATCTCAGCTCCACCACCTACTAGCTTTGGGCAACTTATTTAATATTCCTACGTCTCATATTCCTCATCCGTAGAATAGGTTTATTTTAAGGATTAAATGAGTTCATGTGTATGAAGTACTCAGAATAGTGCCTGCCCTGCACCGCAAGTTAGGCTATACTATGTCTTTCATTGTCAGCAAAACATTAGTAACTTTTCTATTTCCCTAAATTAGAATCCAAGCTTACTGGTACAGTCACAGGTTCTAGAAAAGTTCCCAACTCTGTTCTAAGTGTTTGGCACATATTTTTGAGCTGATATTAATAAATTTTATGTCAAGACATATGTGAATAATTTGCAACAGTATAATTAACGTGGAAAAAACAAGATATGAGCCCAAGTCCCTCTGTCCATTATTTCTCTGATCGTCTGCTTAGCAAACATCCTTCACGTCTTAACTCAAAGTTACTGTGAAGCCTTTAATGTGCTTTCTGTATAGAGCCCTGGAAGACCTGCTCATGCTCTCACCAGTACATTGTACATGGGCCCACTTAAGCAATTATCCTTTTGTACAATATGGGTTTATTTTTTCATTTTCACATATCCACGAACAGAGAATTCATTTATGCACAGTGCAGAAAGACTGCAAGAAACTTACCATTTATCTTATGCTGACTCATGTTTATACATGAGGCACAAAACATTAAGATCTGATAGTATCTAAAACAGAATGGTCCCCTATAACTAATTCCTTTACTGATAAAACAAGTATTGGCAATAAAGGATATTAGATGGTCTAAAATGCCAATTTCCCCCAACTTTATTTTTTTTAAGACTTATTTATTATTTTTAGAGTGAGGCGAAGGAAGAGAGGTAGAGAGGAGGAGAGACACCAACGTATGGTTGCCTTTTACTCCCCCAACCTTTGATGGAACATATATATATATCTATCTATATATATATATATATATAGATATATATATATATCTATATATATATAGAAAAAAACTTAGTAAGTCACATTAAAAAAAATTTGGTACTCCACTTATAAATGGTGATGGATGGAGAATTGACTTAGGATGGTGAATACAGTCTACAGAGATGAAGTGTTGTGGAATTGGGCACCTGAAACCTGTGTAATTTTGTTAACCAGTGTCACCCAAAAATTCAATAAAATCTGGTACTCCATTGAAATTTTTCTCCAAACTTGCTCGTACCACCACCCTGTTCTTCCTACTCATCAAAGCATTATATTCTTTATCTCAGCTTTTTTCTTGACATTTTGCAGCTACTGTAGATGCTAAAAGTACCACCTAAATAACTATATCCTATGTTTGTTTATCATTACTTTCAAAATTGGTAAATAGTGGTTACTTTAAAAATTAAATGTCAAACTGTATCTGAGTTTGGTTACATTTAGAAAACGAAACATTCAAAATCACAGCTGCACAGTCATTTAAAAACATTTAGTAAACAAAAACATGCTATAGTTTTACTATACCAAAAATTCCTTAAAGAATTTTCCAAGTTTAACATATACTCCCAACGAATTGGTCACACAAATATTTATACTCATTTTTCTTTCCTATCACTAGGAACATAAAAAGATATTAAGCTCTCTGAGTGTACAGCCTAAGACACGGCAACTATGTGTAACGCTGTCAAATTACACCACTGAGCAGTATAGAAATGCCTAAGGGACAAACAAACATAATGACAGTGATGACAATATGTTCCACTAGCGGGTGACGACAATGGTGGATGCAATCAGTGCCAGAGACGGTTCCATCCAGAGAGGTAAGCTAGACTGTGAAAGTCATGGAAATGCCTGGTGAGACAGGGCACAAACTGGTGGATACCGAATAGAAATAGAACAGCACGAGGAAGGAGAGCATTATGCTGCTGGCTTTTAACAGTTTCATTTTTCTGTATGCTAACAAAAAAGTCCATCTATTATTTCTACTTGGCTAAGAGTTCTATGAAATGGATGTTGAGTTTCACTAAATGTCTTTCAGGCATTAAGACATTTCAGAAGAGCAGACTTGCTAAAGTTACTTTAAGTAAGAATGAATCATGGCTGGACTAGAATTAAAAAAATAAAAGGCAAACCTGGTTTGTGGCTAAAGGCAAAACTGGCAGAGCTATGTCAGAAATGTAAGACTAAGTAGTCGTGCTATAAGAAACAGGCAAGTATTTCTGGCAGCTGCTCTTGCTAGCATGAGAAGTACCCTTGTAGTAGAGATTATTAATAGCAATATACTTCGGGAAAGGCTGTCATTTATACTGTACAGTATCACATTAAAACCCAGAAATGTAAAAGTATAAACTAAGATGACAAATGAAAGTTGAGATAATCATAAAACTTGTAGAAGAAATAATGTGCTAAATCAATGATAAATCATGAAACTATACATGCAGATCATCTGTTTAGATGAAAACAAAGATGGTAGTTTTAAAACTATGGTAAGAGTAGAAGAAAATTAAGGTTGAAAATATAGGTGACAGCTCTATGACAAATATATTTTACAAAGAATAAAAAATAAAATCACCATGAGCAACAAGTAATTTCTTGATCTATTTACATATTTTCCCCATGAAGCTTTAAGTATAAGTGTACATTTTCTTAAAATGAAAAAAACAAAACAAAACAAAAAACTCCTGATAGAAACCTAGAATAATAAACATGGAAATACAATGAGAAAGTATCAACTAAGTAAAATCCACAAAACTTTGCCATGGTAGGAATAAACTGGTTTAGAATATGATTTCTTTTTCTTTAAGTAACATTAGAAGTCCCTCACATGGGTTTTTAATTGGTATGATCATACTGGAAAACCATTTAGCAAGAATCAAAAAGTCCATAGTTTTATTTGAAATCTGTGTGTGAAATGTGAAAGATTTATGTATAAAAAAGTTCAGCCTTGGCTGGTGGCACAGTAGATAAAGCGCCAGCCTGCGAATCTAAAGGTCACTGGTTCGATTCCCCAGCCGGGGAACATAACCAGGTTGCAAGCCAGGTCTCCAGCCAGGTCCATAGGGGAAGGCAAGAGAAAGGCAAGCACACATTGATGTTTCTCTTCCTCTCTGCCTCTCTCCCTTCCCCTTTCTCTGAAAATAATAAATTAAATCTTAAAAAAAAAAATGTTCTAAGCAGGTCACTATCCAAATCAACAACAACAGAAAAATTATGGTATAGTCACTTGACAGATAATACAATTTGAATAACTACAGACATGGGAAACTACCAGCAATATATAAAAAAATGGACTACAGTACCAATTTTGTTTAAAAAATTATTTACTTAAAATGGTTATTATCATCATTTTTAAGCAATAAAATTACTGTAATTTAGAAAACTATTATTAAAATATTTTCCTAAATTTTACATATTGAGTATGTCTGTTTTTATCAAGTAAAAGATTAATTATTAGAAAAATATTCCTTATCTCATCAATCAACTCAGAGAACTTAGGGAGTTATAAAGTTATAAAATTCAGGAGGATTAATAAACTCATGAATTTGCTTTACCAAAAAGTTTATGATAATCTATTTTGGGCTACTTACATAAAATTTTCATACACATAGCTTAATTATAGAATAAAGGTGTTGTTTTCTGAAACAAAGACAACACAACTGTTTGACAACAATGACAGACCTCTGTTGAAGTTACTGATGGACTCCTCAAATTACATATACCTTGAACTAATCAAATATTACATATATATGCAAAAAGAACCCAGATTAGATTATATGTGAACAAGATGAAAAATTTGAATATACACTTGTCTATTATCATCATCACTAAGTAAACAATGAAGAAAAAACCTGAACTCAAAAGAATTCAGAATGAAGCTAAAAGAGGTATAATACTGTTTTTACTTTTTGTCATCACTGTCAGAAGTACTGGCTGAGTAAACTGATGAGAATGATATCTTATTGCATGGTCAGGCACCCTGTCCTCGGCTGCTGCCTGCCAAGCTCAGGCACTGAAGTATGACAAAGGTTCATTCCTTGACCGAACCCTAGTCAGGCTCCTCTGATTTCTTACTCAGCTAGGCCCTGTCCTTAGGTGCCAAATCTCAGCAAGGACCCTACTAAGTAAGTTTAGCCAGAATTTCCCCAACCTCGATGCCAGATCACCCTCCTATCTGTTGGGTTCCTCATCAGCCATCAGCCCAGGTGATGTCTGACCACTTTTGAGTAAGTTGATTTAGCCAGAATCCTCCTTTATCCCTGATGTTTCCTCTTAGTAATTTTCTATCTAACTCTCACCATGTTCCTTGGCTATAAATTCCCACTTTTCTTTGTTGTATTTAGAGTTGAGCCCAACCTCCCCCTCCTACCATCAAAACTGCTTGTAGTAATCTCTATACCTATCATGACAGTACAGCAAATAAAGTCTGCTTACTGTTTTAAAAAGTGTCATGAATCAGTTTTTCTTTAACAGGTATCATTCCTCAGCTTACAAAACGATAATAAACAGGCTTACTGTTTAATATTTCCAGTTTTTTTTAAATTACTATAATTACTGCATAATCTACGGGGTAACTTTAGAAGTAAAATACGTTAAAATATATTACACACACACACAAGTCCTAAATTTATAATGGACTGTGCCACTGAAAGTTTTTTGTAAGTCAACTGGTTGAATCTTTGAATGTATTTTCTCACAGAAACATTGTCAACAGTGGTTCCCAGGCTTACCCTCTCAAGTACTAATATAACAGTAGTTAAAAAGTGTTAAGTTTACGAGAAAAAAACTACACAAAGGTCACAAAATATAGTAGAAAGAGAATGATTGCTACCTGCAGCATAAGAGAATCCTGGGGTTCAATATCAGCTTTACTATTTACCAAGAAATCTGAGGAGAGTTAACTCAGTTTTCTAGTGTATACTGAAGAGAAAGATATTAACTGACTTACATTACTTAACAAACATATAAATCATTTAAGGATTAAGTGACATAAAATACACAAAATAGCTAGAATAGTGGGTAGTAGGAAACATAGTAGGTTCTTTTAAAATAATAGCAATTAGCCTTGCTGATGGTTCAGTGGATAAGGTGCTGGCCTGAGAACCCAAAGGTCGCTGGTTTGATTCCCAGCCAGAGCACATAACCAGGTTGCAAACCAGGTTGCAAGCCAGGTCTCAAACCAGGTCCATAGCTGGAGGCAGGTAAAAGGCAACCATACATTGGCATCTCTCTCCCTCTCTGCCTCTTTCCCTTCTCCTCTCTCTGGAAATAATAAATAAAATCTTAAAAAAAAAAAAAAAAAAAAAAAAAGGTGGCAATTATTAATAATGTGTGTTATAAGGAGAGAAATAATAAGCAGTATGTTAAAATTCTAGTGATAAGACACACAAGATTTTTCTCTATTAACTACAAAAGATTAAGAAGAGCGGATAAAGGTTTTAAAGGAAATAAAAGGCTTAAGGCTCCAACAATCTCACGGTAAAAATGTACCATAAGCTGAAACTTACACATAAGCAAAAAGATATATGCACAAGATTTACTGTAGTATTACTGTTAACTGTAAATCTTGCATCTCACTGTTCTATAAAGTTTTATTAAAACAGTCATGTACATTCACATATTCATTTAAGTACTGTCTACAGCTGCTTTCATGCTACACTGGTACAGATGAGTAGTAGTTCTAATAGCGACTATGAAGTTCATAAACCTAAAACATTTAATGGCCCTTTGCAGAAGTTTGTGGACCCTGAGTTAAATTAATCCTCAATGATAACAATACACAGGAGTGAGTTTAACATTTTCTCAAACAACTATTTCAATTTTATTTCTATTTTCAGTTTAAAGAAAAATTGTTTTAAATACAGTATTTTAAATAGGATTTGATGTGAACTAAAACTCACTACAAACTTATTCCCAACTATCAGAAATCCCATCATATACTTCATTACGGTCTGAGCTCTTGGGTTTCGAGTTGAACAAGTGCTTGGTCCCACAGTGTCCCCACCTCACCTCCCAGCCACTCCACAACTAGCTTCACCCCATTCCCTTAGTCAGCTGTGTTGCCGATGCTGATGAGACACACAATCGGTACATGGTTCAGACCTAAGAATATGTAAGGCACTCTAAAAACAGCACTTGTCTATAAACCAGCACAGTCAACCACATACCTGAAAAAGTCCTATATAAACCAACAACTGCATAGCACTCAGATATTTCTATCAAAACAGTAATATCAAAGAACAATCTTACAAGAATATTCTAAATGCTTAAGTCTCCAAACAAAACCAAAATGAGTTAAGAAACGATATTTAAGCATTGAAGTGCATTTTATTTCAACATACTATTTTTAATTGTGAGACAGCATTATTTCTCTCATCACTTACTAGGAAAAATTAATGCCAGAGAACCTATGAAATCTCATCAAGTTGTATCCTTATTTTATATATGTTTGAAATGTAGAAAAGTGATGTATCTTAGGATTTAATAAGTACAATATTACCACAATTAGGCATTTCAATTAAAAATAATTTTCCACAGATTTTATAGATTAAATAAGCTTTTCCTGTAAAATTTCTCTTCCTTAAAGGACAATAAGTTCTTTTTTGAACGAAAAGTTATGTACTCAACTTGTATTTTTACATTTTTCCGATACTAAAATATTAACTATATAACTTCTAAAAAACAGAATCCCTGAGCCTTAATCCAGATTCCTTAAATAAGACTATCCAAAAGAGGAAACCCTTGATGCAGTGTTTTTAACAAGTATTCTAGGTGATACTTAGAATTAGCAATGGCTGAGTAACTATAAATAAATTATAATGATCTTAACACTAAAAACATTTTTATTTTAGGTAGCTGATTAATACCTAGATAGGTATTTCTTTACTATTGTTAGCATTAAGTCCAAAGTATCTCTGAAGAAAAACTATAATAATCTGAACAATTATAAATTAGATCACCAGGGCTAATATAATACTTAATATACTTAATAATGAGATTAATAAATTTCCTGAAACCACTCAAGAAATTGAAATTGTAATTATAACAACTACTTGTAAGATTTTCCAATTTTCAAAGTTATTTTATTATGCAAATATTAAGAGAATCAGCATCTTTGGTGGAGGAACAATATCATGTTTTTCACATTTTAATAGGTCAAGACTGCTCAGTGTCTTATAAGAGGCAACTGTCCTTTCCAATAGCTCACTACTTGGAAGAAAAAAATGGCTTACAAAATTCAGTAGTCTATCTGCTTTGTCTACTTTGTGTATAGTGATCTGCTTGAAAGAAGGTGTATCTAAAAAAGATAATTGGATGCTAGACACAAAATATGATTAATCATATATCTTTTAAATCTTTGTTGAAGAAAAATACATTAAAAAATGTTTAACTTTACCAATGGAAAGTCAGTAAATTAAATAACAAAGAACATGTGAATCAATTTAAAGCTACCTAAATAAACCAGATGCAAAAAAGGAGAGGGAGGATATAATTATGCTATCCCTCTAATATTTCTAGTAGTCAGAGTGAATGAGTTATGCAATAGTAAGTTATTGGCAGGCAGGGAGTCTAAAACTGAATGTTTTGTTTTTTTAATTATCTCCTAAAAATTTTTCTAATATATATTTTATTTTTCAAATCTAGTCCTCTTGTATTACTACAACTGCAGGGCTATAATTTAACATAACATAGTAACCTAGAAAACTCAAACTGAATAGTGACCCTAGGAAGCCCTCAGGGAAAGCCCTGAAGTTCTCCATTACTTTTCAGAACTAAATATCTTGATTGTTACTATTGTAACCCTTTGATTTAAAAAAAAACCTCGCACTTGGTTTCTTTTAATAATTTTACTTTTCTCTTGGTATTTTCTTTTACGTAAGTATTAAAATAATAAGTTAATTTACTAATGACTTTAAAGCGTTCAGAGGCCTCTACGTAAACGTAAACGCTTAAATCAGAACAGTGACCTCATTCAGGAGTTACAACAGCTATGAAGTAAAAGAGGATAAAAGACACTTTCTAAAAACATAGTAGAGAAGAAGGTAAGAGAGTGATGGAGATATTTGTATTTTATTTTCAATGTTTAAACTGTATTACATTTAAACAACACTCAAAATGTTTTCAACATGGCTACTACTTGTCTGGAGAAGTGGAAACTACTCCAAAGGAACTAAGATAACAAATAACATATTTTACGAAGGTTACATAAGTCCCAAAAAACAGATTTTCCTTACTAAGGAGAAAAAATATTTTTCAGGTAGTATAAGTTTAATAAAATGTTTCCCTTTAATTAAAAAAAAAAAGAAAAGGGTACTAAAACACTAATTGCACTGATACATGCATATACTTATTCACTCTCAGGCAGGTTTTTTATTTTTGGTTTAATGTGTTCAGAATTGTAAACATGTTTTAGATATAAAAAGACATCACTCCAGTAAATAATTCAAAATGGCAATAACCAAGTAAGTTAGAAAACACAACAAAACCGCTTATAGTAACAGGGTCAAAATTTGGGGTAAGAGTGAGAGCAATGTCAAGCTGAAAAAACATCCAACAGATCACAACTTGATTATACATTAGCACAAGTTCTACAAAATGTTTGTTAGTTCAGGATTGTCTATATATAAACTGTTATCTTAACAGCCACACAATGGCATGTTATTTTTATTTTACATTAACAGCAAAAAGTAATGCCTCTATTAGGTTAAGTTTGAGTTGAAGAAACAGCAATTCAGAAATAATATAGCTTAAAGTGCAGGTAAACCTAGGGAACGAGGAATACTGTTTTTAAGAGCTGACTGCTGTAATTCCCATATATAAGGAGAACAGCAGCAGCTCTTTGCTTTTCCTGCAAAATAAAAACTACAAATATTGGATGTATTTGCCAACATATTTCAAAACATACTTTTTATACTTACCAATTAAAAATAAGGACTTTAATATCATAAAAAACAAACGAGAGGGAGGAAAAAGGTGGACTGGGTAACCTTGCCCTCAAGGCTCTCTCATATTATTAAAACTAACACTTATATAAGTTTTTCTGGCTACATGAAACACTGAGAGTTTTAGTTATAAAAATCAATTGAAAACTGAAGCACCTTTTTACTAAAGGAGGCAGAATACTTCATTTAAATAAATATTCCTGTTTTTCAAATGTGTAAGACTTACCCGTCTTCGACAAAAGGGGAGGCCTTGGGCAATGATGCTAATGCTAAATATCTTCATCACAGTTTGATGTGGTAGAGGTTCTTTTGCGCTTTTAAAATCAACAGGAACCAAGCCATGGTTTAGAGTAGCCTTTCCCAGTTTTGACATTTTAAAACTCCTCTTGGCTGATGAATAATACTCTCTACATGTAATGCAGGATCATTACTAAAAACTCAAACCACCAAATTAAAATCTAATTTTCCGTTAAATCAAAAGGCTGAGAACCCAAGGCCTGCTGCTTTTGTCTTTCAACCTTCTCCTACCAAATGTCCTGACCTGTCTGAGGCTTGGTGAAGTGCAAACTACCCTAGAATAGCCAGGAATTATAAACTACTGAAGCGAGAGCTCCTGCTCCTGCCAGTCAAACAGCCTGTGAACCGCCCAGAGCCAGTAACGTGAACACGTCTGAAGCAGGCCTGCAGGGCAAGGTCCCTTTGAAAACTTCTCCAACTACTAATTGTAGGTATTCCCTAGAAAGTGAAAGAAAAGTTTTCTTTACAAAAATAAAAAACATTGTATTTTCCCATGAATAGCTAAGCCTTCCTTAACCAAATATCAGCATTAATATTTTAGGAATGTTTTAGATTATGCTTTAAATTTAGGAGCAGTGCTTATGCATGCTCGAAAAATTGGTATACATTTCTTCTATCTTAGATGTATTCAGAATGAGCACTATTTTTGCAAGTATTTATCTAATGCATGTTTTCCTTTTCCATACATACCATATGCCTATCTCATACTAAGGCGTAAGTCAACTTGAGTTCTTTAGTTATTAATATTCATTTCAGATTAATTTCAACAGCAAATATTTTAAGCTGTTTGCAAATTTCAGTTCAATTTCTATCATTCTGAAGAAAACTCAGTGATTTCAACTGAAAGTGTAATCGGCATGTTATTCATTAAGGATAGTTAAAAAACAAATATTTGCAAATGTAACCTGTGATAGGAATGAACTGTAGCAAACTGAGTAACTAACCAGTTCGTTGCCAATCCTTAGTGCCTAGTTTCTCCAACCTACTATGGTCATACAAAGCTATCTAACGTACAGAAAGGGCACGTGGCATACAATCCTCCTCTCAAGAACTTTCAAGGTTGCCCCAATGCCTAAGACAAAGTTTGGAGATGAAGATTCTCCTCAAAGTGACCCAAACTAACCTTTCAATCATTATCACAAATATATCCTTCAATTAACCACTTATGTCAGTGTTAATTAATCTTTATCCTACATTTCACATTCAAACCCATGAACGAAATGGTTAACTAGTTTGTTTTCTCTTTCCATGTTATGTTCTTCTTTTGATAGCCAGTCATCTTATTATCTTTCCTTCCTAGAGCTTTTAAGAATCTTTATAGTAGGCATTTAGAATGTGATATGGAGAGGATTAAAAAGGAGAATGTCAGAAGTGGGTGATTTCCTTTTTAACTTTGCAGAGATCATTCTTACTAAATATAAAGTGGGCTGCTGGAAAGTCAATACATACAGAAGAAATACTCCCAAGGCTATATGATCCTGCTTTCTTCAAGTATACCTTCCTCTTATACCACAATTTAGACTTTAGATAAAAATGCAAAACCATTAACAGAGGTGGTATTTTTTAACAGCACAAAGTAGACAACAGAATTTCTCCAAAGAATATATACATATGACCAACAGCACATGTAAAGATTCTCACTGTCACTAAATTATCAAATCATCATTTTGATTTAAACTGAAATTTTAAATCAAAACCAGAATGAACCAACAATGCCCACCCAGTAATGGACACCAAAAAACAATGAATGAAGACCCACTAAAATGGCTACAATTAAAAAAACACAGAAAAAGGGGAAAAAGGAGAGAAAATAACAGGTGTTGGCAAGGATGTGAAAAAATCAGAAACTTTGTGCCTTTCTGATAGGGATATAAAATGAATATAGCTACTGCAGAAAATGGTATTGTAGTTCCTCAAAAAATTACATCATCCAGCAATCCTACTTTTGTGTATGTATAAAAAAGAATTAAAAGCAGAAATGCAAAAAGATAGTTGCACACCCATGTTCACAGCAGCACTGTTCACAACAGTCAAGCAATGGAAGCAACCCAAGTAACCAATAATGGATGAAAGTGCAAGCAAAGTGTGGTATATACATACAATGGTTTACATTACCCAGCCTTCTGACACATGCTACAACATTGATGAATTTTTAAGACAGAAGGCCAAGTGAAGGAAGTTAGTCAAAAACGGACAAATAGTGTATGATTCCACTTACATGAGGTACCTAGAGCAGTGAAATTCATGGAGACATGAAGCAGAATGGTGGCTGCTAAGGGAAAGCAGAAGAAAGGAACTGGTGGTTAGTGTTTAATGGGTACAGTTTCAGTTGAAAAAGAGGAAAATGTCCTGGACATGGATGGTGGTGATGTTTGCATAACGTTGTGAATGTACTTAATGCCACTGAATTATATACTTAAACTTGCTTTAAATGGTAAATTGTGTATTATGGATAATTGAATGACCATTTTGAAATTACTTTAATAAAAAAAGTAAATGACTATGGATAAAACAATCACCAAAAAACCTAACAGAGATTGAAGGATAGAAGAGGGGGTCCTGGGAATCTGTTAAGTTGGACTGGTGGAAAAAGGTGTGCCACATACTAAGGTCACCATGTCTACAGCCGCAGTAGGCTACTGACTACTTTGTAGAGTGACAGTTTCTGGCCTCATTCTAGTCTCAGCATCTCCACTGATGTTCATTTTATTTTTTTAACAAAACACTAATCTTTTTTGTGTGTAACAAAATCTTTAAATATATTATCTTCTTCTCCTTACTAGAAAAATTCCCTTCAAGTAATTCCCATAGAATGCCCCTTCTCCAAGTTGCTCAGTATCTACCTTAATATTACATATAGTTACACAGACATTCTTTACTCCCAAAAATTCTTTGTGATATCTTTGAAATTAGTTAATTAATCCCTCAATATTCCTTTCTATGAACCACACGGATGATATAATTTAAACTGTTATTTCAAGGCAGGAAAATTAGAAGATATTATATTCCTTAAGTTTAACATATTAATTTTTCATTGAAAAAATGAATTAAATGGATCAACTCCAAATTTAACTTCCACTTAATCCACTGGCTAATAAAAATAACATACTGAAAATACTAATTTTTCATTTTTATATTTAAAAGCCCTCCAAGAACTATGCAGTCACATGTACTTACATGCAGATATTCAAAGATAAGGAAGATAACAACTCTCTCTAATCTCTTTGGAGCCCGAGTCTAAGAAAAGGGAGAAAATTGGAACTGAAAAGAATTTGGACTGGGAGAATTAAAACTAAAATCAAGTATTCATTTTCCTGCTTATCAGAGGGTAGAAATTATTACAAAGTAAAATAAGTTTTTCATTTTCAAGAAATTACCTATGATGGTAATAGGACTGAAAACCAAGGCTGTATATCATCTGTTATGTTTTACACTAGATGCCAAGTTTTGGTTAACACAAAGTGCTGACATTCTAATTCAACCTCATTTTTTTTTTTTTTTTTTTAATCAGTAAATAGCTGCCCTCAGCTGGATAATACAGAGCATTGCAACTCTAGAAAATCAAACACTAAATTAAATCATGTGTTTACAACAATGTATTTTAGTAAAAAAGAGATATTATGAGTGATTGGATAAAGTAAGTGCTAATTTCCAAATGTCTGTACTACCACATTTCATCTTTTTGGGAGCATTCAAGTTAACAGTACTTCTAAAGCAATGTTCTAAGTCAGCATGTAAACATTCAAAATACCAAATCATCAAATACAGAAGAAAACCCTAGTCAATGAGGAAAATCAGAAATAATACACAGCAGAACCCCAACTGTTAACACTTTAAAATATAGCCAGTTCCATGTGTCCAAGAAAAAATAGTGGTTGTTTCAGTTATACTTTTAAAAACATTTAAGATACTTGTAGTTATTAATAGCCCTCCCACACTGACTCTTCAAAACAGACAAGTTCTTTTTGAAATGATTCAAACAAATGCTGAGGAAATGCAATATAGTAGGCAGAAGCACCACCACCAGAGCTAATTGCCTTAGTCCAAAGCCTAGTTCTACTACTTCTCAATGGTATGACCTTAAATTAATGACTCTGTCCCTCAGTTTCATCTGTACAGAATCTACTTCACAGGATTTCTATGAGGATTGAATCAGTTAATATAAGTGAAGCACCTAGAATAATATTTCATATCTCGTTATGTGCTTTATAGATTACATTTCAATTTAAAAGATAGCAATTTGAACAAAGGAAAACAAGGATAAACCAAGAAATTAAGTTTTCACCGGCCTGTGAACTCAAAGGTTGCTGGTTCAATTCCTGTCAGAGCAGATAACCAGGTTGGCAAGCCATTCTCCAGCCAGATCTGTAGCTGGAGGCAGGTGAAAGGCAACCATATATTGGTGCTTCTCTCCCTTCCTTCCTCCCTCTCTGCCCTTCTCTCTGAAAATAATGAATAAAATCTTTAAAAAAAAGAAAGAAAGAAAGAAATTAAGTTCTTTGCCCAATGATAAATGAACTGTCAAGGTTGCATTAGTAACAAGTTCCAAACACTATGCCCTTATTACTTCAATTGTAGAAACAAAAGTACAATTAGATTAAGTATGAAAGAAAAATGTAAATATATGAATTTCTTTTAAAGTTTTATTATTCATAAAAGGCAAAGTCCCCTGGCTAGTGTGTAGTGTGGCTCAGTGGATTGGCACTGGCCTGAGAACCCAAGGGGTGCTGGTTCAACTCCCACTCAGGGCACGTAACTAGGTTGCAAGCCAGATCTCCAGCTAGAGGCAAGTGAAAGGCAACCATACATTGATGTTTCTGTCCCTTTCTTCCTTCCTCCTTGCCCTTCTCTCTATAAATAATGAATAAAAATCTTTTTAAAAAGGGCAAAGTCAAATAAATAAGTTTTATAAAAATAAAAAATAAAAAATATTTAAATGCTTAAAGTGTTCTCTAAAGATTACAATTTCAACTATAATGTATCTGATATTTATTCATGTAAGGATTTAATGGGCTAAAACATATTACTGCACTTTCCTGCTGATTTTCTTTATCCAGGCACAAAGGCTCCCTTAACTACTTAAGAGAAATTAGTTTGGGTTTTGAAACAGCACATACAATTTTATATAAATGGTATAAAATTGTGACTGGGTAATTAGACATTCGCAAAATCAAAGTATTACATATATTTTTTATATATATATATATATATATATATATATATATATATATATATTCATACTTACCACAGTCACCTAAACAGTGACAGGGTTTATTTGATTTTTCCTTAGTAAATTATGGATTTTATTCCCACATTTGTGTCTAAGAACTTCTGTTAACATTAAAATGGCATTTTGCATTGTTCTGTTATTAAACATTTGAGATAAAACAAAAATCCAACTATTGGATTAAAATTTTAAAAGTATTTCAAAAATGCCCAGTATAAAGTCTCAATGATGATAATGTAAGTTTAACTCTTACAGTCTGTGCTGGGTTACCCCAGCTGTTAATTGGTCTTACACAGCTGCTCACTAAGAATTTAGTTGACGATTATTATAGTTACACCTTTAAGTCAACTATGACAAAAATGTCACAGTAATTACAGATATTTCAGTCATGCAAAAGCCTCATATAATGACAGAGTAAGTGATTTAAAGCAATTTGAGTTTCTACAATTTTCAAAATACAATTTAAGTGTAAGAACAAATACAAAAACTTCTTTAATAATTTTTAAGGTCCCTCTCTAATTTACTTTCAAGCACAAGTTGGAGCATAAAAGGATCAATAACTTCAGCTAAACTAAATGTTACTTATCAATTATTTATTTCTCCTGTAAAAATTCTGAAGTGTGTTGTAGGCCAGGGAATCATTAATAAGAATACTAATAATACTTGTAAAGCACAGTAAGTAAAGCAGTTGGATTTTCTATACAGTTTAATAAAAACTAAGTTACAGTGCAGGAAGTTCACCAAATTGATGGCGAATTTATTCTATGAAAAATACAAAGCTGAGTCAAATACCATATGATCCCACACATTTCAGTACAATAATGAACAAAACAAGCAAATAAGCAAAACAGAACCAGATACTTGAATATAATGAAGAGACCCTTCAGTGGGCAGAGAGGAGAGGGGAGAGGGAGGAGGAGGCAAAGAAGGGGAGCAGTTTAGTCAAGGAACTAGCATGGAAGAACCATGGACATGGACATGGACAAGTGGGATTGACTTTGGGGAGGAGTGGGTGGGTGGGGAAGGGGACAGGGGAGTAGGGAAAGGTGATGGATGTAATACATCAACAAAATTAAATTAAAAAAAAGAAAAATACGAAGCTGAACCTATGAAAATATATTTAACAGTGACAGATATTGAACAGTGAGAATCAAGTAATTGTTATAATCTATAGATCTCTGGGTGATTGGTTAGGTAGCTATAAATAAACTGAAACATCTTACAAAATGAAGAGCTCCAAGGACACTGGTTTACTGTTGTAATATGATAGTCATCCTAATGGTGTTAACTTCAAAATTTAACAAGAATGAAAAATATGAACCAGAATGAAATGGGAGGTGAGGTTAAGAAATTTTTCCGGTTAAAAATCATTTCAGTGTAGTCAAGAAATCACTGATGGAAATTACAGGTAACCTCCGTATAACATGGCTGTTAGGTTCCTTAAAAATGTTGTTATGAGGACCTGTGTTATATGAAACAAATAACTAGTACAAAAAAGGGGGTGGGGTTCCAAAAAGTTTTTTAAATACTGTATTCTTATAATTAAGAGAAACAACTTTAATAAAACAATTTTCACCAGAAGTACGTATAACATATTAACATGTATTAAATAATGTTTTCTTCATCATCCTATTAAGCACCATTAACCAAGGGCATTTTCTTTTTAACAAGACATCTTCATCCTCTGAATTTTCTTAAGCATTACCTTGGTATCTGCCCTGTACTTTTTGCAAAAAATCTGTTATTTTAGATTGCTTGCTTTTAGCTGAGAGATCTTTATAAATTTCATTAATTTCAAATGAGGTATCTTTTGCTCTTAAAAGCTCATTACATTCCACATTGGGGACTTCCTTAATTTTGAATGAGATATTTTTTTGCTCTTAAGAGCTCTTATTATGCTCCATGTTGTTTGGGGATTTCTCTAATTCTCAAATCATGTTAAGAGCGAAATCGTGTTCTACGATGCCGTGTTGCACGAGGGTTTCCCCAATTCTTGAACCATGTTAGAGCAAAATCATGTTATAGACATGCCGTGTTAGATGGGGGTTACTGGTAGTTACAATATAGGTAGCATTCTAGAAATATCTCTAGTAAAAATACTGACCTGATTTTCTCAAACCTTCCGGCTTTTGAGGGGATCTTTTTCCTCTGTAAAATACCACAAACTCTCAAGTCTGCATTTGCAACCCTCATTAACCTTTCTGAAATGAAAAACTCTTAGAATGGATGTATGCCATTTAGCACAGTAATGTGCCCCAATACTTTCTTCCTTCTGCTCCCATAAAAGCTGATATCAAACAGTGGTACATCTTAAAAGAAAAATGGCCATTCTTTACAGTGTTCAATAATATTGCTAAGTCAAAGCAAATTTTAACTAGTAAGGCTAATGTTTTCTCCAGATACATGTTAAAAGAACAATACTTGAATGTCTTCCAATTCATCGACAATATCTAATATCTCTCCTTCTTGAGAAAACAGTAATTCTGGTGGTTTTCACCATATCCAATACTGATCTCTTTAACTTATTTTAGACTTGACCATTTAACAGTCATTCACCAAACAGATTGAGCTATTAATAGTTATTGTCATTACCAAAGCAAAAAGATCAGAATTCAAGCCCAGTGCTTCATCACTTAAACTCATGTTAATCTGTCAAAATATAGCAATATATGTGGTCTTCAGAAACTGGTGATATCAAAAAAAAAAAAAAAAAAAAAAAAAAAGCACACACAAAGGACAACTATCTGAGAATGCCACTTATCATAGTGATGACTTCAAGTTGAAAAGAAGTTCAATATTGAAGAGGAAACTTAACACTAAAGATCAGTTTTGTCACTTCATTACAGTAGCCAATTTCAGGGGGAAAAATTAGGGTATGAAAATTAACAAATATAAGAAATGAAAATTCAGAAGATAAGGTTCTTCCAAGTCTTAAGATGTATTATTGTTCTTTCTTGCTGTTATAAGATTCTCTTTCATGTTCTCCTCTAGGTGTAAACAATGTGTTCCCCCTGAATTCATCTTAATCTTCCTTTACAAAAGGGAAGTATAAATAAATATTAGCTAAACAGAAAATGTCCTTATTTTCCCCCTGAAACATAATATAGAAATCAATAATGCAAAGTGCTTTCTGAATTATATCTAAGGGAGAATAAAAATTTAATTAAGATGCTACTTAAGATGTTCAACTTTATCTTTAGAAGCCATCAAAATCAACATTAATCTAAAGTTCAAATGTAGCTCAAAGACAGTTTTTTTGGAAGCCTGAACAATGTTTTCCTTTTTCTTTTTTAACTGAATGCTACCAAGTTTTAAGAAAGGCCTATTGCCCTGCAGTTCCTAAGAGCCCGATCACTCCTGCTGGGTCAGCCATAACTTTCCCAACTTGTCCACACTGGCTATTTGGGCCCTGCCGATTCTACTTCTCATTTCTTCATCCCAAGTAACCAAAAGAAACTAAGGATGAAGAATCATCTGTTCAAATATTCTTTAGTTCAGGATGATCAGATGATTAACACCCGGTAATATTACCTTCTATGCTAACACAAGAGAAAATTTAGACAAGAATTTAGAGGGATCATTTCTCACATACTCATGTATGCCAAGGAAGCCCAGAGCAACTAACAATGACAGGCTTGTTTTTTAATGATTTTATGAGCAGATACTTGAGAAATTTCCAAAAAGCATACTTATATTACCAAAGCACAATGAGCTTCTGCACATGCACATTACAAAGCTCACTCTTTCTTCACTTAGTTGCATTGTTGCTTTAAAATAGCGAAATCAAGATATGCTAATTGCTGGCTTAAAAAAAAAAAACCCTAATGGGTGGGGGGTGGGGGGACAGAGGGGAGCAAAAAGGGGATAGATGTAATACAACAACAATAAAATTAAAAAAAAAAAAAAAAAAAAAAAAAAAAAAAAAAAAAAAAAAAAAAAAAAAAAAAAAAAAAAAAAAAAAAAAAAAAAAAAGTCAATCTTCACCTTAAAAAAAAAACAAAAAAAAAAACCCTAGGTAGCTAATGTATTTTATAGCAATGCATGTAACTACTCCAATAGTGTGCTAGAACACAAACTAGAAGAGAGGCATTTACTCAATATATACATACATTAAAAGCAATTTTATCAGTAGCAATAAAGTACTATATGGCCCTCTAGTGTTCAATGAAGAAACAAATTGATTTTTCTTACATATGACATTTCATAGTGAAAAATACTTCCTGATTTACTAAAATATGCTAAACAAGTTCATATGTGACACCTACAAAAGCCTAAATATGTTTTATGTTCTGTAACTTTGTGGTTTTTTTTGTTTGTTTTGTTTTTAAAGATTTTATTCATTATTTTCAGAGAGAAGGTCATGGAGGGAGGAAGAAGGGGAGAGAACCACCTGCCTCCAGCTAAGGACCTGGCTGGAAACCTGGCTTGCAACCTGGTTATGTGCTCTGGCTGGGAATTGAACCAATGACCTTTGGGTTCACAGGCCCGCGCCAATCCACTGAGCCATACCAGCCAGGGTTTGTGCCTTCCTTTGAACTACCCATATTTAAAGTATCCACTGAGCAAACCTTAAAATGTTTTTAAAGATTTCTTATTTTTTAAAAATCTCAATTCTAAATGGAAATGAAGCAGCATTTTTAAATTAAAACTAAACAACATTTAATTTAAGGAAATTTCCAAAGAGAAACAAAAAATAAAGGAATAGTGTTGTGACTACAAATTAGGTATTTAAAACACGCCTAAATTCTCTAAGCGTATTTTCTCTTCTCTTTGGATGAATTCTGTAATTCATTCAAACTGCTTTTTCTCTTCATCATAATTTATAGGTAATTGAGATTCATTACAGCAACCAAAGCAATCAAATACCTAAAAATTGTGTCTCCCCGAGAGAGAGATAAAAGATGGGATTAAGACTTAAGAACAAGAGTCAAACTAAAAAGTATACTTACAAGCAGAAAAGAATCACGTGAATATTTTCAAGATTGTAATCACTCGTAAAAAGGTTTAAAAATTTAGGTTACCATCTAAATTAAAGTTGGTGAAAACACCAACTTCAAAATAGACCTAAGCTTTAACAATATTTTTTGTATTTATATTTATTATTTACAATATTGGAATTTTAGAAGGTATTGGGGTGAGGGGACAAAATCTAATTACATTCCCAGCTCTGTCCATGGTGCATGTAGGGTTCACTTTTGATGTTTTATATTCTGTGGGTCTAGACAAATGTATAAAGACATGCATCCATCGCCATCATTATGCTATAGCATACAGAGTATTTCCACTTACCTAAAAATGCTTTGTGCTCTGTCTATTCATCCCTCCCTACCTTACATGGTTTTTACACTGCTTCTGTTTCAGTGTATGTATGTATAATTTCTTTTTTTAATTATTATTTTTGTTACATTTATCCCCTTTTTTCCTCCATTGCTCCCCTCCTGCACCCCCTCTCCCACAACCAACCCCGACATGTTGTCCATGTTCATGTTCCTTTTCTGTAATCTTAAGGTAATAATATTTCTAAGTTAAAACTTTAGAAACTACAAGAAGATTTTATGAAGTTCCTATACTTGGCATCAGGATTAATTCTCCAAATGTCAAGGAAAGATAAGTTGACCGTGGCGTGAAAACTCTGAAAAGAACCCTCTAATGTACCACTTAGCCATCAGCAGACCATTAAGAAACAGATAGGTTATGAACAAAAAACATAAAGAAATTTGCCCAATATAAGCACATAGAGACATCTGGAATATATTCAAATACTCACCTAGGGAGGCTCTAGATTTATTCCTAAAAGTTGAGTCACTATTCAAAAAAGTTACTACTCCTATTTTCATTTCTTTACAGCTTCCCCAAACCTTCTAATCCATACCCTTTAGGTCTCAACCTAGCTTTAATGTCCTCGCTGAAGGTATCACTGAGGAAGACAGTGGAGATACTAGAAAACAGAATCTTGATACAAACTCATCTCAGTAGGGAGGAACTTGATAAGGAAGGAGCCAAAATGGAAACTGGGTGAGGACGGAGGAACCATGTCAAATACCAGTAGGAAATCTAACAAGGACAAATTTTAAGTCTTGTATTTAGGTTCAAAAACCTGTAAACATTCACAGTAAGCTAAGCTGGATTTAAATCAGACCATGTTTATAAAAACACTTGAAGATTTTGTTTTCTGAATGTTCAATTCCATTTTTATGCCTTTTCTGGATGCAAAGTACAAGGTCCTATAAGACACGGTATACTCTTAGAAAATCAGATCTGTCAACAATCTACATTAAAAAAAAAAGAGAAAGGAGAGAAAACTTACTGTGAAGGTCTGTTCCAAAAGTATCGCGCTAATGTCAATATATTTAAAACAGTTTGCACACTCAATACTTTCAGGACTGACTTCATATTATCACCACAATTCTTCCCAATATTACCTGCCCAACATCTACACCAAAGTTGGCACCTGAATCCTAGAGATGTAAAGAACTGGTTGTACAAAAAAACTCTTAGTTTGTTGCTTTTTCCACTACATCCAACTGCAATTTCATGAAGAGATCATTATATAATGTTCTTCCTTGTGAGGGATGTCTTTTTATCCAATTTTTCATTACAGCATTATACATTATGAAAGTTATCCAAAAAAAGACTAAGTAGAGTAAAAATTGGTTTCCAGCAGATAGTTTTCTTACCCCAGTACTAGTAATATATGCTTGTTGTAGAAAGCTTGGGGAATTCTGAAAAGCATATGAGAAAAAACAGAAATAATTCAACCATATTCAGAGATAATTACTAATATTTAGTTTAATTATTTTTATTTTCCAGTGCATATATACAGATTAATGTATATCTGCTTCATAATTAGGATCACAGTGTATGCACAGTTCTGAAAGAACTCAGTTTTAGTAAGCACTATTTATAGATATTTTCCTGTTATTAAATTTTCTTTAAAAATATGGTTTTCAATGGTTGTATGAGTTACCTTTGTTTTCTGCCTCTTAGCAACATTGCTCTTATACGGGTATTTTAACTCCTCCCTAGAGAAGTCTTACTCTAGACCTGCTAATCGTATTATGATATTCCTACATGTAACTATGTTGAACATTCAGAAGTTAAACTAAACTTAAATGGTACGGCTATTTATAATTTATAGCCTAGCTTGGGTATATTGTAGGAGTTGAAATGAAAATTATTCATATTACAATTTGTGTATCTTCAACTCTCAGTCTGATTCGGCACTAGAAACAAATATATCAAATTTCTTTTCTTAAAAAATAATTCAATCAATTCAAAACCAACTTACGAAAATGTCACAAGGCAAGCAAATGAGTGGTGCAATGTAGAAAACCAAGAATGGGTTCAAAGACTCACATCTTCTAAGCTTAGGAAGGTGTAAAGACAGAGGTAGAGTTGGTGCTGGGCTCTCAATGGCCTGGCTAGCGAGGCAGGAGCAAAGCACAAAACCAAGTGGGGGCAACGGGATGAAATCAGGCTGAGGGCAACTGCAGAAAAACTATAAACGACTTCAAATGTCCACTTAAGGATTTGGCTTTATTACCGGGAAACAGGGCAACAGATATTTAAATTGTGGTTACAGATCTATATGGAGGTAAAAATCCATTAAAAAAAAATTTATCCAGTCTATTCATATTGCCAACTCATTGTCAAGGACATGATGTTACAGCCCAGTGCAAATAGAAACCAAAGCAAAGATGCTCTTAACATTTTTAAACACTGACTCTCCATTTTTTACTTTACAGGCGGAAGGGGATAATTAAAAAAAGAAAAAAGGAAGTCCAAATGTTCAGCAGACCCATAAGATCATCTAATTTTTAAAAAGTCAAACTGTTTTCCACCAAGTGACCAGAAGACCAGGATACTAATAAAAATTATAAATGTAAGAAGGAAAATTTAAAAGCTGGTACGAAGAAGGACATAGTAGTTTTAAGTGGCACACTCAGGTGACAATGCCCAATAGATGGAAATGTAGACTGAGGCTCAGGTAAATGATGAAAGCTTGAGACATCATTTGGAAGCCATCCACCAAAGAAACAGAACCCACTATGACACGTATTCCTTTATTCTCTTCACACCACCTTCCCCAACACCAACAAAAACAACACTGCTAAGAGCACGGCACTGTAATTACACACACATGAAATAGCCTCAGGAACATTTTGAGGATTACTATTTATGGTATTGGTGGATATGTCAGAGAAGATCTTATCTATTCCATACTGGAACAAATGAAACACTATGAAATTAAAAAAAAATAATTCTCCATTTTATGGGAAAACGTTTTTGTCTAGAATGAAAACCCATAATCAAAGTAATCTTTAATTGTTGCCATGAAACAGATACAGATTTAAATATGACCAACATTTAGTTATTATGGTTTAAAGTAATATTAACAAATACTTTTTAAAACTGCACTAACAGGAAATAGAAATTGACCATAAAATAAAATGCATGTTGGCATCAACTTAAGATTTAAGCATTCAATTTTTCAGATATTTTAAAATCATTTAAAAACACTGACTTCAATTCTAATGAAAGGAAACGGTCCATACCTATCAACAGAGAAGGCCTGTGAAGAGCATAATCCCAAAAATCTGTCTTACTTTTATCAGAGATGCTCCCACTCATCTCAGGTATCCTTTTCAAAGTATTTATCTATTCCTTTATTTATATCTTTTTCCACTAGGGATAATATACTAATCACTTATCTCTAAAGGTCATAAAACACAGATAAATTAATATCTATGTGGAGAATGAAGTATATTCCAAGAGATTAAGCTCAAATCTAAAAAGCTCTTATCACTCTACTATGTTAGGGGGAATTCTATTTTCTCGAGTATTCCCCCTTTCCACACCTTCTGTCCTCTCTGTGTTTAAAATCAGGTTAAACTGGGTTGAGTGAATGTTTGCAGCTTTTCCTCCTTCACACAAAGGTAGGAGGCATGATTATTCATTGGGTTATGTTTATTAGTAGATGTTATTCAAAATGACTGCCTTATGCAGCACGTTTTGTTCTCTGGATATGTCTACATCTAACAGAATTAGAATTAAGTTCTTTGTCTCACAAGAACAAGACCAGGAACATCCTGAAGCTACCAAAACTCTAGATTTTTACCCATATAGAGTAGACTGTAGTGCCCTGTTAGATATCAGACGTTAGCCACATTGTCCTACAAAGTTTCCCAGTAGCTGTGATTCAAGGGAGTGGTTGGGGGATGGTAGACAAGAAACTATTAAACATTTATTGTTCTCTTATTTGAGGTGAAAAGGGTTTTAAAAAAATGATTACTTTTAGGATGGGGAAAAAACCAGACTAATTTGAGATGGGGAATGAAGCTCTGTGAGAACAGATGGAAGGCACTAAGACAGACATGGAAGAAGCCGCAATCAGTGCTCAAACATGGCTCTCTTCATGAAAAGATCAATATACAAAACCTGGTGAGTTGGTAATCCCGTTTGCTTTTCATTTTAGTAGAAAATGAGTTGTTAATCTTCATTAAACATGTAATATGAGTCTTTAGTACAGGCTGGGCATCTCTTCAGAAAACAAATGTGTTCGTTTATTCTTTAAAGTGACAAAGGGAGTTAAAACTGAAGAGATGAAGAGATGGAGAGATGGGCCTTCCTATCTGGGGAAACAAACTGACTTTAGAACTTGTAAGCAGGCTAATTAAATTGACAGAAAGAGGCAGCACAAAATTCCTGGTTAAGAAGCACATTTGATAAACTATACACGGAGTGATACCTGATACCTAGTTTCAAATTTCACTGTCATATCTTCCAGTTTTAATTCTGGTCTTGAGCCCTCAAACCTTCAATGCTATGTGTTAAATACACAAAGTATACCTTTGTGTATTTAGAGTTCATTTAACTGAGCTCTCTATTTTCTAACGGGTGGCTCAGGTGATTTCAAATGTGACATGGCATTAGAAAGCCACAGCACTCCAGAGTCTAGAACCTATACATACAGTAATATTTACAGAATTCTACCATAGAGGGCAGCATAGCACATGAAAAGGGTTTTTACAAAATTAGGCAGATCTAGATTATAAAGTCTCTTGTCGCAGTGTGATTTTTGAGTAAATCATTTGGTCTCTCTGTACCTTCTGCTCACTTACCTGTCCTAGAAACTTGCAAACCATATGGGCTTAATAAATGCCAATTCAGAGCTGATACTACCCTTGACTTTTAACATGAAGACAGTCTGGAATTTCTAAAGCATATTATTGCCATAGACTCCCCTAAGAACAATCAAAGATTGTGACTGTAGGTAGAAGATTGTCCTAAGAGTTTTGAAAGTTTTCAACACTGTTACAAAGAAGAACCAAGCATGGTATTTTCATTAATATCATATATGCATATACATATTTGCATGTTCAGGAATGACCAGTCAGTCAGTCTAGCTGTCCACAGGGTATATTAAGCAACTGCCAAAAAATAAACTTTGAAAGGTATGCTGAGTAAAACCGTAAAAGGGCTAATCCCACATTAACCTTTAAAAATGGGATTTTTAAAATGATTATTATACCTCCACTCATCTCAGAAGTCAGTTTAAGACTTGAAACCATGGCCCAGGATAATGTTTGTAGAAGTAGGTATATCATGATCAAGAATTTAAAGGTGCTCCAAAATTAGAGTATTTAAAATAGAGAGCTTTTCCCTATTTATTGTACTAAACACATTTATTCACATGGGTGACTAATATTTTCTTTTTAAGCAACAGAGTCATTGATGTTTTTTAAATGTTGTTGAAAAAATAAAGTACTCTGGGAATGATCCTGAAGGACAGCATAAGAAACAGACAAAAACAAAAAATAGGCCAATTTTAGATTGAAGTCCTGCTTACACAGAAGGGCATCACTGCCTTGGCAATCAAATAGTTTGATATTCTTCTTGCCATATTTATGGAGGTAAATGATCTCAAAATCAAAAGCATATACACACATATGTGTATATGTACACAACATAAAAACATAAGCACATATCTATTTCTGCTATCAGTACTCATCCTACACCTGTGAGCTTGTATGTACAAAATAGTAATTTGTATTCACAACTCAGGAGTCACCAAAATGATGTAAATTCAGTAGTTTATTTTTAAGGAGATACTATATATATAATACAAATTTAAAAGTTTTCTTTACAATTTCATCTTGAGGGGAAAAAATAAATAAAGCGCCTGTCAAACCTGTGTCCTAGAAGTTTTCCTAATGAACAGTATAATGATATCTCCTGTTAGAAAAAGATCTGTTTTGTTAAGCTGGCTTTCTTGTTTTAATTTGAAATGTAGCAGAAATTATTGATAGCTACGCACTATTTGGCAAGGATTAGTTTTCAGTAAACGTCTTTCTTAAATAAGATAATGCAATTAAATACTAACCCTCCACTCCTCCCCTGAACCCTCAGAAAACAGGGGAGAGATAAAAACTCCATCTTTGATACAGTAACCTTGAGGGAGAGAGATCAAGAGATGGGGATAGAAGCTGGGCAAACTGCACTATAAAAGACTTGACCCTTCCCAACAAAGCAAGGCTATCAGTGTTGGAGCCAGCTGGCTGAGAGTCCAAGTGCTGCTTCACAACCTGGAGAGAGGGATGGTCAAATGCATGCAAACCACAAAAGGAACTACCTGAAGGCAGTTCCTTCATAGATCAAACCATATAAATAAAAGCTAAACTTGCAGACAGGCTGGAGAAATTAGAATAAATAAACATGTTTTAAAAGTTTACGTTTCAAATAAATAAAAGTTTAAGTTTCATACACTGATGCAAAAACCATCTACCAATTCCAGTATTAAACTAAATGTTAAGATACTTCATTCCAAATCAAGTTAGGTTAAAGGAAATGATGTTAAATCTGTATATTGTTTATGGGCTAAAGTAATGGTTCACTTCAAAATTTAAAAATAAGTAAATAACCCTGGCTGGTGGCTCAATGGATAAGGCGCTGGCCTGCAAACCCAAAGGTCGCTGGTTCAATTCCCCAGTCAGGGCACATAGCCAGGTTAGGTTGCAAGATAGGTCCCCAGCCAGGTCTGTAGCTGGAGGCAGGTGAAAGGCAACCATACATTGATGTCTCTCTTCCCCTCTGCCTCTCTCCCTTCCCCTCTCTCTAAAAATCATAAATAAAATATTTTTTAAGTAATAAATTAAAAAAATAATAGGAGTAAGGATAAACTATTATAGACATTATTTTAATGAAGGGGGTGGGGAAGAGTAGAAGTTGTTACACACCCAATCTAATTCTTTTTACTTTCTCTCCTCTTTGAACAGACCATTAAATAGCACCACTGCCTAAAATACTGATTAAATAAATTCTAACTCCAGCAAAAAATACATGATATCTTATTAAATGTATTACAATTTCAACAGCACCAAAAAGAGATAAAATAAAATTCTATGTAGAAAGCAATGTCAGTACTTACATAAGAGCTAGTCAACAAGACCAAGATACGTTAAAAAAAAAAAAAACAGCAACAACAGTGAAAAACTACTCCCATTTCCAGCTTTGGTTATGATGTAATGGTGTGCATGTGTATGTTCACTTTCTTTACCATTTAAACAAATTTCATTATGGAAAGCCTGAAACATGCTTGAGAAACTACACAGAATAATACCTATGAATGTTCACATGCCTGTAACCCAGCTTTAACAATGACCACCACATGGCCAACCAATACCCTCCTTTTTCTTTTTCTTCCCTTCAGCATTATTTTGAAGCAAAGCCTGGACAGTACATAATTTTATTTCCACTATATTTTGATGAGGTGCGAGGGGAGAAAGATTGGGCAGTGAGGGAAATAATGCTGCTTCTTTTGCTCCACAATCCATGCCTCTAGTCATGACCACAATTTTAAGGGATACACTGTCTAGGAACACTTCAAGGGAAGCACACATGCCACCCCAAAGAACAAGCACTAGAAAGACCAAATTTACAGCAACTGTCCAATCACTTCTTCCCTCCAGTGCAACAGACTTCAACATTTCAGCACTTCCCTGCCTACCCAGTAGCAAAGATAATAACTGGGATACAGGGACAGTAGGAATGGTTAGTGTATGCTAGCCCCTGATCGCTGATATAGCCTCAAAGGACTGTATCAATGGAGCTGTTTTTCTCAGCATTAGACTAGTCACGAAGTCCCTGAGTTTAGAGGAGTCTAATGGTATACCTTTTAAAATATGTCTGTGGCTAACTCCAGGGACTACCACAGGCTAAACAAGATTAAGGCAGATAGAACAGTTACAAACTAATCCCATGAAGGGAAAGGAAAAATGTAGGCATGGAAGTAGTGGCAGAAACTTGACAGGAAGTTGGAAATCTCAGCCTCTTCACATCATCTTCTTCTACCTCTCACAGTTCAATATCAACCAAAATGATTTGTTACTCTACAGTCAATATTCAAATCCCTCTGAGAAGTAAACAGTGTTCCACTGAAATGGAGTCAGAAAGAAAAACCAATTATCCTGGTGTTTGTTCTCGAATGGTTTAATTATAATAAAATCTGGAAGAAAGTAAACAGTGAAGATAGCACCATGCATTTTTTTGTTGCTTCATAATGTAGCAACAATGTTTAATCTTAAATATGTCAGTGTCTAGTACTTTAGAAATTTTAAAAAACCAACTCAGTTTCACCAACCACATACGAATATTCACACTGTAGTTTCACCTTGTTTAACTACATAATATAGAAGACTATTTACAAAGAATAAATTTTAATCATCATCATGCCTTGGAGTAACTAACACTTATGAATACACAGCTATCCCATAGGCTGCATTTTGTAAATAAAAGATTTTTACTACTTGATTTACATAAATCATGTTTCACCCCAACCCTCTCTATTGCATACAACCTACTAACCTCTCTCCCAGAGACAAAATTTATAAAAGTTGATATTAATGATTTTTCATAATAGGATCGATTCCTTCCCTCCATTCTTAATGATTGTCCCATTATTAGTATTGCTTTTTCTAATATTTTCTAATACCTTCTGTAAAACAAAAATTAGTTCATTTTATTATACAGATATGAAGAATAATTTTATAGTAATACAAAGAATGTGACAAGTTTTATTACAATTAATACGGGTATGTAAAATTTCTCAAGTACATAGCAGACTAAATATACTCACTTTTGTTGTCTTTGTATAGAACGGGGAGGAGAGTTGGTGAATAGGCAGGTCCACGATACTACTGGAGTTTGTGACACTGTTACTATGTGTATGTTCATCTTCCCTGCTACTGTCATCAGATTGATCAAAATCATCGCTCTCCTGGTCCATTTCCTCTTCGTCTTCATCCTCCTCATCTTGTTCCCCAGCGTGTTCTTCATCGTCCTCTGGTTCCTCTTGGTTTCCTGAGGAGTCCTCATCTACTGAAATAAAGCGATTATTGTTTTCTTCCAATTGTCCTTGCTGGGAATCATTTTGGTCTCTGGGTCTAGGTTCTGCTCCAACTACTTCACCGTTCCTTGCGGTGTGTTCCTCCTCTTGTTGCCTTGGCTGTTGCTGTTGCTGTTCCTCCTCTACTACACGGTTCATCTGCTCCTCATCCACCTGGCTTGAGGAAGGGTTACCTCTTAGAGAGCTTCCAGTTCGTCGTCTTTTGCTGCCCACAGAGAGCAGTTCCTGATTCATTTCCAAAAGCCAGCTTGCTACTTCTTGCACCTTGGCTAGACTATCAGAAGATGCAAAGGTTTTCACATTCTGTAGAGAAAAATGAAGGGGGACAAAAAAGATTTGTACAATCTACATTCTCTTCTACTTTAATCTTATGTCTTTATTCCAAGTTTTAATAAATATTATAAAAAGTATTTGATGTCACTGAGGCATTAAGATGTTCTTTAGAAATCAAGAAAGTTTAAATTGTAAAAGTTATGAGACTTTATAAAGATACCCCCACCCAAATCACATAGAAAACAGCTTTATTTTAATCTCCTTTTAAAAAAATAATTTTAGAGCCCTCGCTGGTGGCACAGTGGATAGACGCCAGCCTGTGAATCCAAAGACCGCTGGTTTGATTCCCAGCCAGGACACACAACCAGGTTACAAGGCAGGTCTCCAGCCAGGTCCGTAGCTGGAGGCAGGTGAAAGGCAACCGTACATTGATGTCTCTCTCCCTCTCTGCCTATCTTCCTTCCCTTCTCTCTAAAAATGATAAAATACTTTAAAAATTAAAAAAATAATAATAATTTTAGAATGAAGATTTAGTTGCTTTGACCATTAAAAAACAATTTTAAATTTTGGATCAGTAATTCATAAACTATATTTTTTATAAAACTTGCGCAAAAACTTAAGAAGTGTGTCACAAGCCCTGGCTGGTGGCTCAGTGGATAGGTGCCAGCCTGTGAACCCAAATGTTGCTGGTTCAATTCCCAGCCAGGGCACATAACCAGGTTGCAAGCCAGGTCTCCAGCCAGGTCCGTTGCTGGAGGCAGGTGAAAGGCAACCATGTCTCTCTCCCTTTCTTCCTCCCTCCCTGCCTTTCTCTAAAAAATAATCAAAATCTTTTTTAAAAAAAGAAATGTGTCACAAAGAAAAAAAAAATCTTGTGCTCAGTTAAGTTCAGGAAATGCTGAGGTAAACCAAGTTAAAAAGGCTTTTTAACCCTGGGAATTTCCCAAACTTTTCTGATCACAGAACCTTGCCTTTATGTAGTTTTCTAAGAGTGCCAAGGTAACCATTATGAGTTTCACTTTTCAACTGGACTGCAAGCAAACTAAAAATACTATTTTTTCTTTTAAAGGTAAAAAAGTTCGTAAGGTCATACCCTCTGACCCAGTAACTCCACTTCTGGCAATCTATCCTAAGGAAGTAATCCTAAAATAGAAAAAAAAAATTACGCTGAGATGCTCGCTGAAGCTTTATCTATAAAAGGAAAAATAAATTAAAATGTCAATAAAAATAATCAAAACCTAAATGTTCAAGACAAAGGAATCCATGAGATAGGACACAGTGCAATCCTAAACATGATGTTTATTTTTAAAAATGTGAAAACATGCATTCATATATTGTACTAAGGGCAAAATTCAGTAAATTATATGATCACAGCATGATTTTTAAACTATGTAAAGGTTAAAATACAATATTTCAGAATATAAACTGCATTTAAGCAACATTATACATGCTTTAAATTTATTTTTACTATATTTCTCAAATTTTATATAACAAGCATGTTTCTTTTATTTTTGTTTAACATAGGCTCTAAAATGTGAGCTAATAAAACTTTCATAATGTTAATTCTTAAGTTTTATCATTTGAAGGTATTTATATGGACATGATCAAATAATGCCAACACGTTACACAAATTCATATAAAATTCCTTTAAAATATCTTTAAGGTTTGCAAGATACAAGAAATACAATATCCATTTTCTGTCACATCTTAAAAGTAACTACATCACAATGGTATTTAGATAAAAGTCTTATTTACTTTTCCAACCCTTGCCACTAGATGGATGATCCCACAAAGATCCACAATTTTCATTGCAAGCTTTGAAACACAATTGAGAGAGTTTATAAAATAGTTTGAAAACAGCAATTATTAATTTTAACTTTATAATCTACACTTTCTAAGATATTAGCTATATTGGTGTGGGGGATTTTTAGATTCTAATTAAACTAGAAATGTTATCTGTAGAAAAAGAAGAGTTATAAAAATCAAGCCCCGGGGTACTGCAACATTCTAGAAGAGAAGCAGTAACCACAAGCAAAGATGACTAAGAAATAGAATCAGGAATGAGTGGTATCCTTGAAGTCACATAAAGCATAGCCAAAAGGAGAAAGTAAATAATAACAATCATTGTCAAATATCAATGGGATGAAGACAAAGACTGACCACTGGATTCAGCAACATAAAAGTCATTAGTAATGGTAAAAATGTTTGACAGTTGAAGTCTTATTAGAGTCAAGAGAACAGAGATGGCCCAAGTTTAGAAGTGGAAAAACAGAGTGGTACTATAGGTACTTTAAATTTATTTATTTTTTTCTACATTTCTTCAATGTGGAAACAGTTGAAACAGGTGAGATTTTTATAGTGGTGGAAGTCTTCGGCCATTCCCTTTTCATTCATTTTTTTATTTTTATTTTTTAATTGGTTAAAATAGGAAGCAAGGACATTAGCTGAGAGTGAGGAGTATTAGAAATTTGAAGAAGGAGATATGAAATAGTCCTTCGGGAGAGAGGAAGGGAACTTTCCTTGGTGCATGTGATTTTGCTGATCAAATGTTATCAATAAACCATGATGCAATATATATTCAATGTGTCTTTTGAAAGTCAAGTGGTTCTTATTTACAACTCAGGCAAGCACACAGCAAAATTTCTATCTGACGTAGACTAAAACCAACAAATATAAATAATTACATCAGTTTGAACAACGTACAAGCAAGAGTTCTTTAGAAAAAGCACATTAAATATATCCAATGTTTTTAGAAGATAAACTCCAGAAAATAAAGGTCATCAAATATCTTACCAGCTAATATATGTCAAAAACTGAAAACAGCACAGGAAAGTTAAAAGTAAGATACTGAAAAACTCTGACCTAAATAACAAGTGAATGTATATATAAATATAGTACCCCAATATATAAAGGTAACTCTCTTACACCTAAGTTTTCTTCAGACAGAATCAAAATCTTGCTTGAATAACTGTATCTAACACTAACAGGACATTTTTCACTTCCATGTTTATGCACAGAACAACATGAAATCAGGAACACTGCCTGAGATAATGTAGGCTGCTGGCATGTCGCCCTTTGTGTGCCCAACCTAACAGGCATTTTTACAAGATTGAAACAGGTTTAATGACAGAATTAGAGTAACTTACAAAGTGAAAAGATGAGAGAACAAAGGTCATAAAACACATTATAAAGAATAGCGGTTGGTCTATCAACAAATAGAAAGTTTATTATTGGCATTTCTAAAATAGGACCAGAACTGATCATACATGAACTGCTGTTACCTGTTACCAATTATAAATAATAAAAATTCAAATCACTATCATTGCATAACCTTAGTGTTAATACTGGGGGAACAGAAAAGAAAGTATCTTAATTTAAGTCAATAAAGTTAACTGTCTCCCATATTTACAGTGTGACATGTGAATACCTTTCAAATTAACACAGATTCTATAAACCTGATCAAAACTGGTAAATCCAAGCAGAAAAATCAGATTTAAAGCACAGTTAATGTAAAATAAACAACACAGCTGTAGGTCAGACAACAGGAATTCCAGAATATTAGAGGATGGAAATACCTAATTGATAGGCATATAAAATTTTTTTCAAGTACTATATATATTGCTTGGATTTCTCTAACCTATTTTGGTAACAGAAATGAAAATAAACATATAGAAAACACGAGGAAATTTTTCATTTGCTGTTGACATTCATAAATTTAAAATTAAACTAAAACAGCATTTCCAGGAAACTAGTTTAATAGTAATCTATTAAATAAGCTAATGGTCTAATTAAAATAATGTTTATTCAGTAATTAATAAGAAATCAGAATCAACTCCTAAATATTTAAGGGGTGAAAAATATCTTTAAAAAATTTTATAAAGCCCCGTATTAAAAAGGAAAAATTAAGCACTCATGATCTAAAACTTGGAAATTAATAAATGAACTAGTATAAAAAATATGCATATTCTTGCTTTAAAAATTCTAATTTTAAACTTTAAAAAGAATTGTGTAATTTCAGATAAAGTATCATATAAAATACAAACATCAACAAAGAGAATCCTATATAATCCTTAAAAAAAAAATCAATACATAATACCAGGATGCTCTTCTAATTCTTACCAGTAAAAGTATATAATGTCAACCACACCAAATACATAACATGTTTTTATTAATAAGCAGTGAGACCACACTGGAGGTCAGTAAAATAAAATCTCATGTCTAATACATATTGACATTAAATTGAACGATTTACTTGGCAACTGTGCATAATGAGAATGAAAATAATTCAAAGTCAGGAATAATGCTGACAGAAGAAAATCCTAAAATTTTTATTGGGTTGGCCAGAAAGTCCATTTAGTTTTTCCCATAAAAGACACATTTTCATTTTCAATAATACTTTGATTGATTCGGATATTCTGAGTATGTTGGCTATCTCCAGCTACTGTGTTCTAGTGGGCAGAGGCCAGGGGTGCTGCTAAACATCTTCCAGTGCATAAGACAGCCCCACAGCATAGAAGTATTTGGCCAAAATGTCAATTGTACCAAGAAACTTTGCAAACCACTCTGATATGTTTGATCAGTCACCACACCTTTTCCAAATACTGCACAAATCTTTGTGTGTTTCAGTTGCATTTTTACCTTTCTTGACATAACAAAGCATAATATGCTGAAAATGTTGCATATTTTATCTTCAATATTAAAATGGCTACACAGAATTTCACAATTTTGATTTTTTAAAAATACATGCTGATAAAACAGCTGTCTCAATACAATCAAACAAAATTGTTTCAAATGAAATTAAAGACAACTAAGCACTATTAGAGCCATCATATGGGAAAAACTAAACAAACTTTTTGGCCAACCCCAGAATTAAAAATGTTCCTCACTTCACAGACAAGCAAAGCAAGGGCAAGAAATTGCCATTCAAATTGAGTTTTCTTTTATGTGCCTCAGTCCACATGACTACATGTGACAAAACTCTGAAGAATATATTCCGTAGTCCTGACCAGTCTGGCTTAGTTGGCCGGGCATCACACCACGAGGCTAAAGGTTGTTGGTTTGATTCCCAGTCAGGGCACAGTCTGGGTTGCATGCTTGGCCTTCATTGGGGCATATGACAGGGGGCAACCGACCAACTCACATGGATGTTTCTCTCCCTCTCTCCCTCCCTTCCCTTCTCTCTAATAATAAATAAGTAAAATCTTTTTAAAAATAAGAAGACATTCTTTAACACTGATATTGCCTTCTTTTCCAAAGCCAGAATCACTAACAATCTGCAGATAATTAGGATGGACTGTACCTACTTTATCTAAATCCTCTAGACAGCATTGCTTGCAATGTAAGATTCACAGTATTCTGACATATCAGTGAAAAAGCCACAGCATTAGCTATTATTATAATTCCATCAATCTAACAAAGGATAAGTGCTTAAAGAAATTAAATGCTCCACTAGAGATAGTCAACACTAAATTTTTCAAGTAAATTAAAAGTTCAGACAGTCCATATCAAAATAAAGTTGGACTTTGTGTAAAGTAGTCACTGGCTTACTTTTGCCCTTTAGTAAGTGGGAAGAACAGCATTCTTGTGGCAGCATCTTTCACTGCAGGGTGAAGTCCAGAGAGGTCCTAACCTAAGGGTACCTAAAGGAGGAGACACTTACAGTCAGCTCCATCCCAAGAGAGAAAAATATTATAATAATTTTACTCTTAAAAATTTTTAATTAAGGTTATTTAGGTAAAACAGTACCCCATGACTTTTCCACAGTCTTAGAAAATACAGTAAGTACTACTGATTCAGTGGTACTTCAGACCTAATTTCAGTGGTTTTATTTTTTTAAACCAATTTCTCACAAACTTTTCAACTACTTTCTCATGAACCCTGATTTCATAAGAGCTTTGATTATCTAAAACCACTTGAACTGCTCATCTTAGAATGCTTAAAGGAATCAAAATGGGCATAGTATATACAGTGAGCTCAGACAGACTGCCTCATTGTGAACTAGTTTTGTGCCATAAAACAAGAGTCCAAGAAAAGCCTAACCTTGAAATGATAGACATTGAAGAATATTGATTACAATGATAAACCAAGGGGTGACTTAAGCAAATTGCCAAAGCCTCCAAATGACCATACAATATTAACATTTCTGGAAGTAATATGGCAGTAGGATCCATTAGGTCTGAACTACAAAGTCACTTACGAAACTTTAAGACAAGGATAGCAGGAAAAGATACCACATTGTACTGATCATAGGAAGGTAATTCAAAGTTTGGACTCACATTCTGCAAGGAGTTTGGAATGTTCACTAAATCCTAAAAGATCTTCTCTAATCACCAGCAGTCCTCTTCTGGCCACATGGTTTACTAACACTCTGACTTCATATTGTAACTCTACATCCCAGATTAACATGAAAAAGTAGGTTAGATCACTCTTAACTCAAAATCCAAGGAAAGTTTCCTATCTCACTCATAATATATGTATTTTTTATTTCAGTGATTTAGTGGAGACTATAGGGTTTTCTGTGTACACTATCATGTCACCTGCCAATAATGACAGTTTTACTTCCTCATTTCCAATTTAGATGCCTTTGATTCCTTTTTCTTGTGTAATTGCTATGGCTAGAACTTCCAGTACTATGTTGAGTAAGAATGGTGAACCTGGACACCCTTGTCTTGTTGCTGACCATAAGGGGAAAGCTTTTAGTTTCTGCCTATTGAGTACAATGTTGGCTATAGGTTTCTCATATATGGCTTTTATTACATTTAGGAATGACCCTCTATTCCCATTTTGCTGAGTATTTTTTATCATTAATGGGTGCTGGATTTTATCAAATGCTTTTTCAGAATCCATCGATATGGTCATGTAATTTTTGCCCTTCATTTTGTTTGTGTGTATTATGCTTATTGGTTTGTGAATACTCTACCAAGCTTGCATCCTTGGGATGAATCTCACTTGATCGTGGTATATAATCTTTTTAATGTAGTGCTGAATCCAGATGGCCAATATTTTGCTGAGGACTTAAGCATCTATGTTTATCATAGGTAATGACCTGAAGTTTTCTTTCTTTGTTGTGTCTTTACCTGGTTTTGGAATGAGAATGATACCAGCCTTTTAAAAAGTTTGGGAGTCTAGCCTCTTTTTGAATTTTTTGGAATATTTTGAGAACGATAGAAGTTAGTTCTACCTGGAATGCTTGGTAAAATTACCTGTGAAGCCATTTGGTCCAGGGCTTTTGCGTGCCTGAAGTTTTCTGATTACTGCTTCAATTTCACTAATCTACAAGGCCACTATAATCAAAACAGTCTGTTACTGACATAAGAACAGACTTATAGATCAATGGAACAGAACACAGAATCTCACTTACAAGAAATCTCACTTTCTTACCCCAGAAATAAACTCATCTCTACAGTCAATTAATATTTGACAAAGGGGGCATCAGCATATGGTGGAATGAAAATAGCCTCTTCAATAAATGATGTTGGGAGAACTGGACTGGTACAAAAGAAAAGGAAACTAGACCACCAGTTTACACTATATACCAGAATAAACTCAAAATAGATAAAAGACTTCAATACAAGTCACGACACCATAAACATCCTAGAGGAAAACACTGGTAGGAAAATTTCAGATACCCCATATAGCAATATTTTTTGCCACTTTATCTCCTAGGGCAAGGGAAAGAGAGGAAAAAATAAACATATGAGATAACATCAAACTACAAAGCTTTTGCAGGGCTAAAGAAACCATCATCAAAATGAAAAGGGAACCAAACTGTATGGGAGGACATGTTTGCCAATGACACATCAGACGAGAGCCTGATCTCCAAAATACATAAAGAACTATACGACTTAACAACAGGAAGACAAACAATCCAACTTTAAAACGTGCAAAGGATCTGAATAGAAACTTCTCCAAGTGGAACATACAGAGGGCTCATAGACATATGCAAAGATGCGCAACATCACTAGCCATCAGATATGCAAATTAAAACTACAAATGAGATACCACCTCACACCTGTCAGAATGGCCATCAACAAATCAACTAACCACAAGTGCTGACAAGGATGCTGAGAAAAGGGAACCCTCGTGCATTACTGGTGGGAATGAAGACTGGTGCAGCCACTCTGGAAAAGCTTGGAATTTCCCTAAAAAACTAAAGATGGAACTGCCTTTTGATTCAGTGATTCCTTTCCTGGGAATATACCCTACGAATCCAAAATCACCAATTCAAAAGACCTTATGCACCCTTATGTTCGTAGCATGCTATTTAAAATAGGTACATCCTGCAAACAGCCTAAATGCCTATCAGTAAATGAGTGAATCAAAAATGTGTGATACATTTACACGACAGAATACTGTGCGGCAGAAAGGAAGAAACTCCTACCTTTTGTGGCACCATGGATAGAACTGTAAAGTATTACACTACGTGAAATAAGACAGTTGGTAAAAGACAAATATCATATGCCCTCACTTATAAGAGGAATCTAATGAACAAAATAAACTAACAGACAAAATAGAACCACAGGCATGGAAACATGGAAAACAGTGAACATGACCAGAGGAGAGGGGACAGGAAAATAATGGTGGAAAGAGAAGTAACCAAACAAAGAACAAGTATGAATGACCCACAGATATGGACAACAGTGTGGGAGCTGAGTGTGGGGGCCAAAGTGGGGGGTGGGATGGGTAGAGGACAAAGGGGGAAAACTGGGACAACTATAGTAGAACAACAATAAAAAAAGATTTAATTTTAAAAAGTATGTATTTTTTAATGGTTGCCTGTTAGGTCCTACATATTCTACACACATCCCACCATTCCAAGCTCATATTCTCCTATTCTCTTTTTCATTTTGGTCTGCTATATTCATGTCCTTGTTCCTCCTTCAAGAGGAAAGTATTCTGCTACCTTGGAGCCTCTGCACCCGGCCATCCCTCTGGCTAATTGCTCTCCCCTAGATATCTGCATAGTTCTTCCCCTTTTTTCCTTCAGGACTATATTCAAATATCTCCTAAGTGATAACACTTGCCCTAATCATCCTAATTAAAATAATTCCCTTTTCCCCTTGTCCTGTTTTACCCTTCTCTACAGCAACGCATACAAGCACTGGAATAGTGCCTGCTATAGAAGTGCCTTCCAATCTATGCATTTATTCATGTATTATTTGCCTCTTGCCACTAGAATTTAAGCTCCATAAGGAAAGAGACTTTCCTTCTCACCACTGTTATCTTCAGCACCTACAAAAACACTTGCCTTAGTTGGTCCTCAAAACATTTGTTTGGTGAGCAAATAATGATCACATCTTTTTAAAGCCAGTCATGTGCTGAGCATTCTTTCTCCACCAAAGAACTTCAAAGCTGGCCGGAAATATAGTATCAATTACATTATACACATTTTTTACTTTTTATTTTTAAAATTTTATTGTTGTTGTATTACATCCATCCCCCTTTTTGTTCCCCTCTGTCCCCCTCCCCACCCACCCATTCCCCCCAAAGTCAATCCCACCTGTTGTCCATGTCCATGGTTCCTTTATACTAGGTTCTTGTCTAAGCTGCTCCCCTTCCTCGCCTCTGCCTCCCCCTCCCCCCAACCCCTTTCCCCCTGACCACTGAAGGCCTATTCACTGTATTCATATATTTGGTTCTGTTTTACTTGCTGTTAGTTTTGTTCATTATTGTCCCGTAATGGGTGAGATCATATGATATTTGTCCTTCACTGACTGGCTTATTTCACTAAGCATAATACTCTCCAGTTCCATCCATGTTGTTGCAAAGGGTACAAGTTCCTTCTTTCTTTCTGCTATATAGAATTCCATTGTTAGACACATTTTTAAAAGTTGGAGTCTGCATTAAACAAGTTACTTTTGAAACTGAAAGGTATAAATATATTTTAACATTTACTTATGAATTTATCTTCCAAGTCATTAAAATAATTTTAATCTCTTTATCAAAGTTCCTGTTATTTTCAGCATAGGCTTTAAAATAATATGAGATTAAAAAGATAATCCTTCTGAAGTATTTAATTTTTTGAGAAATTCAAATTCTACAGCTCCTACACTGCAGATAATTGGGAAGTTATATATGTAAATTAAGGAAAAAATCTTCCAAAAACTGCAAAATTGGCCAAACGGATCCTTAGTAATGCAGATTTAAAAAACAACACAATATGAACAATATAGAGAACATTATCATACAAACACCAAGTAATCAAGTTTTACGGTTTTGAACTGAAAAATTTAAATCCATGGACCTCATCAATCATATACATCTTTACCAGAAAAAAACACATTGCTCAGTCCACATAACAATACCTATTTTTTTTTTTTACTTAGAATACCTATTTTTATATTGACCAAATTTGATTATTCCTTCCCATTCAACTCCATTAACTGCAATCTGGGTTTACTCCATTTATGACCATTTTAAACTGGTTGCTAAACCCCAATGGACTTTGACCATTTTTTCAGTTTTACATTATTGAACAAGCATTCTTCTCTTTGTTACAACTCTTTTGTTCCACAGTTCCCTTTGTATCATCCATTCTGTGGTGTCATCCCTCAAGTAGCACTGCTGTTCTCCAGGGCCAGCTCCTTCCTCCTCTGCAGTTTCTTTGATACCTAGGGTTTCATGTATCACATAGAAGCTAATTACAACCAATTCTATTATCTCCAGCCAGACTCCTCTACAGAGCCTACTAGTTTTACCAGGATGTCTCAGTCACCTTAAATTCATTATTTTAAAAACCAAATTTCTATTGTCTGTCTCAACTCAAACTTGTTCTTAAATCCTCCTATTTTCTCTATCACAAAATAGAACTATATTCTAGCCAGTTACAGATTTAAGAAACCCAGGTGGCTCTTCGTTTCCTTCCTACTATGCCCTCCCTCAACAATTTAGTGCTAAAGCCATTAGGTAAAGCCAAGCAAGTCCGATACATGTGTGAGAGGCTGGGTAACAGTACAGCACAGGGGGTCAGTCCCAGAAGACTGAAGAGGATCTCATGTATGTGGGATATGGGGGGAGGAAAGCAGACCAGCCATGAGGTACCAAAGCCTGACTATGAGAAGGGTGAGAAGTGATCCATATAATGGGCAGCCCCGTGGGTCAAAGGCAGAGTAGAAGGAAAAGCATCTGTTTGAGTGGGGTATCAAACGTAAGCAGGCTAAGAAAGGTGTCCACACAGTGGGATAATGTCAAAGCCCACATGAGATGGGGAAGGTATGGTCTGCCGTAATGTGCCCTGCAGTATCCCTTCAACAGAACCTGCTATGAGGAGCAGAGCTGCTTGACAGCCCCCAGCTCCCTCACCCGAGAATCCCCTGCAACATTCATACCGGGCCATGTTGCCTCTAGGTCTCTCCCAGCAAACTGAACATGATGGGAATGCTCCAATAGCCAACTCTGGATGGGGCCTCCCTGCGCATCCAATCTTGTGTTGACATCTGTCTCTCTGGAGACCTAAATTAACTCAGAAGGCATCTGTGTACTCTGGTGTCAAAAACTCTTGGGACAAAATTTAAAAAGCTCTCTGCTATAAAATTATTAACTTCATTAAACAAAGGTCATTTCACTCCAGAATGTCTAAAAGGAAGCCAGTGGCTTAGCAGAAAAAAAGTTCTCAACAGGGTATCTGAGCTGAAAGGGGTCCTTTTAAGACAACAGAAAGCTAGATTTTTGTTGAATACTTTGAAGATGAAGGACAGCTGCAGAAACTAGCCATTGCTGCAATTACTCTTCAGTCCCTGTAAGGTATGAAGAAAATGTTTTTGACTTCAAGGGACAAGATTCATAGATTTAAAAGGAAAATGAGCTGTTGGAAAACATCATGCTATAAAAAGAAATCTTGAGTTATATATACCCTGCTGCTTGGGGTTGAGCGAGGAAGGACATCAGCAAGTCCAAGTCTTACTGGAAATCACCGGGAAAAGCTGCGGAACAAAACGAAACAATTTTCTTTCCCTTCAACACAAGTGTGTCACTGCTGAACTCTTTCTGAATCTTCTGATTGAGAGAATTAGACTTGAGAAAAAAGGAAGACAAGCAGCGGTCTTATACATTCAGGATGAGTTTTACTGATCTGCCCCATACAAGTTCTGGATTTCTGCGAAGAAAAGAATATCCTGCTATTCATATAAAAACAATGAACGCTGTGCTACACTTTTTAACTCCTTACATATTTGAAAAATATTTTTCTTATTCAATAACCATCAAGAGCAAGCTAAGAAATGGTCTCATTTCAGTTAAAAAGGAAATCTGTGTGTGGCTGTTTATCTCATGTTTGACCCTGAATTACTACTTGTGAAAAATATAGTAAAAAATATTAATCACCATCAATTTATAATCTTTATTCTGAATTAAATCTACTGAGGCTATCTGCATAAGCTAATTATGCAAACTTTATATTTCTTAAGAATTTACAAAATTTATGAAAATATATCAAAGATTAATTTCAAGGAAAGCAAGTTAAATTACCAAGGGACTTTATTTTTCCCCAGGAAAAGTTGACTAAAATGTCATTTTTAGTTTTAAATATGGGGGAAGAAAACCACTCTTTTAATTTATTGTAGCTAATTTGGATCTTATATAGTAGAAATCTGTGATAAGACCTATTGGAAAAGGCAAAAAAGATAAAGTAGTGAAATAAGGTGACACATGTGGACTTTCAGCCTAGATGGAGGCATAGGTAGACATGCTGCATCTCCCTCCACAACTAAGGAGGAATAAGTCTACTTCAAAACTACAGACAATCAAATTCCAGAAAATTGAGCTGCACAGAACTCCAACAAAGACATAAAGAAGAAATATCATCTGGATAGGACAGGTGGAGCTGGGACAGAGGATGCAGTTCAGCAGCACAGCGGCTGCAGCTGACCAGCAGAAAGTGCAGTCACGTGTTAAAAAAAACAGTAGGACACCTGGGGAGCACTCCCAGCACCAGACTGTGCAGCTCAAGGTTCCAGTGCCAGGAGGAAAATAAAGCCACATGGCTTCTGACTGTGAAAACCAGTGGGGGTTGGGGCGGAGGAAGAACCTGCCAATCTCTCAGCAGAGTCAATGTGTTTAGAAGACCTTATCATGGTCCTAGAATGTATGCAGACCCACCCTACTTTGGGAACCATGGACAGGGCAACAGCTAAAGAGGCACCAGTTCCATATGGCAAGCAGAAGTGACTGGAAAAAGAACAAGTGCTGAGCAAGAGGTATTGTTTGTTCCCTCTCAGACCCCACCCCCATACAACACCACAACATGGTGAAACAGCTGCCTCACACTAACCAATACTTAGGGCTCTTCCCCTTACAATGTAACAGGTGCCACAGATCTACCTAAGACACAGAGGCAAACACAGGAGCCTGTCAAGTTGAGGAGACAGATAAGTATGGCCCAAAAACGGAAACAGACAAAGGTTCCAGTGGGAGAACTAAGCAACAAGGAGATAGCCAACCTAAGGGACTCAGAGTTCAAAACACTGATGATAACGATGGTCACAGACTTGACAGATATGCCTGAGTACAGCAAATGCAGAAGGGAAGAAGTGAATGTTTTGCTATGTGAAATGAAAGAAAATCCACACAAAACCAATTGTGAAGAAAGGAAACCGGGGTTCAGGTCAATGATTTTGGAATATAAGAAAGAAATAGCCAGCCAATACAGAATGAAGAAATAAGAATTGAAAAAATGAGGAAAAGCCCAGGAACCTCTGGGACAACTTTAAATGTGCCAATATCCAAATCATAGGGATGCTAGGTGAAAAGAAGAGCAAGAAATTAAAGAGCTGTGTGAAAAAACAATGAAGGGAAACACTTCAAATTTGGCGAAGGTAATAAAACATACAATTCCAGGAAGCAAAGAGTCCCAAACAAGACCACGCCAAGACACATCATCATTAAAATGCCAAAAAGATAAAGAATCTTAAAAGCAACAAGAGAAAAGAAAAGTTACCTACAAAAGGATTCCTATAAGACTATCTCAAAAGAAACTTTGCAAGCCAGAAGGGACTGGCAAGAAGTATTCAAAGTGATGAAAAGCAAGAACTTTTAACCAAGGTTACTCTATCCAGAAAAGTTATCATTTAGAATGGAAGGGCAAATAAAGTGCTTCCCAGACAAGGTAAACCTAAAGGAGTTCATCATCACCAAACCATTATTATATGAAGTGTTAAAGAGAGTCACTTAAGAAAAAGATCACAACTCTGAACATTAAAAGGACAACAAACTCAAAACCATCAATAAAACCTAAAAAATAAAAACAAAAACTAAACAACCAACCAGAATAGGATCAGAATCATATAGGTATGGAGATCGTTGGGAGGGTTATCAGCTGGGAGGGGAAAGAGAAAGAAATAGGGAAATAGTGCAGGGATTAGGAAACATAATTTGTGGGTACAAGATAAACAGGAGGAAGTTAAGAATAGTATAGGAAAGGGTGAAATCAGGGAACTTATATGCACAACCCATGGACATGGGAGTGCAGGAGGGAAGTGGGGTTCTGGGTGGAGAGGAGCCAAGAGAAAAGAAATTTGGACAACTATAAGAGCATAATCAATAAAATATATTTAAAAATTAAGGTAAGGTGAAAAAAATCAGCGTATCCCCTATTTACTCTACTAACATATTATAGCTGATATCCTTTATGGGAAAGTGAACCACCCAGAAAAGGGAGGCTAATAATTTGCCAATATAAACAAATTCACAGAAAAAAAAAGAGTATTCTCTACTCAAAAGAGCACTGAAAATTATCAACAAATCATATCTACAACTTACTGATTAGCTAAGGTACCATGAGCTGTAGATATAATAATTTTTATGCAGAGATTCTCACAAAATTAATTTAAGTGTCCACCCAATGTAAAAAGATTGGTAGAGGCTGAAAGTAAACATTACTGATGGGATAAGTTGAAATTATGTTTACCTAATAGGGAGCAATGAGAAACATCACTTCTATGATATGCCTGTCAGAAATGCACAACCTGAATTCACTAATGAGGAAACATCAGACAACCCCAAATTAACATTCCCTATTCAAAATGGCCAGTCTATAATCTTCAAAAGTGGTAAAGGGATGACAGTAAAGAAAAGCTCAATGAACAGTTCCAGATAACTAAATGCAACCCATAATTTTGAATTAAATTTTTATTATATATTATTTGAACAACTGGTGAAACTCAAATGGGGCCTGGAGGAAGATAATCAAATATATCAATGCAAACATCCTGATTTTAATGGTTATGTTGTGATTATGTAGGAGAATGTCTTTGTTTATGAGAAATGCATACTCAAGCATTTGGGAAAGATAGATAATACATCATTTTGGCAAGTTATCAAATGGTTCTGGGGCAACATAATTTCTTAGTTCTGTACTCGTAACTTTTCTGAAAGTTAAAAAAGGGGAGAGAGTGGGGAATCAAGAGTCATTATGGTCCCCATCATCTGTTACAAACTACTTTTACCTTGTCCCCACACTTCTATCACTCATATCATCACTAAGTCCTCCTAAGTAGCTCTACTTCTCTGGTACAATTTAATACAGAGATTCCTTAGGTCTCTTGCTCAGACTATTTGAATAGCATCCCTAGTATTCTTCCTATCCTCTGTCTCCCTCCCATCTACTCTCTACTGTGGCCAGAGCATGAAATGTCAACACTTCAGTGGCAGTTTCCAAACCTTTTATGTGCTGGACCATTTGCTCAATGAAGGCAAAATATCAAATAAGAAAGCAAGCTTGTGAGGGAGGTAGGGAGGGGACAGAAGACTATGCACAGAGAACTGGCAATCCCAAGGTGACTCTGCAGAACTTTTGAAAATTACTATTTTTACAGTATAAAGTCTAAACTCCTCAACACCACACACAAGATGCTCCTAATCTGGCCTCACCTCTACCCTTCTCCAATACACACTGGTTTGTCTTAACTGGTACATCAGCCAATACTCACCTACTTGTACTCTACCCGTATGCCATATGGTCTCATGTCTGAACCTTCGCAAATCATGTTTCCTTCTCTCTGACAAATGTCTTTGTTCAACGTTTAGTAACCCACCAATCTGGTGAGTTACCTTTCCTCACTCTTACACAGATTCTTCTGTGTCACAGAATCTGCTGAAATTGGCAAGTACAGATTTGAATACAAGGACTCTCCCGTTCTGCTTACAAAATAAAAAGTAGAAAATACCAGATTATGATCACATCACAGAACCAGAGTAAAAGCCCAGAATACTGATTTTCCCTCTTCAACAGGCAAAGTGGCAGTTTTCCCAGAGTCAGCAACTCCTGGTATTAAGGAGTCGGCACCATGGAACATTCTGTAGCAGGAAGAGAGAATTCTGAATGAAGAATATGATAGGACCATATAAACAACTGTACTAGAAAGAACATTATCTGGAGCCACTACCTTAATAAGTAGCTGATAACCACAGAACCAAAAAGAAACCAGAATCTGCTAAATTTCAGAAATAACCTAGCATCTTTAAGGCAAACACTGACTCAAATCCTTTTAGCTCTGGCCTCTATGATGCCTATCATTTTACAAGAAGGTTTTGTTTGAACTTAGAAAAGTACAATAATAGTGAGTCTTTTTTAAAAAAATAGGGTTCCTATCTTAATAAACATAATCTGAGCACAGCAACCATTGTAGAGCACGTGGGAAAAAACTATCTTCTTGTTATTTGCTTTGTGAAGTTAGGAATCCTATTCTCGTTTGCTACTGCTTGACACTCCCTTGCTTGGGTTCCCGGAAGCTTTCAGTTGGTATATTTGCAAATTGGAATTCAGGTGATGCCTGGCCAGATTTCCTTTCTTGCTTTTTGAGGCAAAACAATTACCTCATTTAGGTGAGTATGCCAGAGAATCAGTATTCACGGAAAGACTTCCATCTTCCTCTTCAAATTCCTGGCAAGAAGGTAGAGTGGACTTATTAAGGAAAGCTAGTGCCTAGCTGTACTGCACCCAGTGTGGTTTAAGAAATGTGTATTTAAATTGAAAAAAGAGAAATACTTAAACTCTACCATGTGCCAGGCACTGGGGACTACAATGCTGACCAAAGACATAGTCCTGCATCCTAAAAAATTATGAGAAAAATATCTTTATATATATATAAGTTACATAATTATAGTAGAAACCAGGTAAAGGAAATTATTCTAGCCTGGCTCCATTACTATCCACCAATATCCTTATCTGAAAACTACACACACAAACCACCACCACCACCACCACCACAACCAAGAAAATACCAAAAAACAAAACATCTAAAACAGAATTCTAATACCAAAAACATTTATAATCCACTTAACACTATTTTTCTTTCTCTCTCTCTTTCTTTTTATTAGTAAAGACTGAGAGCCATTATTTTTAAATGGTAACAAATACCATGATTTTTCTCACAAAGATCTTCTCTATATATATAGAAATAAAGCAACACTGTCATAATGATGAAATCAGTAAACCAAATCACTTATGTAATGATCTGTCACTTTTCAGACAAGAAATTTTTAAAATTTTTCAGGTTATAAAACAGTATTTCTGGACAAACCTAACAAGGCAGCAGTTGTAAAACACCCTCAAACTTCTAAACACCCTCAATTTCGGTACAAACAATGCTGTGTTGTACGCTCAATCTAAAACTAAGAGGAAGCATTGTGGGTTGGTCACAACTAGAATTCCTTACCACAATTGAGGGCTGCCTAAGGGTTTACCACTAAACTTAGCCATTCAAATAACTGGGAAGGCAATAACGACGATGCCCATTCTCTCCAAACTCCTGGTTTTCAGATTTGTTGGGAGGAATATTTCCCAGATCTTCATTATGAAGTGTTTTCTCTCACCTAACCAAAAGAATGTTAACTCAAGAGAAAAGTAATAATGAATTGAAAGCTATAAAAATATGCCATCTACTGCAGAAATTCAGAATCAACTGATTATGCCATCTACCACAAGACAAAGAAACCAAAATATTAGCAGAGAATCTTACAGGTTAAGATTTCATACTCAAATTAGTAAAGATGCTTCCATTGCATTCACGCAATCAGCAAACACAAAGTGCCCACTAGAGACCAACACAATGCTAGTTACAGCATATTCATTTCATCAAGAACCCTGAGATCATTATTCCTATTTTACAAAATAGGAAATAGGCTTGGATTGAGGTCTCCTGCCCAGAGATTTATAGGTAATAAGACTTCGTAACATGTTTAAAATTCAAATATGTCAAACCCTGGCTGGTGGCTCAATGGACAGGCGCCAGCCTGCAAACCCAAGGGTTGTCTGTTCGATTCCCAGTTGGGTACATAACCAGGTTGCAAGCCAGGTCTCCAGTCAGATCCCCAGTTGAATGCAGGTGAAAGGCAACCGTACACTGATGTTTCTCTCCCTTTCTTCTTCCCTCCCTGCCCTTCTCTCTCTAAAAATAATGAAGAAAATCTAAAAAAAAAAATTCAGGTATGTCTGAGACAAGGTTTATATTCATTCCACCAAGCCAACCTGTCTTCTAAAATGGCATAATAAGGATCTTGTAGCTACAAGGGAAACAAAAGACACAAGTGACAGTAACATGACACCACTGCAATGATCTTTTTTCATATAAATACCCCTTCTTAAGGTACAGACCACTCTTCCTCCTCAGACCTCTAAACATCACCTTTCTTCCAATCATGGCTACAGACAGTCTAATGTCCTCGTCCTCAGGGGAGAGGGGACTACCGGTAGCAAAGTAAAACAAAAATTATCTGAGATTTGTCCTAGGTCCCCTTCAAGACCAAAGGGCCCCAATAATTTGTATCAGCACCATATATCAAAAAAATCATGCACATACTCTAAATTAATATTGCTTATTAGTTACAAAGTGCTCTTCAAGCTACATCTGAATTTGTAAATGTATCTCAGTACTTACATATGATTGTAAGTATTTTGATGATGTCAACTGATAACTGATCTTAGGCAAAGCAATGGAACTGAATTCTGTATACATAACCAAAAGAAGCTATCCAACTTTATTGTCATGCTTCTTTATCAGTTTTCAACCTAACTTCAAAATAATATTACCTATTTATTGAATCTTACTTTGTACCAAGCCTTGCTAAATGTTTTTTGCATGTGAAACCTGACCTTACTGTCAAACCTTATGAAGCAGATTCTATTTCACAGATGAAAAAATAAGGTTCAGAAACTGCTATATTGCCTCTCAAGCACTGCCCATCTAGGAAATAGAATATACAATGGGGAAAGAACAGTCTCTTCACTAAAACTTGAAAGCCACATGCACAAGAATGAAAATGGACCCCTATTTTACACTACATAAAAAACGTCAACTCAAAATGAATTTAAGATTTGAACATAAGCCCTGAAACCATAAAAACTCTTCGAAGAAAACAGGGATAAGCTCCTGGCATCAGTCTTGGCAATGACTTTAACACCAAAAGCAAAAGCAGCAAAAGCTAAAATAAACAAGTGGAACAGCATCAAACTAAAAAGTTTCCATGCAGCAAAGAAAATCATCAACAAAATAAAAAGGTAACCTACAGGATGGGAAAAATATTTACAAATCATATATCTGATAAGGAGTTAATACCTAAAATATATTAAGAACTCATACACACAAAAAATATGCAATTAGAAAATGGAAGCCCTGGCTGGTGTGGCTCCGTGGATTGATACTGGCCTGTGAACCCAAAGGTCGCTGGTTCAATTCCCAGCCAGGGCACATAACCAGGTTGCAAGCCAGGTCTCCAGCCAGCCAGGTCCTGAAAGCAGGTGAAAGGCAACAACATGTTGATGTTTCTTTCTCTCTCTCTATATATAAATAATGATAAATAAAATCGTTTTTTAAAAAATGGAAAATGGAATGAGAACTCAAGAGACCTTCCAGAGACAACATACAAATGGTGAGCAGGTATGTGGAAAGGTATGAGTATTATTAATCACTAGGGAAATGCAAATCAAAACCACAAGATATAACTGCAAACTTGTTACAGTAACTATCATGAAAACACAAGAGACAGTGAATGTTGAGAAAGATGTGGACAAAAAGGGGACTCCTGTGCACTGTTGGTCAGAATGTAAACCGGCAAGGCCACTACAGAAAACAGTATAGAGGTTCCACAAAAAAACTAAAATAGAGCCCTGGCCAAATGGCTCAGTTGATGGTAGCAATGTTCCATACACCAAGAAATTGCATGTCTGATCCGCGGGCAAGGCACATACCTAGAGTGTGTGTTTGGTCCCAGTTTGGGGCACACGTAGGAGGCAACCGATAGGTGCTTCTCACTCATATTTCTTTCCCCCTTCTCCCTCCATCCCTCCTCCTCTCCTTTCCTCCTTCTCTAAAATCAATGAATGTAAACTGAGATAAGGATTTTTTTTAAGACCTATGATCTAGCAGTTCCACTACTGGATATATACATACATTCAAGGAAATGAAAATAGGATATCAAAGCTGTATCTGCAGTCTCAAGTTAATTGCAGCATTATTCACAATAGCCAAAATATGAAAACAACATATGTGTCTATCAGTAAATGAATAAAAATTGATCCTAACACGGGGGGGGGGGAGTATTATTCAGCCGTAAAAAGGAAATCCTGCCGTTTGTGACATGAATGGTCCTTAAGGGCATTATTCTAAATGCAGTAAGCCAGACCTAGGACAACAAATAAAATACTGCATGGTATCACTTTTATGTGGAATCTTGGAGAGTGGCGGAGAGGGGAAGAGGAGAGGAGGAAATGGGAGGGGAGATGAGATTTATGGAAATAAAGTGGAAACGTAGTAGCTAGAGTAGTAGCTAGAGGCTGGGGGTGGGGATAGCAGGTAGGGGTGGGGAGGGAAATAGGGAGAGGTTCGTAAGAAGGGACAAACTTTCTGCTGTAAGATGAATAATGTCTGAGGACTTAATATAAAACATAGTGATATTACTGTATTATATAACTGAAATTTGCCAAGAGACTAGAACTTAAATGTTTTCAACAATACCCCCGCCCCACCCCCAACAAGACAAATATGTGAGAGTGATGGATGTGTTAACTAGATATGGGGGAATCCTTTCACAATGTGTATGTGTATAAAATCACTACATATGTACTTTAAGTATCTTATAATTTTATGTTAATTTTACCTCAATAAAGCTGTGATTTAAGAAAAAAATATATGTATATATATTTATATATTCTGAAATCCCAGAATCCCTTCTAGTGACTTCTAGAAACTAGTCCTCTTCATCCACAGGGGTAATCACCATCATGATTTTTAACACAATAGATTCATTTTGACTGTTTTAGAACTCTATACAAATGAAATAATATTCTTGTATCTGTTTGGGGGTATTTTTTCTCAGCATTATAACTTTAAAATGTATCTATGCTGTTATCTGTATTGGTTCATTTTTATTTTAACTACTGTATCATTTATATTGGGTAAAAATATCAATGATAAAAGTATCAGTTATAGGTTTGGCAAGTTTTTATTTCTCCAATCTTAAATTTTAAAATTTACAGTTATTCAATTACCACTGATAATTTATAAGTTTTTGGCTTTCAAATATGATCCTGAAAGCTCAAGTAGTTTATACTACCTTTCCTAAATGAACTAAAATACTAAGGAATCAAATAACAAATAAAAAGAGGCATTTTTATACCATTATCTGTTAATAAATAAAAAACAAAACGAGAGAATTAGAACACCACCATTCTGCAACGTCCAATAACCGAATGGATGGAGGCACTGAACACCAGCAGCTGCTGAATCACAAAAGGAGGAACATCAGACATAGGTGACACACCCCTCCCTGGACAGGGAGATCAAACAAATCTAAGGAAGCCCTCAGATCCAGTAGGAGGAAGTAAAAGGGACAGATGAATGTGCTGAACTGTGTTACATGTATGCAGTCAAATCCAACCTATGAAAAAGAGGTCAAACAAATTAATTTTAAGGAAAAAGTATGGAAAGTGAATCTGTAAATTAAAAGAGACATTAAGAAATGGCAACTGTTTTTATGTTGTTGTTTTTTTTAACGGTTGAGATTAAACAACAGTATCTAGAGAGACACGCTTGGCTGAGAGGATATTAAACACTCTTACAGTAGTAAGAGTAACTTAAAGAGAAAGGAAGGTACTTGAAGAAAGGGAAGGGGCTATGACTCCATCAGGGCACACGGAGGAGCTTCTGGGAGAGCTGGCAAATGTCTATATATGTTGAGGGCTGTGTGGTAGCTATGAGAATGTTTACCTGAATACATTAAGAACCTGTTATAAAAAGTAAGAAAATAGTGTTTAAAAGTATAGGCAAGATCTGCCAATCTAAGAACCTCTAAAGATTCCTCAGAAATGGGCCTGTGTCATCTGGATTATTCTCAACCACCTCCCTTTTCATTCCAATCACACTGTCTCAAATTAAAGCAGAAAGATATAAACAATTTCAGAAGGTATTTTAAAATACACGACACATGCCTTAATGGTTTTAATGAAACTATTTAGTGCATATTCAGACTCACTGCTTCTGCCAAATTTGGCAAATTCAACAAATTTGGGAATGCAGCACATAGCATAATGCCAGTGAATTTACTTTTAAACACTTCTTCATTCCACTATTATACAACCAGTCTTCAAAACAGTATATTTATTTGTGCAGCTTCAGAACAAGCTTCTCTGGATTTCTTCTAAGGTCAAAGATGACATAAAATTTAAAACAATTAGGTGCCAGGATGTCACTTTTAATATCTCTGTAATAATTAAGATGGGTATGCGTGTATATGAATATAAATACCATGCCATACTTGTGAAGTCACCTAATTTAAATGAACAACCTGAAGAACTCATTAATATATCATTTTAGAATTATAAATTCAATCATATTTTTCAGGAATTCAAAACTCCTCTTTCATTATAGCATATTATTAATATAATATACTGTATAAACTCGTTTGAGATATATGCTCTACTTCTTTTCCTGTAACTTTCAACAAAAGTTAATTAATCAAGAAATCACAATGAATTACCAACTATATGCTGCTAGTCAATGACATGTAAAAAACAACACTCTTGCCCTAAGATAGTTTGAAATCTAGTTGGACAGAGAAAGTATTTTGTACTATCACACAATTACTTGGTTTAGTGTTATGGTCTAGATATGTAATAGAAGTTCCAAGAAGGAAGAAATCTTATGTGACCCAAAACAAGACCCATCTCTGCATGTAAAAGACAGTCAGTAAGTACTAATGAAAGGAATAAATGAATGAACAACAACAACAGAAAAAAAAAAAGAAAAACTTGCACATGTATGGAAAACTGAGTTAGGTCCTCAACAACTGCAATCCAAAATTTGCTCTTGGCCAAAAGACCCCTAAGATCTGAATACACACTTGTAAGTTTTACATATTTTAAGAGACATATTTAAGCTTCTTGTAACCTGATTGCATCCATTGTTTACATAGCCGTATTTTTTTCTTTTTCAGTAGTTAAAATAATTGTGTACCTTGAGCTTCCTAGACTTGACCACGTATCAACTGATTCTAAAAAGAAAAATAGTATGTAATATGATTTAAAAATTAATCACTTATTACATGCAAATTTGGATATGTAATCTCAAATTTTTTAACTATAAAATTTTAATAGAAGACAGGCATTTTGCAATGTTAAATCCCATGAATTCTGATTCTTAAAATTTCAAAACAAAAGCATAATTATAAGCACAACAAACATCTATGAAATCTACAGTATGTGTTCTCTCTGACATTACTGCAAATGGTATTGTGAGGTAAATAACTGTATATAAGGTGAAAAAATCTCAGTTATGGAAATACTGAGGCTATTTCTTCCTTCTGATTCTAAAAAGCAGCGAGCTGGGGCACTGGGAAAGAACCAACTTTATGCTGTATATTCATCTATAATTAGAAGGATAAAACAATGATCATTCTGAAAGGTAGAAATTTTACTAAAAAAAGAGTTGGAAGGGGTTAATTTCATATTAACCAAATAAACTTATAAATTATCCAAAATAAAATTCAAATGATCAGTATCATGTGCAACTAATATATAATTTCAAAACTAATGTCAGTTTAGGCTGATCTCCATGAAAATGCTGATATTCAACCACTCATTGGTCTAGAAAAGTGGAAATTTCGTATGATCAACCTAACACCATATGCAGTATACGTGTATGTGTGTGTAGGTACAATTTTACATTCCTCTTTTGAGACTTTATATTAAAACATGGGCATTTTCCTAGTCTTCAATATTCTTACCAATGTGATTTTTTTAAAGTAGGGCATTTATTATCTTAAGCTTTTAAAAGTTTGTTTATTTATGATTTTTAGAAAGAGGGAAAGGGAGGGAGAAAGACAGGGAGAGAAACACCAATGTGTAGTTGCCTCTCACACACCCCCAACTGGGTACCTGGCCTGCAATACAGGCATGTGCCCTGATTGGGAATTGAATCAACCACCCTCTGGTTTGAAGGGCAGCACTCAACCCACTAAATCACACCAGCCAGGATGCCAATGTGATGTTTTAAGGCTGGATGGTGGCTCAAAATGGATATAATAAACTCATTTAACAACTTCCCTGATGTTTGAAACTGAATTATTTCCACCACAGCAAACAATGCTGGTATGAACATCCTTGTACTTAAATCTTTCTATAAAATTTGATTTATTTCCTTAGAACAACTTTCTACAAGTAGGTGTACTAGGTTGTAGTTTACAGACATTTTAAATACGAATTAAACGTGTTCTTAAAATGCCTACCATACGAGGAACTAGCATGGAAGAACCATGGACATGGACAACAAGTGGGATTGACTTTGGGGGGCAGTGGGTGGGTAGGAAAGGAGACAGAGGGGAGGAAAAAAGGAATGGATGTAATACCAATGAAATCAACAATAAAATTAAATTTAAAAACATACCTACCATAAAACATGTGAAATTGGCTGTGGGGAGGGGATGGGGAGAGTGAAGCAGGAGAGAGCAATGGGAGGAAAATGGGGTAAATGTAATACAAACACAATAAATTAATTTTCTTTTAATTACCTGCCATAAAAGAATTCACCAATTTACATTTCACCATTAGTGTATGCTTATTCTATCTCAAAACTCTTTGTTTTGAACAGTCAGAGAGTTGATTTTACAAATCATTTATGGTTTATAAACAATCCTTAGAGAAAAGGAGCTGATAGGCAACACATATAAAAATGTAGAATAGGCGCACATTATCAACATCAATGGTTTTCAAAATTTGTATGCATAAGAATCATGTGAGAAGCTTGTTTGAAATGAAAATCCCTGGATCCCATTTCAGTGATTCTGTCAATAGGTTCTGATATAGATTTGTGCTTTTAATTACCACCTGGATGACACAAATGCAAGTGACCTCTGAACCACACTTTGAAAAACAATATTGCAGAAAAGAGCACAGTGCTTTATATGAATAATTATTGCAACAATGAAAAGTACCTTCCAAATTCCTGAGTAAGAGGTGACTGCATCAGTTACTACTTATTCAAGACATAAGACTGAGGTAATCATTTAAGTCCACAGACCAAAAACTGGCTTCATCTCTGTAGTCACTGCTTAATTAAAAGTGTAAACACTGCCCTGGCTGGTGGCACAGTGGATAAGGCACCGGCCTATGAAACCAAAGGTCGCTGGTTCGATTCCCAGCCAGGGCACATAACCAGGTTGCAAGCCAGGCCTCCAGCCAGGTCCCTAGCTGGAGGCACGTGAAAGGCAACCATACATTGATGTCTCTCTCCCTCTCTGCTTCTCTCCCTTCCCCTCTTTCTAAAAATTAATAAAATATTTTTTTAAAAAAGTGTAAATACTTTCAAAGTGTATATGTGTGTGTGTGTGTATTTAAGTACAAGTGTGAAAACTGATTCTACTTCCTAGCTGTGTGATTTAAGGTAAGTGACACCACCTCTCTGAGTCAGTTCCCCCACCTTTAAAAATGACAACAAGAATACCTATATCATAAATAACATAATATAGAAGTGCTCAGGATAGCATCTGGTCCAAACTGAGGGCTCCAAAAATGTTTGTTATAATTATTGACATGACCATCACTTCACAAGCACTGAATTCAATCAACCTACAAACTACTTTGCTTAAGCAACAAAGAGGGCTATATTCAGCTTATGACAGGCCATGAATGGAGCTAACATAAAGGCTACCTTTAAAAAGATTTCTTAAAAAATATGCTAAAAAAAAATGAACTCTTTAACAACATTATCTTTATTAAGAGAGCATAAGAAATGGCAGCACCAGTATTTAATCCCAAATTTGTTATTTTAAGGACTAGGATAATTATACAGAATAACTATGCTATTGAGAGAATAGTGGATATCTCTCAATATCCAATAGCCCTGGCTGGTGGCACAGTGGATAAAGTGCTGGCCTGCAAACTTTGGGGTCGCTGGCTGGATTCCCAGCCAGAGCATGTGGCCAGGTTGCGGGCCAGGTCTCCAGCAGGTCCTTGGCCGGGGGCAGGTGAAAGGCAACCATGCGTTGATGTCTCTCCTTCTCTCTGCCTCTCTCCCTTCCCCTCTCTCTAAAAATAATAAATAAAATCTTTAAAAAAAAAAAAGGTAAAACAGTGCACTTAGCAAAAACATACACTACTTCCCTCAAAAACAAAACAAAACCAAACCAAGAAAATTGAAAGGAGACATCATTTCAATAGAAACAGATTCCTTAACAAATTTCATCTTTCCTCCTAATGCCAACCTGTATAGCTTTCAGGTTTGCACATACTGGTATGTGCAAATTCCAATCCTTTTGTTTTTTTTTTTTTTTAAGATTTTATTTATTATTTTCAGAGAGAGAGGAAGGGAGAGAGGCAGAGAGGGAGAGAAAGATCAATGTATGGTTGCCTTTCACCTGCCTCCAGCTACGGACCTGGCTGGAGACCTGGCTTGCAACCTGGTTATGTGCCCTGGCTGGGAATCAAACCAGCGACCTTCGGGTTTGCAGGCTGGTGCCTTATCCACTGTGCTACCAGCCAGGGCCCAATCTTTTTAATGGAAATTTTAGGACTGTGTTTAAGGAACCTTAAAAATGTTCTTAAATAAATTAAGCAAGTTCATCAAGTAGATTAGTGGCAGAGACTGATTAAATCAAGTGCAAGCAGGCTTTGTAAAAAAAGGCAATTCCACTGGGGCTAGAACTTCACAAAGTATACTGCCTATTTAAGTGAAATACTGTCTCAATACAGAATAATCATAGTATCTTTTACTTTTATTACTAATCTTTTTTTTTAAATGTAAGTCAACACGTTACTCACTTCTTTTCCTCCAATTTGCTCAACCCTTTGAGAAAAGCTTTAAAGTGTACCACTCCACTGAAACATACATTGATTAGTTTGTTATCTACCATTTAACATTTCAACATACATAAATTTAGATGTATCCTTGACCAAATCACAAATGACATTACCATACTTATATTATCAGTGTTCAGAGAGGGTTTTTTTTGGGAAGGGCGATAAATTTGCTAACTAATGAGCCCTAAAAACTTTTAAAACAAGTATTTAATTGTTAAGTTTTTCATAATTAATGTTTTTAAAAGATTTTATTCATTATTTTTGGAGAGAAGGCAAGGAGAGAGGAAGAAAGGGAGAGAAACATCCATGTACGGTTGCCTTTCACCTGCCTCCAGCTATGGACCAGGCTGGAGACCTGGCCTGCAACCTGGGTATGTGCCCTGACTGGAAATTGAATCAGCGACCTTTGGGTTCGCAGGCTGGCGCCAACCCACTAAGCCACTAGCCAGGGCCATCCATGAGTAATGTTTTTAAATCTATGAATTCAGGATAAAGTACAGAATGATACTGGTAATACATCTTTCAAGAAGGCCTCAGACACACTAAGGTTAAGGATCTATGGACATCTCAAAGAAAAGCTTTCTTCATACAGTGGTGTGAAAAGTATATATAATGGTAATTTTATGCTCAATTTCTTCTATCAAATTATTAACATTACTATAAATGTTTTTAAATGTAGTTGGAAGAAACTAGCTCTATCATGGTAAGAACATAAACTTGGTTAAAGAACACAATTAGGGAAAGACAGTATTTTTATATGTCAAAGTCTGTATAAAATATTCTACATACTTGATTATTAAAGAGGTAGAGAAGCTGATGAGAAGGAGATGAAGAAGATAATTTTCTTTCCTAAATGCAAAAGACTCAGCAAAACTTGAATATAGACAAAATTTGGAGCACTTCAGTCTTTTTGTTTTTGCAAAACTAGTTCTATTCTACTTAAAGCTTTAGTCCTATACTTCTATATGTATAATCAATTATTCATTTTAAAGGTATAAAATAAAGATGAAAATAAAAATTACTAAAATATCGCTGAAAATTCATAATCTTGGCTATTACGGTCTTAATGGTCTATATCTTTTAACATTAAAATAGCTACTATATGTTTTCATCAATAATCCTTAGAATTGGTCCAATTCAGATGATTTCCTAAATTTTGTTTAATCTATGAAACCATTAAGAAAGCAAGAGACAAAAAAATAAATAACTCTTGCACAACTCACTTGTATAAGAACTTAACATAATTCTATTATTAGGAGCTCGAGTTTGACGAAATTTGTAAATGTTAAGAATGCTGTTTCATTTAGATAACATAGAATAAATAAATTCTTATAATTCTTATATTTTCAATATATGTTCTGTGATTAATACCAGATTATGTTGATATATATGTTGATGCTGTGCTGAAGACTAGGAAGCAGAGAATATATTTCATTATATTCAAGGCCAGTAGTACGAGTAACTTTTTATGAATTGATGAATGAAATAATACATAATCTCTAAAGTTTCATGGGGGTACTCAAATTAACTAAAATGGCTGAAGATACCCAAAACAAAGCACAGAAAACAGAAAGTAAAAACTTAGTATTCTAATGTTAAAAATAGGTGCTGCTGCTTTAAGTGGCAGGCAGCCTCACATCGAGCCCAGGCTGCAATCACAACATCCATTAGAGTGCTCCACAGCTCAGAGCAAGCAAGCAAGTGGTTGTCAGTGCAGCTAGTAAATCACCTGATCCTATTACAAAATCAATTACTGCAGTGCATTTCCATTGCTACACAATCTGATGATGACAGAATGATATTGGATAGCTACTGCAAGGTCAAGAAACTGCCAAGAACATCTTTAATTGGTCTTTTATTTTTAATCATTTGGTCCTAGTTATAATGCATCCATCTTAAGTGTATACTTCTATTTGAAATAAATCTATGAAGTTACCTTTGGTTGCCTGGGACATTCGATGGATAATCTCTGCAACCGGTCTGATGTATGGCTACAAGAGAACAGAGCGGAGCAGCAGGTCGAAGTGCTCAACCTCTTCATTAAAGAAGAAATAATGCTGCAGCCACAGCCACACATTGACTTGCTCATTAGATGAGAATTTAACTAAAAATCTGAACTGCTAACGCCCCATATATACTCAAAACTGGCTGAATACCTCATTCTGCACCTCTCTGGCCGGAAGAAACACTGTAAAAGAAGAAAAAAGAACAGCTTCCTTAAAGAAGATACCAGCCACAAATTCATCGCCAAGAAAAACTTGGTATTAAAAACGGAAGTCTCCCAGCTACTCTTTAGAAAGAAGGTAAGGTGCTTTCCTATTTCCAACTGTTTTATATTAAAACCCAAGTATTTAACAAAGGAGCAAACTCAAGATAGTACACCCCAAAATTATACTAACCACTCTTTCTGTCCTCCATCAGTTTAGATGTTTGTCTACTCCTCCAGCTCAGCCTATCCAACCTGTTCCCTCTGTAAACGTACACTATCTCAACGACCAACGGGAATGAGCCCCACCCCTCCCTGTCTCCATACACGCTGGCCGAGAACTGCTCAGTATGTGGAAAAGAACTGCTGCTGCATTGCTTTGAGAAACAACAGGGAGCAAATGACTGGATGGATTCTCTAATTTACCAATCAGAACTGCTGACCTTTTATGACTCTCCGATTCAAGAAGCCAGCCAAACCCTCACAGTAAGAATAATCAACTGATTTTATTTGTATACTCTATTTCATTTACAGGATCATTTTCAATCATATTATTCAATCTAAAATAGAGAAACATACGCCTAAGTATTTTTTAACCAAAATTTGGAGTAACTAAAATTTGGGCTGATGTGCAAATTAAAATATTTCCTATGAATATTGTAGTTAAACTTGAGAAATATGGAGCAGTAAAATTCAAAGTGTTAGAAGAGTTTTAATGAGAAGGGTATGTAGTTACAAACAGGTATCGACAAGTGAAAAGCCATCAAAAACATAGTTGTTTTGATACTGAATCTTCTCCTACTGCATTATTTGCATTTCATCAAAAAGATTCAAAAACCATAAACCACCCTAAAAACATAAGCAATAATAGTAAGCATGTCAGCCATAGTCTAGTATCTTTCATACTCTTTTCATTGGCATTTTCTTTTGCCAATGAAAAAATTTACTTATAGCATATAATTACAATCTACATTATTATTTCTAGGACAATAGAAGATAACAATAATGCAAATATTTTGTACGTCTTCACAAATAATCATACTTCAAATAACTGTAACTTAATGAAGATTTGCAGACCAGATTATCAATCTTTTTTAATAGAACCCTTTTTGAGTAAAATGGCCTAAAAACTAAATGTAATAAGAAATGCCTTGAATTAAAATGTTTATTTTTAAAAGTTCCTGTTTTCTGTGGCACTGAAAGGTTCTTTATTTGTATGTGCCTCATGCTCAATTTCTCCTTCGGTTTAAAGCTAAAAGGAGCGAGGATTCCTCTTCCTTCAGCTTGCACTGCCCTTTTAATGTTCATGTTCTACTTAAATCAATTTCCAGAGTATCTAAAAACAGGCATGTACTTCACACTGAGTTAACAAACAACAACAACAACAACAAAAAACCTTTGATAGATAAAGGCTATGAAAACAAGTAAGCAAAATAACGCAGTAACCTCTGACTCTCCCGCTGGAGGTACTGTCTGCTGCATAGATTTTAAATTCTCACCTGCAGATGCAACTGAGTTGGTATTGCTAAGAACTGCTTTTCCTAGGTGCTGCCTGCTACACAGCTATACATGCAAAGGGCACATTATGTGGAAACTGTGAAATACTAATAGTTTAAGTTTCTTACATGTTTAGCAAAAAGAACTTCTAAATTCTACTCTGCCCTATTTTCAGAGGCATGTCAGACACTTTGGGGGAAAAGGTTTTACTGTTGCTCCTAGAAAATGTGAGAGACTGGGAAACCGAAAGAATGAAAAAATAAAACATCCTAACGTAAGAACAATGTACTATGCATTAAAACCTCACATGGGCCCCACCCCTTCCTGTCCCTCATAAGAGGTTTTTGTGTGCCCATAATAATTTGAAAGTTTTATTAGCTTTATAATTAACAAAAGCCTGTAAATAAACCATTGTGTCTAATGCTCCAGGAAGGTAAGCATCAATAAAAATCCCCACCAAATGCATTCTGCTCTTAATGAAAGTTATTTTACTAGCTTCTCAGCATCGATGTTGTTTTTAAACAAAACCATGAAATAAAAGATGCAAGGTATAAATTTCTTATGAAATAATTTGACATGTAATGCTTCATCCTCCTTCTTCCCCCACCAATACCCTCCAGATTTTGTATTAATAACTAAAGTAGAATGTTAGCAACAAAGGCTATCTTCATTATGTATTATTTTTCATTCCATGTCAGCTAATTTAATGTACCATTGATTTTTAGGTTGCATACAGATGGAGGTAGAAAGCAAACCAACAAAGATAAAGCATTAAAAACTATCATTTAAAAAAGCATAATATTATTTATTAAAAAGTTAATATTTACCTGTAATTGTCTAGTTATAGATGTTTTTAAAAACAGTATTTGCTCACTAATGAAAATAAGCATCATTATTTTTTTAATAAACTGATTTTAAAGCTGTGCTTTCCTCCTTGACTTCAAATAACTCTATCAGAAACTTTAAAAAGTTTTTAACAATCTATTTCTACTGAATTAATTTCTAATTCTCTAATAAGGTAACCATTCTATCCTATGGAATCTAAAGGACATGTAACCTGCAGACACAACCCTGCATGTCAGGACATCCTCTCTCAACACCAAAATTTATATACATTAGTAAGAACAAGCTAACTTTAAGTTTCCCTGATGTAAAATGTGTCTAATAGAACCTAATCCCAATTGACACTATTGTATTTTTTAAAACTGTTCTTTCATTTTAAACTCCATATTGCTACAATAGTATTCCAGTGAAAATAACTCCAGTTCACAAAATATGGGCTTTGGGGGGCTCCTTAAGACCTTTACATGAAGTTTATGAGATCAACATTATTTTCATAATACTAAGACATTATCGTGTTTTTCATTCAATCTGTCAGGAGTATACAGTTAAATTTTCCTCAGACTACATGTATCACATAACGTAAAACAATGTAAAACATTGTAAAACAATGTAAAACATCTTTCTCATTTTTTTCCATTTCAGGAAAATATATTTATTTCCAAAAAAATAAAAATAAACGTTAACATGTAATTAGCTGTTACTTTTAAGTGAAGTTAATAAATAAACACATTTCTATATAAATTTTACTTTCCAATAGGGTATCAATTAAGATATAATCTAAATAAATCAAGGCTCTTTGGGGGTCCTCAGTAATTTTTAAGAATGTAAAGGGGTTGCAAGACCTAAAAAAATTGAGACTCACTGAATATTTTTGCTCACATTTTTCCTTAAATCAAGGCTTACAGTTTTGGGTTATAAAAATACCTTCAGTAATTTTAAAGGCAATGATTCTAAAAACATTCACTTAAGAATATAAAATATAGTGTTTCTAAATATTTACTGATGTCATTTTTAATATTCAGTCATCTTAATTATTGAGCATAATTATCAACTGTTTCAAAGTACTGTTAAAAATTATCATCTATTTTTCTTAAGTTGTAGATAACTAACAATTATGTCCATGCAGCAAGATTATTAAAATCCAGTAGTAAACACATATAGATTGGGAAAATCAATTATTAGGAAAGGGGAAAATGTGACATGTATTTTTAACATAAAAGAAACCATGGAAATTTCTACAAGTCATCTTGATTGGAAAAAAAATCACTAGTTTAAAATTTTTTTCCCTAACAAGAAAGACATAAAATTTAACTAAAATACATCTCAAGGAGGGACTGCCTTTCAGTAGTAAACAGATGATTAGGGAGGAAAAACTTTTAAGACTACATGAAAGACATATAGCAATCAGAAGAATTACAGTATAATTTAGTTACTTTATAGCAATTTCTACTGCTGAGAAGATGTTATTTTAAGGCTTCACAGTCAAACAGGAGGGAAATGGCTTTTTACCCCTTAAATTTTTACATGCTAGCCCACATTTTCCTCTGTGAATCCCAGATGGTAACTTTTCAAAAGCGTTTTGTTCTCCTTGGTTCTGTGTTTGGTCAAAGTCCATGGCCCCGGGTATGGTAGCTTAGTACGGTACCTGACTAGGTAGCTTAGTAGGTCAGAGCATCACCCCGTGTACCAAGGTTTCAGCTTGGTCCACAGTAAGGACACATCCAAGAATCAATCAATGAATATATAAATAGAACAATAAATCAATGATCCTCTTTCTCTTTCTGATCAATAAGTGTAAACATTTTTTTTAGAGTTCCTACTCATTCATTAATTCAGTCACTCAACTAAGTCCCTACCATATGCTATAGGTAATGAAGATGTAGCAATGCACAAAAGAAATAAAAACCCCCTGCCTTTATTGAACCCACATTCCAGAGAGAAGACACACAACAAACAAAACAAATATTTACCTCAGTAGGCAGTGATCACTAATAACAAGGAAAAAAGAAGAATAAATAGTCAGGAAAGCCTTACTCTCCTTATTAAAAATCTAAATAATATTTTTAAAGATTTAAGAATAATTTTATAATTGTATTTATGGTCAAGAAAGCTGAATTTTATTCTGACTTACACGTTATGGGCTCAAGATTATGCAATTTTTACTGCCTGTAAGAAATTATTTTAAAGAAAAAAAAGCAGGCAAGAAGCTGCAATGTTTGACAAGACAGGTTTTCCACTGAGACAAAGTAAATCACTGTCAATGATACCATTTAAGAAGTATTAAATAAAAGTCTCTCAGCCTCAAAAGCAATCAATCAATAAATAAAGGTGCCCCCCCCGCCGACTTAAAGCTAGGTTGTATGTTCAAGTTATCCCTCACCATACTATTCCTTTAGGCAGATTTCATAGCATGTAATCAAGCCATCAGTGCTCAGGTTTTAAGGCTATGAGGCGGGCCTGGGTGGTGGAAAGGTGGGATCCTAAGCCTCGGTGTGGATCTTAGAGGAGCAGGCATTGCCTGAATGAACTAATACAAGTGAGTGAAATCTTTGCATAGCTGGGGGGAAGGGAGTAGGAGAAAGGGACTTGCAAAAAGAGTACTAAAATGAGGAAACGGAATCCAAAGTCCGTCAAATCTTTTGAGTCAAGGAAGACTAGTTTTATATCTAGCATTATTCATTTGTTTACCATTTGCTACTTGACTCGATACAATCAACATGAAGACACTAGGCTGGGAAGAATGTTATGCCAGAACAGCATTTTAGCCTAATTTTTCTAACCACAGAAACATGAACCGTACTTTTACTAAATTTATATTTCCAGGTATTCCCCCCCCCCCCCCTCAAAACCCCTGAACACAGAATCGGAGAAAAATGGTTTAAATACTGGCATTGTTACTTAGGAGCATTGCTACTTGGGCAAGGTAAATAACTTTGCTGACCATCTGTTTTCTCGTGTGTGAAACAGAGAGAACCTCAATGAGGTTTCTGGGGAGGAAGGTGGTAGCTGTATAGCGTGTGGTTGAGTGCTAACATATGGGATCAGTATTACTGGTGCAGCTACCTCTCTGCTGGCACGTTCTGAAAATTATTTCTTTCTGCAAATAAGCCTGCCTTGGTCAGATTTCCCAGAAATAAAGAAAAATAAAGAGAACCAGCAGCAGCAAAAACATGTGGTCAGTGGACAAACCATCACCCATATTCAACAATTATTCAAGATATTTCCAATAATGCTGTCTTTTACTCTGTTTCTGAGATAAAGTAAATCCTAGACATCACATCACTCTTTCCCCCTACCCACACATATCATGTATCTTTAAATAATTTTGCCCCTGCCCTACGCAGTCACACAATCACTACAGCGCACCCATCAAGATTGACAGTTGCCCTGGCATTTACTAATAGCAGTCAATATCTGAATTTCCAAGATTGTATCATAAATGTCTTTACTAGGTTATTTGATCAAAATGGAATTGAAATGAGAGCCACGCTTGGTATGTGGTTATGTTTCTTCTAGCTCTTTTACTGAGACCAACTCCCATGCTCTTTTTTATACCACTGTGCGGAACTGGTTAGCTGTCCCAGATTCTGAAACCGTATGCTTCTTCACTGTCACTCACTTTGTACCCCAATCTCCCAGAGTTCCTACAAGTTAACTTTTGATAATCACTATTACCAAATTCCAACCTCAAAAGAAATACTAGAGGTAGAATCTACCAAAAACGCCCTTCTAACTCCAGAGAATAAAAGAGCAACTGAAGTTTACTGATCATTTTTGAACACTTGTTGAAATTAATTTAAAATTTTTAACATGGTGCAATAGCTCTGAAAAGACAGAAGAGGGAACTATAGTATTTAGAAATTCCATTTAAATAGCACTAAATTTTAACACTGATTTTCAATTTAGCAATGGTGAGAAATCCAAAGGAAATCAAGACTACCTTGGGTAGACCTTGTTAGGTAACAAGAAAACTTACCTGAAACAAACTCAGTTCCACCTTGCCTTGGGATAGCAGTCACTTATGTACTATAAATTTGCTCTTCTATTATGTTCTTGCACAAAGTACTTTCGTTTCATGTGACAAAGTCTACATTTTTATATAAATTAATGTTTAAAAATATCAGTGGTCCTGGCTGATGTGGCTCAGTGCATTGAGCACCAGCCTGCGAACCAATGGGTCACTGGTTCGATTCCCAATCAGGGCACATACCCAGGTTGCAAAACAGGTTTCCAGCCTGGTCCCCAGCTGGAGGCAGGTGAAAGGCGACCATACACTGATGTTTCTCTCCCTTTATTCCTCCCCTTTCCTCTCTCTCTAAGAATAATGAATAAAATAATTTTTTAAAATCAGTATGCTTATTCTTAAGATGTCATGACTTAAGTCTTTTTGCATTTCCCTTTGAAAAAATGGGTATGAAAAGCAACTTGCTATAATTTTTTCTGACTTTTTAAACACATTTGAACAATGGTTATTTAAAAACACATGCATTGATCTTATTTAGAGATCTGCATTTATTATTGATGTTATTTAGAAAATGGAAATGCCTTGTTAGGATACAGCTGACCCACAACACGGGTTTGCACTATGTGGGTCCACTTAACATGCGGCTTTTTTTTCTGTGACGTTAGGTCAAGATTTTTTTTAATTTAATTTTGTTGTTTTTGTATTACATTTATCCCATTTTTCTCCCACTGCTCTCCCCTGATCCATCCTCCCCATCCCCCCTCCCACAGTGAATCCCACTACATCCGAATTTTTTAATCAATAAATGCCTGTACTGTTTTTGATCTGCTGTTGGATCATCTGATGGATGTGGAAGACTGACTGACTGTATGCACTAATCTATGCCATTTTATACAGAGGACTTGAGCGTCCTTAGATTTCGGTATTCACCTGGGGTCCTGGAACCAATCCCCCATGGATACTGAAGGGCAACCTAAGTTTATTTGGGAGTCAAAAGTTATATGCCAATTTTTGGGTACACAAGGTTGGCATGCCTAAGCACTGGGTCAATTGTAATTTTAGATGGTAGCTTTTGTTAATGGTTATAACTTACCATTGTAAAACAACTTATAAATATCTGTATATTCTTCCAAATATTTTTCTCCTGTATTCTAGGGTTTTTATTTGCAGCTGCAGGCTTTAAAGGAAAACCTCTCATTTGGCTTCTGTTTCCTTCTGATCTTTTTCCACTGCTTTTAAATAATTGGAGTTTTTCTTTCAATATTTTACCCAAAGTTTATAATTGTTATCTGCAGGATAACTACTTTACTGCCATCACTGCATCACTATAGGGTGTCAGAATCTCAAAATTCTATTAATGTTGATTGAAAAATTCGTATTATTGATTCCCATTCCTCCCACCAAATTAGGGCCTTCATCTCATCACACAAGAATTTTAAATACTACCACCTTCCAGTCTTCTCTCCCTTAACTCACATGGTACATAGTGAGCAGTTTCTTGCTGGTATTTGCTTTTACCGTTGAATGTTTTCTGTGAAAACCAGGAAACATGTAACCAGAACCCTCATTTTCATTTTCAATTCCACCACTACCTGCGAGACCATAAGCAAATCACAATGTCTGTGACCCTTATTTTCTACCACCTGCAAATAAGAATATCATCTGCCTCATTAGTTAAGCTTAGGACCAAAATATGACAAGTGTAGAGAAGAATTTGCCACAGATGTGACATAAGACTAGGAGAATGGTTAAAATCATTATCTAAAGAACAAATTGAACAGACTGGGAGATTCAGATACTGAGTCCATTCACTGAGTTCCAACAACATTATCAAGCACTTGCAAAGCAAATTTTTCAGGTTGAGAAATAATAATTTGGGGGTACTGAGAACTTAATGACTGAGGTCAAACAGGTAATGAAGGAAAATGTGGCATCTGTGAGCCTTTACAAATCTGTATAATTTAAATAATGAAATGGATTATATAATGAGGAGGAGCAAAGAGCAAAGCAACAACCCAGTTTATATTTAAGGGGTGTATGAAGGGAAAAGCAGCAACAAAGAAAAACAAGTATTTAGTCAGAGAAATAGTAGAAAAACTATTACAGTGTTAACAAAAGACAAGGGAGAATTGAATGTTAAGAATGAAGATACCAAATGCTGAAAAGGGCAGGATAATAAGTGTAAAGACCTAAGTTTAGCAACTGGAACTCAATCTTATCTTGGGGATGATATAGAGCATTTTAACAACAGCTTAACCAATGCCTATCTACCAGGTTTGGTAAGAAAAATGGGTTACTTTCATTTGAGAAGGCAGAACACTAGTAGAAATAATAGTCAAATGACAGAAGAAGGTTGAATAAGTTAAGAAACTGGACACTTAAGAGTTCACTGTAAATCTAACAAGCTTGGTGACAATGTGAAGGATAGTACTGTAGAAGGAAGGTATTTTTCAAGATTAAGTGTGATGAGGCAAGCAACCCAACATAGAGCATGAGAGGAAGGAGAAATATAAAAAACATTAAGGTTCCAATGAAGGGAAGAAGGGGTAAGATTAAGAATACAGATGTTCATTTTCTAAAGAAATAACATTTTATTTTTTCAGTAAAGATAGACTGAAGAAAGAAAAAGTATAAAATATGAAATGAAAAAAGAGTAAGGAAAGCAGATAGGATCATTTGAGGACAGTGGAAAGGTTCCAAATAACTAATATTCAGAACGAAACAGATCAAAGAGTTAAGGATTACCAGAAAGCGCAGAGGCTAAACTAAGGGGGGAAATGTGAATATATGTTAGGAACCTCTCAGGAAGGTAACTGATGTAACTCTAACAAAGCAAGGCAGTCCATGAACAAGGAACAAAACAGAAGAAATGAACAATTACAATGATCAATTGTAATTATTTAGATTAATAGTCTGGGAAATTTGTGACAATCAGGTAAACGGAAATCCTGGGAATTAGTAAGAATAACAGTGAGATGACTACTAGACTGAATCTAGTGGGTTATTCTGGATTAAGTTTTTCATTTAAAATGTGATTCTAGGGAGGAAAAGAAAAGGCTTTTAGGAGAACTTTCCTCCATGATGTGGTTACTACAGTAACTACTGGGAGAAAAAGGAGTCACTACTACTTTTCAATGGTGTTCAGGCATTTGTGCAAAAACAGTGTGACATTTAGAATAAAGATTTGTGAACAATGAACGTACCTTCTGAGGAAGAATAGTGCTATCCAAACAACCCTCACCAACCCTGACCAATGTCTCTAAGGTGCATTATCAATCAGCAGAGTAGCACCCTCTAGAATACGTGCTGATAAGCTGCTACCTATAGTATGAAGCAGTCCCTACTGATTTTAATGACAAATTAGTGGTTTAACTGAAAAGTCATCCTTACCCTTGTAAGAGAAAAGGGTCTATACTAATATTAAACCCCCATTTCAAATATACTCAAGAGAATTAATACTCAATAATTATGTTAATAAGCATACAGAATAAGAGAATGGAAAGGGGAAAGAATGCACAAACGCCATTTTGCCCTAATTCAGCCTAAATAGGTCATCAAAATCCTCTACCTATCACATTTGACACATGCCACAGGAGGATGTAACTCTCAATTAAACCTTTTCCTGATTTTTTATCACAATGGAAAATTTAACATCATCATAAATGATATAATGTGTTTTCATTCCCTTTTTCATTGCAAAATGTCCATAGATAGTATAATACAATTACAAACACAACAATGTGAAAAACAGTATTACCTATATATTGGGCACTTAGTGAGTGATTGTTCACCAAGGGACACCATGATTTAAAATCAACTAACAAGAATATCAATAATCTTAGCTCTATAAAATTTCATTACAATCAATTTTTGGTAATTTGAAGTTACCACAAAATATTGTTAAACACTACAAAAGATAAAAACAAGTTAACTTCCCAAATTAAAATTAATTTATTATACTATATCACAATCCCTTTGCCCTTCCATAAAAAGCCAATGCTACTAAGACTGGTAACATTCCACTGTTAAACACCACTTCTCTAAAAAACTAACTTAGACAACATTATAGACCAATATATCCTGAAATATACCTATAATTGATGAAAGATGCAACATTATAATAAAATATCAGAAACTAAAATGGTTCCATAAATATTTGAAAGACATACTTCATAAAACAGAGGAAAATAGACACATTCCATGTGTAAGGTTTACAAAAACACTGAAATATTATTGCCTACAAATAACCTGCCCAACATTAAAATCATTAAGATTCTCAAAATCTATTGTTTCTTCACAGGAAAGATTTAAGAAAACTGTTAATATGCTTAACCTAGAAAGCAATGGTTTTATTAAGGTACAAAATCAAATACACAGTAAGTGCCATGATAAACTAAAGTATTAAATTCATCTCCAGTCCAAAAAACCAAATATGAATTCACAAGACTAGCATCAATAAACATGTCATACACAGCTAACATTTTCAGGATAACAGATGGGATCAAACATAACATTTCACTTAAAACAATTAGCTGAGGAACCGAAGCACAAATACAAGAATAATTGCTTCCTTTGGGCTTTGCCTGTCAAACACAGGAAATGCCAATGCTTTACAGTCCTGTAGTAATTAAAACCTTGTCAGAGACCTAGACTATCAATGAATATTTACTTTAAAGAATCTGCAATATGACACCAAAAGCACAACAAAAGAAAAACAGATAATTTGAATTTTATCAAAATTTAAAACTTTTGAGCTTTAAAATACAACAGAAAGCAAAAAGACAATCCACAGAATGAGAGAAAGTATTTACAAATTAAGTATTTCATAAGGGACTAGTTTCCAGAACATATAATGAATATTTACAATTCAATAATAAAAAGACAACCCAATTAAAAAATGGACAAAGAATATGAACAGACATTTCTTCTAAGAACATATGTAAATGGTCAATAAACACATGAAATAATGCTTATCATTAATCATTACAGACATGAAAATCAGTATCACAATGAAATACTTCACATCTATTAGGATGGAAAATCCAAAGACTGACAAGAACAAGTGTCTGTGAGAATGTGAAGTAACTAGAACCCTCCTACACCATTGGTACAATTGTAAAATACTGCAATTTTTATCTATTTTTGATAGTTCATCAAAGCTAAGTACAGTGACTATTACTCTGCAATTCCATTCCTGTAAGTATATTCTTAAAAGAATGAAAACACATCCACACAAAAAATTACACAAAAATGTTCACTGAAGAAGCATTCTTAACAGCCAAAAAGTAGTTACAACCCACCAACCAATGAATGGATAAACAAAATGTGATACACAAGGAATATTTTTTGGCTATAAAAATGAGTGATACATGGTACAACATGGATAAACCTTGAAAATACTATGCTAAGTGAAAGAAGCTAGACACAAAAGAAAAACTATTGTATAATTCCAATTAATATGAAATTTCTAGACCAGACAAATCCAAAGAAACTAGGAGCATACTGGTCTAGAGCATTTAGAGGTAGGGAATTTAAGGGAAATAAATAGTACTAAAAGATAAAGGGGTTTGTAGGGGTGCAAAAGTATCTTAAAATTAGAATGTAATGATTACTGTACAACTGAATACACTGAAAACCTGTGAATTATACACTTAGGGATGACTTTTCTGGTACATAAACCGTATTTCAAGAAAGCCATCACTAAACATAAATGAATAAATTTTCAAAAAGGAAATACATGTCATAAACATATACAATGCAAAGATGATTACTTTCTTAAGACTAATTCAAATACATGTATCAATGAGGAAAAAAAGTCAGTAAACTACTCTTTTCTACTTAATACACCTCTATATATAAGTTATCACATTTTATAGTAAAAATTTGTTTAAAAATTCTTGCAACATCATTTACTCCCAAAAATGTTACATTTATTATAATACACAGTAAACAATAGTATAATTGTTGAATATTTAAGCACCAACTATTATTATTATAAAATTTTAGAAACATCACTTGGTGGAATATGTATTGTGGCAAACACATTAAAAACTAATAAAAGAAATCAATCTTTATTAAAAAGCATTTTTCATGTAGCTAAGAAATTACCTTTAATCAAGTAAGTGTATTTATCCCTAAAAATATTTCAACATTAAACAATCAAAAAATTTATTAAAACAATTAATTAACCAGTGCCTCAGTACTTACCATCCCCCACTGTTGAAGTATATTTAACAATTTTAATATCTATCATGATAAACTGAGGCACTGTTATAAATAAATACTATGTTTCTAGTTTTTGAAACTCTTAATTACAGAAACCTATCAAATGCTTCACATTATAATGCTAGCACAAAGAAACTGGACTAACCCAGAGAGGAAACACCATACGGACTGACTAGCGTTCCGGTCTTCATGTTCACTTGTGGTGGACAGGACTTAACATAAAGAGGACTCAAGTAATAGGGGTTATCGAAGAAATTTTCAGTATCAACAGCTAACAAAGAACTGTTACAAAAATCTTAAGCAGGAAAATATCCTATTTCATTCACAAAGCATTAAGCTTTCTGCTAGTAGGGCTATTTCTTTTTCTAAACTCTTAATACTTAGGCTGCACATGAAAAGTTTCCTAAATACAATGCATAGACAGAATTAGCAAGAGAGCAGAATAAGTAAAAAGAGAAGAAATTCCAGTGTAAGGTGAAAATTAAAAGAAATGTAAGTAACAATTGCTATTATAAATGTCATTAATGTAACATATATGTAAACTTAAGTAACATGCAAACCATTTAATATGAAGAGTATGTACTTACCAAATATTTAAATAGCCTTTTAAAAATCCCACTGATGGTTGAGACTCCCTAAATAAAAATAAGAAGAAATAATTTTTTGACTTCAGAAAATTAATATTGACTAATTTATTAACCCAACTCTGTAAAATCTACCTATTTATGAGATCAATTGTCTTTTTTGATAACACTTTAAAACCCAAATCACATGCTGGAACTTTGGCATATAATAAATATAAAATAATTTTCCCCTAATCTTGTATGTAACTGAAATTTTATATATAATATGGAAAAGCTAACAAATTATTAAAATATTGGCAGGATTTACTAAACTACAACAAGTGAGCTCTATAATTAATCATATTTTAAATATTACAGAGACCAAACAACAACATGCTAACAATGTCTCAGAGAAGCATTCATGTGTTAAATTCCTCCTGGCAATCAACATACAATGTCATATTCTACATTCTGGTACCTAGTTACCACTTTGAAGTGGCATCCACACAATCTAAATGTAGCATCTACAGTTAGACTTTCAAGCAAGATTTGGAAAGATATTTTACAAAGTGTTTATTATTTAAAAATTAACATTAGTACTATGTGAGTACTGAAAAAAATTGAAACATTTTAACCATAAAAATAAATGTATAAATCTGACAAATTAATTTTACTATTGACAAAGTTATCTATAAATATTTTATAATAAATATAGTACATATCCTTTCAGTCAAGTCTCAAGTCAAGACAGCCTTCAAAATGAAGGTCAAAAATTCAAGAATAAAGTACTAAATATTATGGAGTTCTTAATTCTTTGTCAGGCACATTGCTCAGGACTTGAAAAATACTTATATACACTTCTTAAATCACTTAATTTACTCCTCTAATATTATATTACAAATAAAAAGCCAAGCCTTACAGAGATAAAAGTAATCTGCTTAAATATGGTAGCTGCCTTTGACTGCACAACCTTATGTCTTCATCACAATGAACTATGGTTCCTCAAAAACAGAACAAGTAAAATAGAACACATATAAGAAGTAAAACTGATTGCCTCATTTAAAAGTAAAAATAATGTTTTAAAATTCATTTTAAAGCATCACCAGAATAATGAAATCCATCTGAACTATCAGAAAATGTTACCATACTCAAAATTAGAATTCCATGCATAAAAATTAAATTAAAATATTTTCTTATGAGTAAACCATAATCGTAAGGTTTTCTATCACTACAGCTCTTAAAATTAAAATCAATCCGTATCTACAAGCCCTGGAAAAGGGGAGAAGAAAAAAGTATATTAGAGACTTAAATAATAGTTTAAAACAATAAAGCTTCTGTAAGATGACAGGAAAATATCATCATGACTTTGAAGTAGGCATGGATTATTTTAAGAAAGAAAAAATCAAAACAAAAAACTATGTTTTTAGCATTAAAAGTTGTTCTTTAAAAAGTAAAAATAAAAGGTACGGAGTAAAACAATGTCAGTATACATGTCCAAAAACGAACTCACATACAAAATAATTTTTTTTAACCTTAGATCACCAAGAAAAAGGCAACCCAATTTTTAAGATAGGCTCCAGATCAAACAAAACTTCACAAATGTAATTTTAAAACTCAATAAACATACTGATAACATGTTCAATATCACTATTCATAAGGAATATACAAATTAAAAACCTCAATCAGGTACTACTATCTACCAAAGTGACTACTTTTTACCTGAACACAAACAACACCAAGTGTGGGAATGCAGAGCACTAGCATGCTCATGCACTGCGGGGAGAAATGTCATTTGGTATCACCAGTACAGAAAACTATTTGGAAATATCTACTAAAGGTGAAAAAACACATAGCCAAAGATTAAGTCATACTACTCCTGGGTATACCATCAACAGTTATGTGCACAAAACAATACATACAGATTTATCATAGCAGTATTATTTGAAGAGCCTAGAACTGAATGTAACTCAAATGTCCAGCAGAAGGGAGAAATAAGCTATTATATTTATACAATGATTTCCTAAACCTCGGCGAAAATGAGAAAACTGATGCCACACACAAAATAAGACACACCTTACAAACATAATACTGTATAAAAGAAGCTTGGGTGTGTGTGTGTGTGTGTGTGTGTGTGTGTGTAGGGACATTGGTTGGCTGATTTCAAAACCAAAATAAACTAATCTATTATCACAAAGGCAGAGTAACAAGTTACTTTTGGGGTGAAGGGATTATTGAGCACAGGACACAGAGAGGCTTCAGAGGAGTCGATACTTTGATCTAGGCTTTATGTAAAATGTGTGTTCGCTTTGTAAAAGTTCATTAATATAGAAATGTTTATCAATAGTTCTCCATATGCAAATTTTACTTAGATTATTTCAGAATTTTTATTTTAAAAATGTTTATATAAAATAGGTGAGCGCTGGCTGGTAGCACAGTGGATAAGGCGCCGGCCTACGAACCCAAAGGTTGCAGGTTCAATTCCCCAGAAAGGGCACATAACCAGGTTGCAAACCAGGTCTCCAGTCAGGTCTGTGGCTGAAGGAAGGTGAAACGCAACCATACACTGATGTCTCTCTCCCTTTCTGCCTCTCTCCCTTCCCCTCTTTCTAAAAATAAAAATAATTTTAAAAAATTAAAAAATAACAATAATAAAATAGGTGAAGGGCCCTGGCTGGCAGCACAGTGGATAAGGCACGAGCCTGCGAACCCAAAAGAAGCTGGTTCGATTCCCAGGCAGGGCACATAACCAGGTTGCAAGCCAGGCCTCCAGCCAGGTCCATAGCTGGAAGCAGGTGAAAGACAACCATACATTGATGTCTCTCACCCTTCCCCTTTCTCTAAAAAGATTTTTTTTTTTAATCTCGAAAAAATATTTAAAAAAAATAAAGTAAGTGAAAATTTACGTTATGTGCCACTAAGTCAGTTCCAACTCCTAGCACCATGTGAGAGTCTTCATGCCCTGTCCTCCAAAGCCCTGCTTGGCTCCTGCAGACTTCTGCCCAGCACTTTATTTCATGGAGTCATTTCAGGTGTAAAAGTAATTCTCAGTGAAATAACTTCAGGTCACTATCCTAATGGTCCTCATTAATTTGAAAACCTGAATTTCCTAATAATGTATTCTAATTTATTTCTACCAAATGTATAAAGGTAACTTATCTATGTCTAGTCATTAATTTTTAAGAATAGTCTTAATATAAATATAAGTTTTACCAGAAGAGATTTCTTATGATTCTCTTTAATAGCAGAGAAAGGTTTGCATGTTATCTTGCTAATGCCTGTTCTACATAGGCTTACAAGTGTGTAATTTCACACACGTATTAAAAGTATTAATAACTAGCTCAGAAATTGACTTCAAAATTAATCAAATGGCCAAGTCAAGCATTTATAAAAACTTTTAAGGCAAACTACTTGGCCCTGTTGCTTAGAAAAATCTTAAGAGTTTTCAAAACAACCCTTTGAAGAAAAATCTTGCAAATAAACATTCTTATACATCTAAACACTTTTAGGTTTATATTTACAATGGCACCTTCTTCATTCAAAATATAAACAGTTCTATCTGTATGACCTTTTATTCCATTTTTTTGTTTTATTTACATGCAAACTAAGTTTTTTAAAAAACTAACCAACTTTATTCCTCTTTCTAAACTGAATAACATCATTTGATCAGACTTGAAAATTTTTATCCCAATGGAAATTTGCTTTATTACTTACAGCAACCTGTTTGTCTTGAGCTGTGGGACTTTCCGTTGTACGAGTCTCAGAGGAACAGGACGGCATAGTGCGTAAAAACTCAGTTCCCTGAACAATTCCCAGAGGCCGAGCATCCTCAGGACAAACTTCATTTTAGACAACTCATTAAAACCTGGGCCTTGGGTTGTTTTATCTCTAAGACCCTGGCCTGGCATAGATGTCTCCAAACCTTCAATCGCCAGGAACTACTGTCAGGTTTCTACTTGAAGGCAGCCAGCCAACCATCGGGTTGTAGTTCTGCAACATGAGGTGCAAACACAACACTTTCACGAAACTGACTTCTAAAAACTCAATCTAATCACCCACACCCCACACCCCAGGCCACCAAGCAAGACAGACAGATGCTTCTTCTAATTCTGGTACTTATCTTTCTAAACAGTATATTTGCACCAAGAACACTTAAAGCTTCCTGTTGCCAGTTTGTGCAACTTTTGATACGAACAAAATTGTTCGTTTGAGAGGCACCTCAGAACAAAAAGGGAGATCCTCTCCCCAAGAGAAGTTTGTCTTATCTTCCAAAAAGAGAAAAAAATATCAACAAGACAAGACAGAAAAATACTGGCAGAGGGACCAGAATCATCATTTAGGGTCCAATATGAAGCTAAGAGATCCCATCCCAAATCAATAGTTTACAGAACTAGACAGAGGTTTATTTATGATTTCTAAATTTATGATTTCTAGTAATACCAGAGATGCCAGAGGGGAAGATAAGGATGAACAGTCTTCTTCCAAAACGAAAGATGCACAATGAATTCTGCCACTGTACACTGTTCATGCAAGCAATAAATGTAATGAAGATTGTTCATGAATTATAATCATGTAAATAGTGGTATTTGAAAATCTAGCACCTTGAAACAGTATTAATACTATATATTCCTATGATGCTCTTATTTTGTTGTTGTTTTGTGTTTCAATTTGGGGGTGAAAATGTTTAGATTGGTGAAGAATATTTTAAAAAGCAAGGTCTCAGCTAGTCAAAAGTTCTAAATAAATAGGTATCAGATCTTGAACGATATGGAACAAAGCATTAGAAATCACTTCTCAAATTACCCATCACCCATTCAACTTGGTCAAAATACAGTATTTCACAAAGAACAACTCATCTCCACATTCTACTGAATCCTATTTTAGCTCCCAACGGGCTTCAAAAAACTTCACACTAACCCTGGCTGGTAGCACAGTGGATAAGGCGCTGGCCTGTGAACCTGAAGGTTGCAGGTTCGATTCTCAGCCAGAGCACATGACCAGGTTGCAAACCAGGTCTCCAGTTGGGTCTGTGGCTGGAGGCAGGTGAAAAGCAACCATATATTGATTAAAAAAAAAATAAAAAAAAAAATTCACACCATAATAATATTTAAAAGACATAAATTTTTACTCTAAAAATTTCATGTTGGCCCTGGCTCGTGGCACAGTGGATAAGGCGCCAGCCTGCAAACCCAAAGGTCACTGGTTCGATTCCTCAGCCAGGGCACATAACCGGGTTGCAAGATGGGTCTCCAGCCAGTTCTGTAGCTGGAGGCAGGTGAAAAAAAGGCAACCATACATTGATGTTTCTCTGCCTCTCTCCCTTCCCTTCTCGCTAAAGATAATAAACAAAATATTAAAAAAAAAATTTTTCATGTTGCATTTCTATTTCCTTAACAAAGAAGGCACAGCACTTGGTATTTATCTTTTCAAGCATCTTGCAAAGGTACACAAGTAATGTAATACTATTTATTTTTATTTTTTAAAGATTTTATTTATTATTTTCATAGAAAGAGGAAGGGAGAAAGGCAGAGAGGGATAGAAACATCCATGTATGGTTGCCTTCCACCTGCCTCCAGCTACAGACCTGGCTGGAGACCTGGCCTGCAACCTGGTTATGTGCCCTGGCTGGGAATCAAACCAGTGACCTCTGGGTTCGCAGGCTGGTGCCTATTCACTGTGCCACCAGCCAGGGCTAATACTATTTATTTAAATTTTAAAACCAAATTACTATTATTTACCATTTTTACAAATGTGTGCATAAAAGTATAAAAACTTAAAGGATACCTCCAGTTTGGTAATTACCTCCCAGAAGGGAGGCAAAAGAATTAGATTAGTAACATTCAAGTGTATTTTTAATTTAGTTAAAAAGTTCCGAACAATTACAGCCAAATGTTAGTATGTGTTTGTTTTGGCAACATGGGTACATGATCATGTTATATTTTTAAATATCTCATCATTTATAAGTTTAATTTTTTAAATAAATCGCTGCTATACAAACCTTAATTCTGTAATTCCTGTGTTTAAAACTATTGCTTTGAAGAACTTGGGTTTAGAAACAGGTACCTAGTGACCCCTTTTACTTTAATCTCTGATGTAAATGAACAGAAACAAATCAGCACTTACAAAAGATGTTTAATAAGCAAAAAGCATTTCATTTACTTAAATAAAAACTAACTTGGAAGGTAGGCCATGTGAGTGGCATTACATCTTCTCTAAAGTTTATTATTTCCTACATCTCATTGCTCTTAATATGTATCATCATTTGGAGACTTGAAAGTTTATCTATTCTAATAATTCAGTTTTTTCAATTATTTAGACCTAACTCTATAAAGCCATCTTATTAGTTATTATTTCGATTCCAATTAATACATCTATTTTCAAAATCTGTTGTAAAATCAGTAGAGATTTTTAAAACTCAAAATTTTTAAGGAATTTCGTAAGTTAGTTCTTTATCACATTCCTTTTAATGTTTTAATCTATTTGTGAAAACTTGCTATTTTCTGCTTAAGAGAAGGTCAACGGCTTTCACTTCACTACTCTAACATAATCATGAATTGAAATAAGAACTCTTAGCTCTTTGGACCAACAAAGCTACCAGTATGCCTAAGCCAATAAAGCGATTCGTTCATTAACGCTGCTAATAAAGCAACCTTTTGTTAGTCTATGAAACATCAGAAACCTCAGAGGCTCTAACTTTGCAGTTTTTCCCTGTTTTTGCCATATGAACTTAAAAGTTCTCTGACATGCCATTTACTTTAACAGCTAAAACACGCTCATTCTAGAAATCTGACTTTCCACTCTAGGTAACTTAACAACTTAACACATTAGGTCCAACTTCAGGAAACTGTTTCCAGATGAAACTACTTATATTTTATTTATTATTCTGTTATGTTTTTCCATAGATCTAATCAGTATAGAAATCTGCGTCATCTTCAAACAAACAATTAGAAGAATATCCAACCTGGCCACGTGGCTCACTCAGTTAGATCGAGCATCACCCTGATACCCTAAGGTTGCAGGTTTGATCCCTAGTCAGGACACATAAAAGAATCAACCGATGAATGCATAAACAAATAGAACCACGAACTGATCTCTCTCTTTCACATCAATAATTTAAAAAAAAAAAAAAAAAGGAGCAATCCCTAAAATATTCTCTAAGTGAAAAGCAAAAATATTTTCATTTACCCAATCAGCATTAACCTTTTAATACTGAAAACATCAAACACAAAATAAACAATTATTACAGTAAACTCATATAGTGTATACATTACCCAATTTGAGCAACCATCAATATCCTGCCGTTCTTGTTTCACCTAAACCCTCTACTCCCTGCCACTCTACTTTACTTTTACATTTTTAGGTAAAATTTACATACATTGGCATATACACCATTTGACCATCATACTCTCACAAACTCATGTAATGGACACCCCTCTATAAGATCCTGAACATTTTCATTGCTACAGAAACTCCCTTAGCCCCTTCCCAGCTATGCTCCAGCACTTCCCACAACCAAAACAACTACACTATTTGTTCAATGCTTTTTTTACCATAGTTTTGCCTGTTCTGTAACTCAATAGAATAAAATCAGGCTTTCTGGCCAAGGTGAAGGCATAGCTAGGCAAACTGCATCTCCCTCCACAACTACATCTACCTCAAAACTAGAGACAATGAGAAATTTCAGAAAACTGAGCTGCACAGAAGTCCAACATACAAAGATATAAAGAAATACTCAAGACAGGTAGGACAGGTGGAGTGGGGACAGAGTGGACATGGTTTGGCAGCATGATTTGGTGGTGCAGTTTGATGCCATAGCTTGGCAGTCTCGCTTTGCGTCATGGTGGCTACACAGCATGTCACAGCATAACGGCATGACACAGCAGGTGAACGGCATATCACAGCACCTGCACAATGCATCAGCTGAGCAGCATGTCGCAGTGACAGCGCAGCACGACATGGTGACTGCACAGCACAGTGCCACAGCTACATTGGATAGCGGCTGTGGCAGGTGGTGAAAAAGCACAGTCACTCATTAAAAAAAATAGTAGGGACATCTGGGGAGCATTCCCAGCACCAGACCAGACTATGCAGCTCATGGTTCCAGCGCTGGGGGTAAAATAAAGCCTCATCGCTTCTGATTCTGAAAAACAGTGAGGTTTGGGGACGCGGAAGAAACTGCTGGTCTCCCAGCAGAGTTTACTTGTTTAGAGACCCCCGTGGTCTTCAAACGTCCACAGACCCACCCACTCTGGGAACCACAGAGAGGGCAACAGCTAGACAGGTGACAATCCCATGCCAAAAGCAGGAAAAGTACCTTGAAAAGGGGCTCGAGCTGAGCAAGCAGCATTGTTCCCTCCCAGACCCCTCTCCCAATCATAGCACCACAAAGTGGTGAAATGGGTCGCCCGGCACTGACAACCTTCTGCCCCTTACAATGTAACAGGTACCAAAACTCTACCTAAGACACAGAGGCAAACACAGAAGCCTATCAAGTTGGGGAGACAGATAAGTATGGTCCAAAAGAGAGAACAGATCAAGGTTCCACTGGGAGAACTAAATGATGAGGAGGTAGCCAACCTAACAGATGCAGAGTTCAAAACACTGCTGATAAAAGATGCTCACAGCCCTGGCTGGTATCACAGTGGATAAGGAGCCGGCCTGCGAACCCAAAGGCCGCAGGTTTAATTCCCCAGCCAGGGCACATAACAAGGTTGCAAACCAGGTCTCTACTCAGGTCTGTGGCTGGAGGCAGATGAAAGGCAACCATACATTGCTGTCTCTCTCCCTTCCCCTCTTTCTAAAAATAATGAAACAAAATCTTAAAAAAAAGAAAAAAAAGATGCTCACAGATTTGGCAGACCTGCTTGAGATGGCAAATGCAGAAGGGAAGAAGTGAAGGCTATGCTAAGTGAAACAAAGGAAAATCCACACAAAACTAATGGTAAAGGGAAGGACAGTGGGATTCAAATCAATGATTTGGAACATAAGGAAGAAATAGTCAACCAGGACAGAATGAGGAAACTCTTGACATACATTAAAATAGGGTAATTAATAATAAAATGTGAAGAACATATTGACAGAGGAACAACAAGAGTAAAGGCTCCGGAGGAAAATATATATATGTTTGGACCAAGGTGTCAACATGGCATAGCAAGGAGTAAAAAGAAAGTGGCATGTGATAAGGCTAAAAATGTAAAACTAGGGTCATCACAGGGATGGAGATAATCATAAGGTCAGACTTTTAGGCTCATTTTGTCTCCAGGATGGCTGAGTTATAAAGTAAGTGGAAATCAAAGTGGTGATACTGTCTGGGAAGAAAGAACAAAAAAGCTAAATAAAGCAGCATAGGACTAAGACATAAGAAATTATCATTTCAATGACCAAGCAGAAGAAGAAAAGCCTGTAAAAGAGGCTAGAAAAGATATTTGCAGTGCGTTTTACCAAAAATATTAATCAGTTTATTTAAAAACTGCCACAAATTAAAAAAGCCAAAACCCAAAGAGAAAACACGCATTAGCAAAGAACACAAGAGAAAAGATTCATGGAATTAAAGACTAAAATGACCAAAATCCATGCAAAGATGTTGAATTTTACTAGAAATCAAAGTAATGAAAATGAAAACTATTAAACTCCTGAAACTCTGGGTTACGCAAAACAAGTAGGACCTCAGTGAGCTCTCCATCTATTTTAAACTTTGGGGTTACATGATCATTTAGTCCCAGCCATGGGACTAAATGAAAGAAGCATTCAGATCAGTACATCTCTTTATCATCAGGCCTGTCATATTGTCTTACAGAAATGACCTTGCCTATGAAAATTGTAGCTACACTAGACTCCCACCATCCAAAACCAGAAAGACAATTTTAAAAAAGTATCTCTTGCTACCTACAGACAAACACAATTAAAGTCCCCCTTCCATCCACAGGGTATATGTTCCAAGATCCCCAGTGAATGCCTGAAACCACAGATAGTACTGAACCCTACACATGCTTTTTTTCCCCCCATACATACATACCTATTTAATTTATGAATTAGGCACATTAAGAAATCAACAATAACTAATGATAAAATAGAACAATTTTAATAATATACTGTAATAAAAGTTATGAGAATGAGGTCCCCCTCAGAATATCTAAGCACTTATCAGACAATGTAGCTGTAACTTTTAGAGTTTAAGGTACAACAGCAAAACTAGCATGAATTTCTTTTTTCTTTACAATTTTACAGACGAAAGACTCATTATTATCATAGATCCTAGCAACCTCAGCATTCAATGTTTTTTTCTTTCCCTAAGTTGGGAACTTCCACCTTTTCACTTAAGGAATCACTTAACAACTTCTCTTTGGCATATCCTAATTACCAGCATTATTACTCTTGCGCTTTGGGGCAATTGTAAATTATTAAGTAAAATGAAAGTCCCTTGAACACAAGCACCGTGGTATTACATCAAGCTATTGGATAACTTAAATAACTACTAAGTACCTAACATAGGATATGCTGGATAAAGGGATGATTCACGTCCCTGGCAGACAGAATAGGATGTTACATGAGTTCATCATGCTACTCAAAATGGTGCAAAATTACTTAAAACTTTTGACTATTTCCAGAACCCTCAAGTTAGTATTTTCAAACCTCAAATGACCGTAGATAACTGAAATTGCAGAAAGTTAAACCTTGGATAATGAGGGACTGCTGTGTATTGCTTTCCATCGGTTCTAGATCTGTCATCAAAGTATTTCTCATTACCTTGATGAATAAAGTCTCTTTTGGGCCTCTGTGGATAAAGGAAAGAGGACAGGGGAGGTGGAAGTAGTATTAATGAAATATTTGTATCATCAGTCCTATTTCCCATGGTCTTTTTACTTTTTTTGACTATGAATTTGTAGGCATTGAACTTCATCTAGTATAGACCTATGCTGAAACCAATCAAAGGAGCAAAAAATACAACTTCTCCTAGCTCCCTGACCAAGAATGAATCCAGAATCTCTATTATCACCATGGTAATACATTGAGCCAAATGCAAAAAGCATGTTTCCCTCTCATTATCAGAACCCATTTCTCCACATATTCCTGAAGTTTTTGCTGATATATTAGTCAAAAATTTTTTTTAATGTTGATATATTTTAAAATGAGTATTATGCAGAGGGGTATGAAGAAACTGGATACCCTTGAATGGTTAAGTGTCATAAGCAAGATTGTAATAGGTCCTCAAAGAAGACAAGGGAAGACAGCTTCTGTCAGCAAGAAACTTCAGAAATTTGGAGACTTGTACTGTGTTACCTTAATTCTATATATAAAGAAAATTCACAAGACTATGAGCAGCCATAAATAGAGCATATGTCCAATAAGAAGTGGGGGAGGGATTTATTACATTGCTTTCTGTCTCCCTAAATTATCTTAAAATTAGACAATATAAGATTTTTCTATTTGGTTAATTTGTTACGTATTTAGTATTAACTGTCACCATTTCTACACTCTAAGAAGAGGTAGCATTATGTATGGCATTAGGGTGCAACAGCAATTAAGTTTAAGCCTCTAGAGGGCAGCATTTCTCATAGGATAGACAGGTTTGATTTTAATAAAAGGAACTTCATGGCCCAATAAGTTTAAGAAATGCAGGATAAGCAAGCTTTAGCAAGTTTCTTTCTTGTAAGATGTCTCAGTCCTTAATGTAACATTGTGCACTGTGAATCTTCAGTAGGCCATTATTACGGTATACAGTGTTCCTTCAAACTTATTTAATCACAGAACCTTTGCTTCAAAGACCATCTCTGGTGACTCCTTCTATAGAATGCGTTTGGAAACAATCTAGGAGACAAAATTTTGTCAAGACAAGTTTTACTTCCTTCTTTATTCATGGACTTAACTCTCCTACTTTTTAAAACAGGTCTTTAGACATCTTCGTATGTTCACAGATCATGACTAAGGGTGGAAAAAAACCTGTCAAGAGCATTCCTTTATTTTGTGGAAATCAGAATAATGAATTTACTGCATGACTTGCTCAAAGAACAGCAAATACAGAGTTGGCAAAAGTTGGTTTACATTTGTGAGTACACAAAACAGAGTTTATTTTTATATGATTATTTATTCTTGTATTACATATATTTCTATACAAACAACTGTAAACCTACTTTTGCCCATCCCTGTAAAGAAATGTCTGGTGCTGTAAATAGTTAAAAACCCTCTTAACTTAACAACCCACAAAGGAACTGAACTATAGTTAAGGAAACATTTTCGTATCTATCCAAACTCAGAATATTAAATACATGAACCTCACTAATAATCTCCCCACAATTCATGTCAACTGAAATGGTTTCCTAATTGAAACATCTATTGTAAACCTAATGAGACCTCTACAGATAAAACATTCTTAATTTTATTTGCAAGAAAGAATTGAAACAAAACTACTCTTCCCAACCTCTTTTTTTTATTGGGGGCAGGGGGAGGTGTCTTTCACCAAAATAATGAGAAGTTTTTAGAACACAGACATTTTCCCACTCTCAAAGTATTCTAAAAACAGGGGTCAAGCCATGATTTCAAATAAAATATGAGTATCCAAATGTTTTTTTTAATTACCAAATATCCTTTCACCCTTAAACAATGTTTGACATGTTTTCTTTTTAATGCTTAATGATTATGAGGCATTCCACAGAGAAAATGCATTTAATTCTATGCAGCTCTTTCTAGGGGCCTTGATTCACAAGTCCTCTCGGTACTCTTCCTGTGACATTGGCATTATCCAAAAAAAGGCTACAGTCCCTAGTCTTAGGTCACCAAAATACTTTAAGAAAGTATATAATCAACTCTCAAAGTTTTCATTTCCAAACCTGGAAGTACAGTATATAATCAATAATTAAAGGCTTAATTTCTATTAGCTAGCTGCATGTGACTAGTGAACACTTGAAATGTGACTAATGTTAATAGGGAATTGAATTTTCATTTTAAAATTAATTTTATACAAATAGAAAAACTAAAGCAGTTTAAATTGTCATTCTACTAAAGATAATTTTATTGTTTTGGTAATACTATATTTCATTGTTAACTACTGCAACTACTTACTATACCGTGCATGTGGGATTATGAGTCATTTCTAGTATTACACATAATACTAATCTAGTCAGTATTGATTCTACACACCAAATATAATAATGGTATAATGTATTTTTACTTAATTTTTTGGCAAATAACAAGGTGCAGTGATTCCTATATAAATCAAAACTGATAATTAGATATTTTCACTTTAATTTTGACTTGCTTTTTTAACTTTAATATTGCCTACAATTAAGTTACTTAAAGTTTTAAAATTATTAATTAGAGATAGAGACAAACATCAATTTGCTGATCCACTTATTTATGCACTCATTATTTCCTTCTTGTATGTGCCCTGACCAGTGCATGGACCCACAATCTTGGCATATCCAGATGACACTCTAACCAACAGAGCCACCCAGCCATGGCTTAAGTTACTGTACTTTTTTTTTAACTTTCAAAACAAATGGACAAAGGGGATGGACAGTTTGTTAAAATTAAAAGAAAGGTATTCTACCTATGCAGCATCAAGTGGAGATACAGAAACTAGTAGTAACACCACCAGAACAGTGAAGTGAGACTGGAAGAAGGCATTTCACAAAATTTACTCTTAATTACATTACAGTTAGCTGTGGCAGAACAAAATAAAAGAGCTACTCCTTATGTAAAAAGTTTTCCCAAATAAAAATGTGGACAATATTTAAAGACATCTTCAGCAAAAGAAAGTGAATTTTATAGTGATATTTCATGAAAAAGTGGAAGACCTTTAATTAAAACAGCAACTAACTGTCCCGTCTGAAATACCTCTCTAACAATAGCAAAAATTAATATTAAAAATTCCAGAAAGTACTACTAACTTTAGATAGCCATGTGATAGAAGAGACACTGGCAGATTAAAATTTTAGGCACATATTGTTTGGAAAAAAACACCAAATTTAAGAAATGTCAATACATACAGCTTTATAATCAAAATTATGACAGGTAATGTTTTCATCTTGCACATTTGCCAAAGAATTTCAGCCATATGTTAAAAATGCTCTTTTTTTAAAAAATCACAACAGAGAGCTCCAGCTACATTGGGTTAGAATCCCACATGCTGGGATTTTCAAGGAAGAACTAATGTTTTTCTCATTGTTCGACTCATTGCTGAAAATATCTGTGCTCAGCATCCTAAAGCACACTATAAAAAACATCATGGATTAAGTTGTTTAAACTGTTAAGTATATGTAACAAATTTTATCAATCCTAGACACTTCATGAAACTGATGCAGAAAAAACAGAAGACAATACATTTCATAATTTTATGATTTCCTCACTGGTTAAACAGTGAAAGAATTTCACAAAGATTTACTGCACTGTTACCTGATTCAAGAAAGGGATTTCTTTTTTTAAAGTGTATTAATTATGCTGTTACAGTTGTCTCAATTATTCCTCCTTTCCCCCTTCTGCCTGGTACCCTGCTTCCCTCCAACAATCCTCTCACCTCAGTTCATGTCAGCAGGTCATGCATGTTAAGTTCTTTGGTTTCTCATTTCCTGTATCATTCTTAACATCCTCCTATCTATTTTGTACCTAACAATTACACTTCTTAATCCCTGCACCTTTTCCCCCATTCTCCCCCTTCCTACTCCCCACTGATAATCCTGCATTTGATCACCATATCTAAGATTCTGTTCCTGTTCTAGATGTTTATACGCTTAGTTTTCACTTTTGTTTTTTAGATTCAGTTGTTGACAGTTGTGTGTTGTCATTTTACTGTTCATAGTTTTGATCGTCTTCTTTTTCTTAAATAAGTCCCTTTAATATTTCATACAATAATGGCTTGGTAATGATGACCTCCTTTAGCTTTACCTTGTCTGGGAAGCACTTTTATCTGCCCTTCCATTTGTTCTAAATGATAGTTTTGCTGGCTGGATCCAGTAATCTTGGTTGTAGGTCCTTGCTTTTCATCACTTTGAATACTTCTTGCCCATAGAATTTCTTTTTGAGAGATCAGCTGATAATCTTATAAGAACTGCTCTGTAAACTCTATTCTTTTCTCTTACTGCTTTTAAGATTCTCTTTTTATCTTTAATCTTGGTATTTAATTATGATGTGTCTTATGGTCCTCTTGGGGTCCAACTTGTTAGGGACTCTGCTTCCTGGACTTGTATGTTTGTTTCCTTCACCAAATCAGGTAAAGTTCCTTTCATTATTTTTTCAAATAAGTTTTCAATTTCTTGGCTCTTCCTCTTCTCCTTCTAAAATCCCTGATTTGGAATGCTAGCACTTTTGAAGATGTCCCAGGGTCTTCTTATTCTTTTTTTTTTTAACTCTTATTTCTTCCTTCTGTTCTGGTTGACTGTTTATGTCTTCCTTATGTGCCAATTCATTTTGAATCCTGTCTTCCTTCCCTTCACTCATGGTTGCTTGTGGATTTTCTGTATTTCACTTAGTGTAATACAGTACTTTTGCCGTACTCAATTAGTTCTCTGAGTATCTTTATCACCAGTTCTGGAGCTATGCATCTGAGTTGGCTATCTCCATTTCATTTAATTTTGTTCTGTTCTTTCACTTGAGCCATATTTCTTTGTCTCCTCAATTTGGTAGCCTCCCTGTATTTGTTTCTGTATATTAGGTAGAGCTGCTTTGACTCTCTGTCTTGGCATTACCTGTTACTTTGTATGGGGCAGAGCCTTAGGTAATTGCCAGGACATGACAATCTGCTGCACCACCTTGTGGTTCTGTATGGGGGGGGGGGGGGGGGCAGAGAGGGGACATGCCGCTGCTTGAATGCTGGAGGCTTGCTTGGCACTTGCCCCATCTCCAAGTTACTTCACCCACTTCCTGTATGTGACTGGCATGTCCCTAAGTGTTACGCTGATAGTGGTTCCCAGAGTGGGTGGGTTTGTGTATATTCTAGGACCATGCAGGCCCTTTAAAAGAGATTCTCCTGAAAGATCGTCAGTTTCTTCCACCGCTCCAACCTGCCACTGGATTTTGCAGCTAGAAATTATGAGGCTTTATTTTTAGTGCTGCAAGCCTGGGCTGCCCAGTCTAGACTGAAGCTAGGATAGCTTGCCCACAGGATATCTATCCTGATTTTTGTCTACCACATGTGAATGTGAGACTGCCCATTCCTCTGGCCACCGCTGCCTTGTTGCATCCTCTGCATTCCAGCTACCGATCTGGATGAATATGACTTCTTTAAATCCATGGTTGTTGAACTTCCATACAGTTTGATTTTCTGGCAATTCTGGGTGCTTTGTGTTTTGAGGTCAGTTGTGATCCTTATGGTTTTACAAGGAAGCAAAGCATCGCTACCTACATCTCCATCTTGACTAAAAGTCAAAAAGGATTTCTTTTCAAAAGTCAAAAATCAAAGACAGAAATGGCAGTAGTCTTCACATTTCTCACTGGTACCTCACTACATGTCAACAACCTCAATCTGAAGCATCTAAGCAAGGAAAAGTTATGACCTAGAAACACAGCCGTGAAAATTTGTTCTGAAATTGGAAGATTTTCCTAATATTTAAATTTTTATACCATTCCCTGGCATGAAGCAATATAAAGATTTTAATTATAATGGACAGTGTTATATAAATGAGCTGCAGAAAGAACAGAAAACGTTGATATAATTTAGAGTTCCTTTTCAACTTATGCAATATCCTTTGGAATTTGATGTTAATGATACTGAGTTGACACAAGAATTAGTGAATTTGCTTAATCTGAGTGGCGCAACTTCGAAACTGATAAGCTTTTGCTTCAGAGTATAATGAATTCTAAATTTTATCATTAATCAATTTTATCAATTTGGATGCAAATGTTAAACATTTTTGACACTTAATTGAAATATCAAAAAATATTAATGTTAGAAACACCTTAAGTATGTAAATCTAATTTTCAACCATAAACTATGAAATCTAAATGAAGATTAAGTATTTCTGATGAAAATTTGGAAACTAAATTGAGATATAAAATATCTACCAGCTTTTAAAGAATTGGTACAAAAAATATGAAAAATGCTGCATTATTTTTATATTGATTATCACCTAGAATGATATGTTTTTGGATATATCAGGTTAAATAAAATATATTCAAAATAATTTAGGTATTAATTTTTTTTTTTTAATTACTGGAAATGTTTAAATTGTATGTGCAGCTCAAATTATATTTCTGTCACCCAATGCTGTTCCAGGAACAATAACTAAGGATGAACGTAACTAAGTTCTTATGAGAAGAACACAGTGTTTATACCATTGCTATCAACTACTAGAAAAATCACCTTGGCAGCTCACATTACAATTGCCCATTACACCATATGCACAACACACTGTGAAACATCTCAGTATCAGAATGTAAATTAGTCCAAGGAAGATTCAATGATACACTATGTTTTGCTGCATTTGCAGCTTTGGTATTACAATAGCTTAAATAGTCTTTTACAAAACTAAAACAGGGGAAAGCCATTCTCTAGGAAAATGGTTGCAGAATATTAACAGCAGCAAATTATATAAAGGTAAGGAGAATGATAAAACTGGGTGCTTATTAAGAATAAAAATGCAATCATATCAAAGCAAAGAAAAATAATAATACTATAACAACTAAACACTACAATTTCACTGCAACAAGGACAGGCATCTCATTTCTTATACTTACTTCCTAAGGACATTGTAAGGTTGGACTCACAAAAAAATAGAACAGCAAAGCAAAAGTACAGCGCTTTTTAAGTTAATGAATTGTCATTTGCCAGAAAACAGAAACAAGTCTTGTACATCTTCATACTTTTCATAGAAGCTCAGGAGAGTACCTATCACATGATACTAAATTTCTTTCTCTATAATTTACTAAGTGTAGTATGTTCAATGCTTAAAGTAACTTATAATTTTGGTTTTATTAAAAATAAAAATAGCAACTCAAGTGTCTAAAGAGCTTTTTTTAGGTAATAAATACATGAGAAATTTACATCCTAAGTACTATGACACATAGGGATAGGCATGTTCCACACCGATGGAACAATACTGAAAGTCCAGACATTAAACCACACATCTATGGCCAGCTAATTTAAGCAAAGGTGCCAAGTCCATTCAGTGGAAAAAGAATAGTTTTTAAACAAATAGTTCTGGGACAACTGCATTTCCAAGTACAAAGGAAAGAAAATACCGTATACCAAAGTAAACTCAAGCTGGATGAATGAATGATCTAAATAAGAGCTAAAATCAAACCTTTTTCCACAAAAACACAGGAGTAAATCTTCACGATCTTGGATTACCATGATCATGACACCAAAGTATCAGTAATCAAAGAAAAATTAGGTAAATTGGATTTTATCAAAATTAAAAACCTTTGTCCATCAACAGACATTACTAAATAAGTAAAGAGACAATGTCCCATATAGGTGAAAATATTTGTAAACCATGAACCTGATAAGGGCTTAATATTCAAAATTTCTACAACACATGAACAAAAAGATAACCCAACTTTAAAATGGGTAAAGGATTTAACAGACATTTCTCCAAAGAAGATACATAAATGACCAATAAGCACATGACAAAATGCTTATCGTTTGTTATTAGAAAAACAGAAAGCTTCTTAATGTACTAATTCAGAAAATAAAGTCTAGAATTCTATTTCTCCCCCCAAAAAGAAGTCATCTTTTGCTCATCAAATGCAATATGGATATAACAGAAAGAGTAACTTATTTAAAACCAGAAATACCTGACTTAACATCCCGATCCCTGCACTGGTGGCAATTACTCAAACTTTCCAATCCTCCACTTTTTTATCTATAAACAAAGTCCAAAAAACAAATCCCTACTTTCCTTTTTGTTATTTATATTACTTTATCTCTTTTTCTATGCTTACCAGTATAGGTAATGAAATTTCAAGTGGATATATATACCTTTTGATCCAGTAATTTCACTTTGGAGCAAGTATCCTGCAGAAAATAAAGAAGAAAGTTCTCAATAAGCTATTATTATGAAAAGATTTTTAAGACACACTGTGAAATTAAATCCTCTGTACACTATGCTCTCCTTTCCATAAAATGGAGAATATCACTATATATTTGTGCATGTGTGCATGTGTGCACATATAAAGACATTCTGAAACTACTTTTTAAGTGCTGTATATATTAAAATATTTCATATTTACTATTTAAGACATGTCAAAAGGAGGAAAAGACTGACTCTATCTGAATAAGAAGAAAAATGAAACTGAGTCCCAAGAATAAACAAACCGCTAATGGTGTTAACCAGAAAATGAATGATATGAATGCATTCCATGAATCAAAGGCTGATTCAAATGAGGTGTTTTTTCACATTATATGAAAATGAATAGGTCTCTGTTTGACATAATGAACAAATTCAGAAAAAATAAATCCTCTTTGTTCTTCTATAGTGTTTCTCTTTACTCTGTTCTAATACTTGCCTTTCTAAACATCTCCAGAATACATACATATAAATATACAATATTTATACACATTCATTCATTCCCTCGTTTGTCCATGTAGATTTTCATGTTTAAAAATTTAGATCATTTTAGCCCTAGTCAGTGTGGCTTGGTTGGTTGGAACATCACCCTATATATTGAAAGGCTGTGGGTTCAATTCCCAGTCAGGGCACATACCTAGGTTGCAGGTTCGATCCTTGGTCAGGCAGGTACAGCAAACTAACACTCTCTGTCTCTCTGTCTCTCTCTGTCTCTTTCTCTCTCTCTGTCTCTCTCTGTTTCTGTCTCTATCTCTCCCCCACCCCCTTCCTCTCTATAAAAGCAATCAAAAATGTCGTTAGGTGAAGATAAAATTTTTTTTCATTTAGATCATTTTTAAATGAATTGACAAATTTATATTGTCTACATAATCTATCATCCATATGTAGCACATATTTTAGAAATACTACTAAGAAACAACACGATGGTAAAGTAGAGTGAAAAGAAAAGTAGCTTGATGCCACATTCTGTAAGACTTAATGCAAACCAGGTATTATATTGTATGAACAATAGGTACTGCTGAAAATTTGAAAAAGAATGAGGGATGATGTGAAGAAAGAATGTTCTTAGATAATGAATTTATTTCAAAAGATGGGTGATTATTCACACTAGCCAAAAATTGGAAATAAGACAAATGTCCATCAACTGATGACTAGATAAACAAAAGGTGGTAGCTCCATACAATGGAATACTATTCAGCTATTTTAAAAAATGTAGTACTGATACATGGCATAATACAGAACCTTGAAAACATTATGCTAAGTGAAAGAAGCCAAACACTAAAGGCCATATATTGCATTTATATACAATGTCCAAAATAGGCAAATCCATAAAGATAGAAAGTAGGTTAGTGGATGCCTGAGAAATGGGAAGTGAGTACTAGCATACATAAGGGTTTCTTTTCGGGGTGATGAAAATGCTATAGAATTAGAGAGCAATGATGCTTACAGAATTTCATGACTATATTGAATTTTCTGGTAGTAAATTATATCAACAACAAAGAGAGCTGAGGACATGTGTAGAAAGCAACTATACTGATTAAGCAATGAATACATAAAAGCCATTAGAGTTTCTATTGTTAATCCCAATCCAGAGTGCTCTATTCTGAGTATTATACTTCAGACAGTACCCCTCACATGCACTCTGTACAATGGATATAGCCTTGGAAGTAGAAAGAAAGAAGGAACTCCTACCTTTTTCAAAAGCATGGACAGAACTCGAGAGTATCATGCTTAGTGAAATAAGCCAGGCAGTGGAAAGACAAACACCGTATGATCTCACCTAATACAGGAAACTAATGAACAAAACAAACAAGCAAAATAGAACCAGGGGCATGGAAACAAGGAATAAACTGACAGTGACCAGAGGGAAGGCTGAAGCAGGAGAAATGGGCAAAGAAGGGGAAGAATTTTGTCAAGGAACCAGTATAAATGACCAACGAACATGGACAACATGTGGGGATTGACTGTGGGACGGCAGATGGGGTGTGTGGGGCAGGGGAGGGCAATGGGGGGAAAATGGGACAAATGTAATACATTAACAGTAAAGTAATGAAAAAATAAAAAATAAAAATAAGCAAAGAGGCAAAAGGACTGTCAATAACACTTAATAAGTATCTGAATATAAAAATATATTCTGAGTATCTACACTTTTCCAAATTTTCAACAATGACATTATATAATGAGGGAAATGTATAAAAATGTATTTAACTTTATAAACAAAAAAATCTGTATCTCAACCACAGAAATCATTCTGAAACACAAACACCCTAACCTATTAGTCAAACATCATTATATAGTTAAGAGAGCTAATTTGCTTGTGCTAGAAAAAATATACATACACAGGCAAAGTAGAGGTCAAGAACATCACAGAAGTGTGTTTGGAAAGCTTCAAGGAGAATCATTTTACCCCCACAGTGAAGGAATATACCTAAGACCTAATAAAGAAATGAATATTTTACAAATATCATTAAAATCCCTAATCAGTTGACCTTAAATTGGGAACATTATTGTGGGCTGGACTGATCTACAGAGATCAGTTCTTAAAAGAAGGTAGAGAGACTCCAAGGGTAATTCTCCTACTATCCTAGAAGTAGCAAACAACCATGTTGACCTGCCCACAGAAACAATAACATGGTAAGAACTCAGGGGTGGCTACTCAGAGCCTGGAGGATAGTGGTCTCCCACTGACAGTCAGCAAAGAAACACAAGGACACCATTCCTACAAACACACGGAACTGAATTCTGCAAACCACCAGTAAAGCTGGATGAGATGGCAGCCCTGCCTGACACCTTACTTTCAGCCTGATAGGACACGAGAACAGGACCCAGCCAAGACTCCTGCCCACAAGAAACTGTGTGGTAAGAAGCTAAAATTGTGGCAAATTTGCACCTAGCAATGGAAAACTAGTATAGATGACTTCTAAGATTTGAGGAAACTGGTTTGTATTATTTCTCTCAACAGCTGCTAATCTCTTTTTCTATCATCAAAAGCAATTTCTAATACTTCACATTATTATAGTGATATGATTCAACTTGACAAGTTAGCAGCATAAGGTACTACTCAAAACTTCACAGGAAAAAAACAAGACTTCATAGCACCTAAGAATTTTATTTCCTCCAACTGAGCATGCAAACAATACTATAATCTTAATATATTTGTTTCTATCTATGTATACCAATGACCTATCTTCTCAATCCTTATCCATTTCTGATGGAATGAAGGTAAAATTGAATGTGTGGCTTAAAAAAAGCTTATTTTGCACCCTGGCTCATGGCTCAGTGGATAGGCACCAGCCTGCGAACCCAAAGGTCGCTGGTTCAATTCCCAGCCAGGGCACATTAACCAGGCTGCTTGCCAGGCCTCCAGCCAGGTCTGTAGCTGGAGGCAGGTGAAAGGCAACCATACATTGAAGTCTCTCTCCCTCTCTGCCTCTCTCCCTTCCCCTCTCTCTGAAAATAATGAATAAAATCTTTAAAAAAAAAAAATAGAAAAGCTAATTTTAAGATCTAGCATGGGCATATAATGTTGGGCAATCATCTATTTTTTTAAAAAAACCTCAAGGAACTCAGCTATTTTTAAAGGGAATAACAGAAATCTCAAAATCTAGAGTCTAATTAGTAGAAAAAATACATACATACTTACATCAATGGATAATGTATGCTCTGCCAACCTTAGACTATTTAATAAATGCCACTGAGAATAGCCTGCACTTCTATAGTTCTTATACCAGGTACTGTTCTACAAATAATATGTAAAAAATTATTTTACAGACTTTTGGCCAACATGAAGGCATAGTTATACACACTGCATCTCCTTCCACAACTAAGAAGGAATACTGTACATCTACCTCAAAACTACAGACAACCAGAAATTCCAGAAAATTGAGCTGCACAGAAGTCCAACAAAGAAAGATATAAAGAACAAATATTCATCCAGACAGGCAGGACAGGCAGAGCTGGGACAGAACATGATTTGGCAGCGCAATCTGGTGGCATGGTTTGGCAGCTACAGTGGGAGAGTGACTGTGGTTGGCTGGCGGAAAGTGCAGTAACACATTTTTTAAAAGTAGGGGCATATGGAGTGTGCTAGGCACCAAAGTGGGCCACACCTGACCTCGCGACTTTCAGTTCCAGTGTGGAGTGGAGGGGGATTAAGCCTCATTGCTGCTGACTGTGAACATCGGGGGGGGGGGGGGGGGGGGGGGGGGGGGGGGGGGGGGGGGGGGATTGGGGCAGAGGAAGACACTGCTGATCTCTCAGCAGTTTGTTTAGAAGCCCTGACAGTCCTAGAACATCCCTGGGAACCACAACCAGGGCAATAACTAGAAGGTGCCAGTCCCATATGGGAAGCAGGAGAGATGCCTGGAAAAAAGGCAAGTGCTGAGCAAGAGGCCGTGTTCCCTCTTAGACCACCCTCCCCACACATACAATGCCACAACATGGTGAAACAGTTGCCCCACGCAGAGGAATTCCTAAGGTTCCGCCCCTTACAATGTGACCGGTGCAACAGCTCTACCTAAGACACAGAGGCAAACACAGGGGCCTATCAAGTTGAGAAGACCGTCAAGTATGGCCCAAATGAGAGAACAAATCAAGGTTCCAGTGGGAAAACTAAGTAATGAGGAGATAGCCAACCTAATAGATGAGGAAATTACTAACCTAACAGATGCAGAGTTCAAATCACTGGTGATAAGGATGCTCACAGACTTGACAAATATGCCTGAGCACAGCAAACACAGAAGGGAAGAAGTGAAGAAGGGAAGAAGGCTAGGCTAAGTAAAATGAAGGAAAATCCACATGAAACCAGTGGTAAAGGGAAGGAAACTGGGGTTCAAATTAATGACTTGGAGCATATGGAAGAAATAAACAGTCAACCAGTACGGAGTGAAGAAACAAGAATTGGTCCTGACTGGTGGCATAGTGGATAAGGCGCCAGCCTGCGAACCCAAAGGTCGCTGGTTCGATTCCCAGCCAGGGCACATAACCAGGTTGGCAAGCCAGGTCTCCAGACAGGTCTGTAGCTGGAGGCAGGTGAAAGGCAACCATACACTGAACTCTCTCCCCCTCTCTGCCTCTCTCCCTTCCCCTCTCTCTAAAAAATAATAAGTAAAACGCTTTTTAAAAAAAGAGGAGAGGCCTAGGAACCTCTGGGACAACTTTAAATATGCTAACATCCAAATCAGTGTGGTACCAAAAGAGAAAGAACAAGAAACTGAAAATTTGTGTAAAAAAATAATGAAGGAAAACTTCCCTAATTTGGTGAAGGAAATAGATATACAAGTCCAGGAAGCACAAAGAGTCCCAAACAAGCCTGACCCAAACAAGACCACACTAAGACACATCATAATTAAAATGCCAAATGTTAAAGAGAGGATCTTAAAAGCAGCAAGAATAAAGAAGAGCATTATCTACAAAGAAATTCCTATAAGACTATCAGCTAATTTCTCAAAGGAAACTTTGCAGGCAAGAAAGGACTGGCAAGAAGTATTCAAAGTGATGAAAAGCGAGGAACTACAACCAAGATTACTCTATCCAGCAAAGCTATCATTTAGGATGGAAGGGGAGACAAACTGCTTCCCAAACAAGAGAAAGCTCAAGGAGTTCATCACCAAGCCATTATTATACGAAATGTTAAAGGGACTTATTTAAGAAAAAAAAAGGTCAAAATTATGAACATTAAAATGACAACAAACTCACAACTATCAACAACAGAACCTAGAAAAAATAAAAAGAAAAACAAACTAAGCAAACCACCAGAATAGGATCAGAATCATAGGTATGGAGATTACTGGGAGGGTTATCAGCTGGAAGGATAAAGGGGGAGAAATGTGGAAATGGTACAGAGATCAGGAAACATAACTGGTGGGCACATCAAGACAGGGAAGTTAAGAATAATATAGGAAAGGGTGAAATCAGGGAACTTATATGCATAAACCATGGACATGAACTAAGAGGTATGGGATTGTGGGAGGGAAGAGCAGTCCTGGGTGGAGGGGAGCAAAGGGAAAAGCAATCGGGACAACTGTAACAGCATAATCAATAAAATATACTAAAAAAAAAAAAAAAAATTTCAAGACAGTGACAATATAGCATTAAACCAAATGCAGGGCCCCACTGAGGTCCTATTCAAATACATAGGTTACATCCCCATTAAGCCAGTCCTGCCTCAGCTTCCTGCCCTGGGGATAATATTGGTTATCAACTCATGGGACTGGTATGGAAATTAAATGAGACAATATATGTAAAACAACTAGCACAGTGCCTGGCCGATAGTAACATTATGAAAGTGTGAGCTACATAGATGTGTAAAATAAGATGGGACTCTGGAGTCATTTTTGAGTTAGAAAAAATCATGTCTCCCAAATATTAATTTTCTAACATAGTAAAAAAGAGTACAATTTTTAAAATAAATTAACTTATAGATGAGAAATATAGCATAGAATAGTGATTAAGGCCCTAGGATCTAGAACCAGACTGCACAGATAGAATCCCAGAATTCCAGTTCCACTAGTAACTAAAGATGAGACCTTGAGCATGGTCAACTTCTCTTCTCCAAATTTTCAACTCTAAAATAGGGGCATTTAAGAATACTTACCTCAGAGCGCTATCAAGAGGACTGAATGAGTTCATACAGAGGACACTGAAGAGTGCTTGGCACATATTAAGCACTCAAATGTTCACATCAATATAATTTTTATAGTAATGCCCTATTAACATTCACATCTAGGAAAAGCAACCTGTGGTTAAGTAAAGAACACTAACAAGCCTAATACCTAGAATCCTAAACTCCTGACATAATTATCTGATTCTTGTACCCAATTTTGTATTTAGATTCTTGTCTAAATTTTTCTTTGCCAGAATTCAATTTAACTTGGACACTGTTAATCTTTAATAGAATATTATTCTGCTCACTGTTCTTAGTGTTTACATAAAACTTTTGATAAAAATTTACAAAAGCATAAAATTAAAATTCTGGAAGGGGAAACGTTTAAATGTATGTAACTCTGGTTACAAACACAGTATTTAAATAAAACCAGGAGCAAAGAGAAAATCTTTCAGGAAATACATTTAAAGTTCAATGCCCAAATTTAGCTCTTTTTAAGGTAACACAAGAAAAATATGAAAATAATTAAACTCATAATGAACAAATAAAAATCATACTGGAAAAAATGTCAAACTATATTCTCAGTATAATTATTAAATGTAAAATACCTATAAATAAATTAATTGGATAAGAAATAAACCTGTATGAAGTATGGGAAAGGAGAAAAAAATTGTTTTGTTTTGTTTTGTTTTTAAGATTTTATTTATTTAATTTTAGAGAGAGGGGAAGGGAGGGAGAAAGAAAGGAAGAAAAACATCAATATGTGGTTGCCTCTCACACACTCCCAACTGGGGACCTGGCCTGCAACCCAGGCATGTGCCAAACTGGGAATCAAACCAGTGACCCTTTGGATTGCAGGCCGGCAATCAATCTACCAAGCCACACCAGCCATGGCGAAAAAAAGATATTTTTAAATGACAGGTCCCATCTCAACGAACAAAACTAGTTTAAGAAATCACGTAAAGGAAACATTTCATAGGTAACCCACCGACTTAAAACAATTCATACCCTAGAGGCTAAAAAATTTTTGCTATACCTTCTAAGCATACCAAAATCCAAATTAATGTATTTCGGAGGCTCATCCCCTAAACAAGAATCTCTTTCAAAAGATTTAACTCTTTTACACATAGAAAAAAAGTATAAATACCACTTTGCTCCACAATCTTTGAGATAAATTTCTTAGACTGTTAAAGATATATCTGAAGCCCTGGCTGGTGGCTCAGTGGATAGGTGCTTGCCTGCAACCCAAGGGTCACTGGTTCGATTCCCAGTCAGGGCACATAACCAGGCTGCAAGCCAGATCTCCAGCCGGATCCGTGGCTGGAGGCAGGTGAAAGGCAACCATACACTGACGCTTCTCTCCCTTTCTTCCTCCCTCCCTTCCCTTATTTCTCTCAAAATAGTGGGTAAATTCTTTAAAAAAGAAAAAGGTATATCTGGGCCACCTGTCCTGATGGTGATACCAAGAGCAAAACTAAACTGAATAAAAAATTCAGGTTAGTCCAAGACAGTTAAAATTGCAGGCTTAAACTTCACAATTATTCTGGGTAAGGATAATATAAACCCAGAAATTCTCCATGAGATTGTTCATATTTTTCCTTCTAACATCTGTATAGAAGAAATCCTTTATTTGCCCCTCCCATCTTAATAACAATGACTGCCCATTTTCAATATAAAACTTCTCCACGGAAACTTAAGAGGCAGCATAGCATGCATGATGAGTAGAAGCACAGATCAGAGTCAGGGGGATATGGATTTGAATCCCAGTCTGTGAGTTCCAATTCCTAACTATGTATTCTTGGAAAATTCTCTGAACCTGTTTCTCCTGCCATAAAATAGGCTTATTAGTACCAATTTCATAGGGACTGCTGTGAGAAATAAAATGATGCATATAAAATATTTTAGCACAGTGACTATGAAACACTGTAAGATGTCATAATGTTGACCAAAACAATAATTATCAAATCAATATTCTTACCCTCAAGATTAACAGCCCTCTCCATCCTATCTGATGCTTATAAAAACTGGGGCAGTTCTCGGGTGAAAATTAATCATCATTAAAAAACCAGAGACCCAACCCGGCAGGGGCACCTTCCTCACCTCCCAGTACGCTCCCCTCCCCCCATGCCTCAATAGTCTCAGTCATTATGCATTCTTCAGAGTAAATACATATGGTTTAGGCCCAAATGTATAGGCCTTACTTAACAATTTTACCTAACAATAGCTCATTCGAGATGTAAGATTAATTTTAAACGGTCTTCTTTCCAACAAGCTCAACTAGAATGGGCTCATAGGTGAAAAAGTAATCAACCAAAAGCATTTTTCAAAAAGTATTTGTTGGATCAAAAGTCTCATTACTGAATCAAGAAAAATGTCTACCTGATCAATCAGAGGTATCAAAAAGCTAGGCTGTTTTACTTCTAGGATATGCTTTCTAGGAACGCATGAGAAAAAGGTTTGCATGGAATCTCTATCAACCATTGGAAATGGCTTCTAACTCACTCAATAATAATTGTTGAATTGGCGGTACTATGGGCGGGCAGTACACCACTAAGCCCATGGAAACAAAGATGACAAGATAATATCCTTCCTCCTACTCTTGGGCGGGTAGCTCAGTTGGTTAGAGCATTGTCCTAATATGCCAAGGCTGTGGTTTGATTCCTGGTCAGGACACATACAAGAATCAACCAACGAATGCATAAGTAAGTGGAACAACGCTTTTCTCTCTCAAAATTAACTAATCAATCAACCAATAAAAAGATAATAGCCTTCTCATATAGAACCTATTAAAAACCTTCCCAGTTTTTCTCTTCCATTCATTTGATAACATCCTACATGCCTACTATGTAGCTGGAAATCTTAGGCACTTGGGGAGTAAAGATATTAACTGGAAGGATAAATAAGACATAACCCTTGTCCTCAAAGAACTGACAGGCCAGTAGAAAAGAAAAATACAAATAATTATGTTAAGTGCTATAAAAGCCACATAGACACTGTGGGTAACCAGAAGAAAGTACAAACTAACTACTTACATAAATCAGGACAGTTTTCCTAGAGAACATAATATTTAGGTAGAGTCTGAGGAGATAAATATTTCACAAATGAAAGGAAAACAAATACTCTAGGCGGAGGAAATAATGAAGAGACAAATATTCAGGAAGGTATATGTATAAACACACACACAAATATGCATTAAAATATATATACATACTGTGTATAAATAGATCCAGTGTTTAGATACAAGTGAAGGAAGTCATCTGAACTAGAATATAATGTGACTATGTTCCCAATTCTCACTAATAGCGTTTAATTTTCTTCCGTAAATAAAGTGATAGTGTATGGAAATATGAATGGTAGGTGGAATTCTGGACTAGAATGCCTCTCCCTTAAGCCAAGTGTCAATTCAAGTAAGGACATAAATGACAGCAGCAAAGAAATCAATTTTGAAGCTCTCATAACAGACTGGAATGGTAATGGTTCAATTTTTAACAGAGAGGGGGAAAAGAGAAAGAAAATGAAAGTTCCTAAATTAGCCCTGGCTGGTGGTTGAATGGATAGGTGTTAGCCGGCGAACTCAGGGGAAGCTGGTTCGATTCTCAACCAGGGCACATGGCCAGGTTGCAAGCCAGGTCTCCAGCTGGGTGCGTAGCCAGGGGCAGATGAGGGGCAGTCATGCATTGAAGTTTCTCTCCCTGTCTCCCTCCCTTCCCCTCTCTCTAAAAATAATAAATAAAATCTTTTAAAAAATAAAAATAAATGATCCTAAATTAAAGAGCACTCGATGTGGCTGGTGAGTGATAAAACAAAGGGTGTGAGGAAAACAAGACATGATCCAAGCTTTCAACAGATCATTTCATTAACCCTGATACTTGCTTTGGCCATTAGTGTATATTTGACTTTATGAATATTTATTTATTTAAGATTTTATTTATTATTTTTAGAGAGAGGGGAAAGGAGAGAGGCACAGAGAGAGAGGAAGAGACAGCAATGTATGGTTGCCTTTCACCTGCCTCCAGCTTCAGACCTAGCTGGAGACCTGGCTTGCAACCTGGTTATGTGCCCTGGCTGTGTGGGAATCGAACCAGCGACCTTTGGGTTCACAGGCCAGCACCCTATCCACTGCACCACCAGCCAGGGCCTGACTTTATGAATACTTATACACATGGCACTCACATCTCTTACGCCCCCTTACTCTTGACATACTTTTATATGAATATTTTACCACTGTAAATATTCATTTAGAAAAATCTATCCAGAAACCTTTCTTAGTTTCTGAGTAAGTGTAAGTAAGCACTCTTAGATTACTTTTGGAGTAGCTAGCTGCTATAACCTTAAAAAAAAAAATCATAAAAATGTATTGATTTTCCTTTATGTTTGTCTTTTAAAATGAATGTTAAATGAGGCCTATTCCATGTCCATGACTTGTCATCAATGATCAGTATTTATACATAATCTAAATGACAAAGTTCCTTACACAAAGAAATTAAATAAGAAGCTGAGAGCTAGGTTTCCCAACCCCAGCACTATAGACCTTTTGGACCAGATAATTCTGTATACTGTTTTTACCTGGACTCTACGCACTAGATACTAGTAGCACCCACACACACACCCACACACACACCCACACAGAGGCATCTCCCCAAAGCTGAGACCCTCAAAAACATCTCCAGATATTGCCAAATTTCCCTGGGGTCATTATGTGCCAGGCATTATTCTGCTTATTTATTGTTTCATTTAATCTAACAACATAGTATCCATGAGGTAGTTGTTTTCCTCATCTTATAAATTAAGAAACTGAAACCAAAAGAGCTGCCAAAAGTCACACAACCAATAAGTGCAGTAGTCTGTATTTGAAACCACATAATGGGGGCTTACTTGAGTCCTTGCTCCTACTATTATGCCATCTCTTATTAATGTCTCAGCCTTCATCACCAGATAACTGGAAAGTTATTACTTTCAATCTTATTTGGAAATAAAAACTAAAATTATCCATGCAAGTGGAAGTTAAAAGGCTTCCAACATCAATTCGGAATAAATTAACAAGTGTTTTTTAAGTGCTGACTGTATGCCCAGTACCAACTCCAAGAGCTAACTTGGTTCAAAGAAAATGAAACTACATTTATTAAGGGTCCAGCTCAGGACCTTTCTCACACATTATCTCTCCTAAATCTCACAACATCCCTATGAGACAGATGTTACCCTTGTCCAGGTGAGGAACTAAGGCTTAGAATAGAAGTGGTCCCTGACCTAAAAGGGCTTACCATTTAATTGAAGAAACCAAAAAAGAAGAATTAAAAAAGGAAAACAGAATAAGCAAGCTAAGTGTTCATTTAACAATATACAATATAGAGCATGTGCAAAGTAGAAAAGTGGTGACAGGAAAGTATACAATGAATAAGGAAATACTTCTTAAAAGAAGTTTCTAGTATCCCATCTCTTAAGAAATGACATGGATGAGCAAAAAGGTGATAAACTGAGGGACCACACTTTTGTAAACTATGTAAAACAGAAGTCTGGGAACCAAAAGAGAAGTTTTGTGATGGCCAATTTATTATGTGGCAGGTCAAGGAAATGAGTATAAGGCTGCCTTAAAATAAAGACCAAGCTGTGGCTGGAGACAATGAAACTGGTTCTAGAATTTTAGGGTGCTCCTGCCACAAAACACGTTCAAGCATAGCAACAGGAACAAATAAAAAAGATCTAAAGGTAAAGACTGACAGCGTGGGTTAACAGTGGCTTCAACATAAGAAGTCAAACACCAAATTTCATATGAGTGATGGGCTGGTTACCCATTTTGCTTGATGTATTCTATCTTCCCCAACCAGACTATGCTTCAAGAGGACAGGGATTTTAATCTTCTGTTCAATGAGATAAGTGCCTGGCACAGTAGGTGCTCAGTTAGTATCTGTTGCTAATTAAGGGCAAGTATTCTAGGGACATATTCAAAAGCAAAGACCAATAATACCCTCAAGCATTAAAAAACCCAGCAACCTAACAGAAATAACAATAATTTAATATTGTAATATTTATTATTATTGCAACGGCTAACCCTTATTGAGCACTAATTCTCGGCCAGACTGTGATATGTTATCTCACTCAATCCTTTTAACTGCCGCACGAGAGAGGTAGGTACTAATATCATCCCAGTTTTACAGGAAACACATAGTATAAACAACTTGCCCAGCCTCACAAAGCAGCACAGCTGGAACCTGGATCTATCAACCTCAAAGTTTCCCTCTCAACAACTGATCAAATATATAGAATTACAAACATCTCTCAGGCAAAGCTCGAGACATGTGGCCAATGAGGAAAAAAGAACAAAATGAGACCAAAAAGACACTCCAATGTAGCCAAAAGCCCTTTGTGGGCCTCAGACATTGTGGAAATTTTCCCGCATACATATTACCCCATACAGATTAAAATTTCAATGGTTTAAGGAACCCAGATGTTAAAAAGCTAGAAACTAGAGTCACTCATCTAATCAACATTTCAAAGGGTGGTAGATAACAAGTGGTAACACCCCAAGTCCACAACCCAAAGAAATAACAGGGTGTGACCTCTGACTAAGACCTCAACACTTCCTGAGCCACTCTTCCTCGTGTCTGCCCCTTTCCTCCCTCTGTCGTGTCTTTCCTCCTCTGCACAGCCCCCATCTCTCCTCCCCTACTAAATGACCTTTACAAGAAGTTTGAAATTTCATATCCCCCACTCCAAATTTCTATAATCTAGTTAAAGTCTGAATGTTTCTCTAATGAATAAAACTCTACCTGTATTAACACTCAATAGAGAAAAGGTCCCCCACTCATCATAGCAGCATTCCAAAGTTTCCATTACCAAGTTCATAGTAGTCCATTTAGAATCCCAATAATGCCAGAGAACACCAGGGACCCACATATTTATCTAACCTTCTGGTATCATTACCTACATAGTAAGAAAGCAGGAAGAGGCCATGCTCTTTTCCCATCTATCTAGTAACCTAGTCATAATTATAAAATTCATTTTGGAAAGGCTCTAGAAATGGAAACTCACATCACTACCAACAAAGAAAAATATTTAAAATATTTAATTTTTTAAAACTAGGCCCTGGCTGGTGGCATAGTGAATAAGGTGCCAGCCTGCAAACCCAGAGATCGCTGGTTCGATTCCCAGTCAGGGCACATAACCAGGCTGTAAGCCAGGTCCGTGGCTGGAAGCAGGTGAAAGGCAACCATACATTGAAGAAAAAAATAAAAATAAAAACTAGGATATTCATTGTATTAACCACTTAACCAGAGATCCACTAATTATTTAATTTAATTTTACTGTTGTATTACATCCATTCCCTTTTTGCTCCCCTCTGTCCTCTTCCCCACCCACCCATTCCCCCACAAAGTCATTCCCACCTGTTGTCCATGTCCATGGTTCCTTCATCCTAGGTTCTAGTCCACTAATATTTAAACTGATATAATTTCTGCATTTACACCAAACTCTAAAGCAAATTGGCCTTAAAAGTAGTTAAGAGAGTGAGGACAGGAGCTGGCAAGAAAACCAATGCTAAGAAATATATCTCAATCTTTCCTTTCTGCCTTTGGATTTTTTTTCATACACTTATCTTAAATATACAGTTCTATTAAATAAATAGACTACGAAGGCATAGCCAAATTGTTCTGAAAATAGAAATACTTTCCAAATACAAAAGTAACCCAGAAGTATTTATTTCTTGTATTGGCCAAAAGAACACTGATTGTGCCAAGCTTGAAGGAAATGTTATTTCTGAAACTGGTCTTGTATTTAATAAATACTAAGTGTTAAAAGGGACTATCAAACACTAACACAGCTAATATTCTCTCTATTCAATTTAGGAAAAGCAAAAAACTACAATTTAATTAAAAATAGAATCATCTAAATAAAATTCCTTCCATCTTAATTTGAGATGAGATGTTAAGAATACAGATAAAACTTTTTAAACTTTTTCATGAGTTCCTTAAAGCTTTTTTTACTAAATGATTAAAGAAATGGATAGTTAAAAGCCTTGATAACTGAATTATAACCTAATATTTCTAAATGGACAATTTAAACCAGTCACTTTCGGAGATAACCAAATCATTTTAAAAAGTTATTTCTGTTCTAAAGACTACTGAGGTCTTTGGAAATGAATTCAAATTCCAGTTATGTTCAAATCAGTCCTTCCTTTCTATAAATAATAAGCACAGTAGTTCTGCCATTTCTCTAGTTTAAAAAAAAAAAAAACTCAAATAAAATGTTAATGAAGCATACACTGGTTCAGATGCTTTTGAAAACACTGCAGGACTACTTCAGTATTATTTGTCAAATTCAAGGTCCGAATTTAAATGTTGGGCAACAGAAAGCCTGGCTTTAGCCTACTGTCTATATCGCACTTTAAAAATATTTTAACTTACCAAGTTAACAGCAATTGGTCACATTACTGTATGGCAGGCAGTAGGCTAAGAGCCTTGCATATGTTTTAGATCACTTTATTTAATCATAATAAGAACCTTGTGAAGGACATGGTTTTTCCCCATCAACAGGTAATAAGGCTAACATTAGAACAAACAGCCTGTCCTAAGCCACGTGGCTAAGAAATAAACCACCAGCAAATGAGTCTTCTGCCTCCACAGCATGACTGTACTTAATGAGGTAAATGAGAAATGAATTAGCAGTATGTTGCTGGCTCCAGGTATGCACGTATTTTCAACCATCAGATAGTTATGTTATTATTATAAGTAAAGACAACTCCTCACACCTTGAGAATGTCATGCAAAAGCCTTTTATTGCCCCTTACACTGCCCTAAAAATACACCATCCTAAAAGTCTCGTAAGATAAATACATTCTTCCAAAATCAAACCAGCAATTTACTGTGAGATTTCTCAGGGGGCACTAACACATGTACGGATAGATGCTCCTTGACTGGCAGGGCTGAATCCCGGTAAATCCATCGCAAGTCGGAAATGCATTTACTGGAGGCGTGGGGAGGGCAGTGGGTGGATCTGGAAGAGTGTATGGCGGGAAAAGTGGTGATAGAAACAAACAAACAAACAAACAAAAACACATTTACTACATCTCATCTGCCAAACATCGTCGCTTAACCTGGTCTACCTGAATTGAAACATCCTCAGAACACTTACATTAGCCTACAGTGAGGCAAAATCATCCCACTGCCGCTGTCCAGCACCGTAAGACAGTATCATAATACTCCTTACCGCTAGCCTGGAAACAGATCAAACCTGGAAGTTTGGTTTCATGCATATTGCTCTTGCACCACTATAAAGTTGAAAAGTCTAATAAAACAAGCCATCATATGTCAAGGACTATCTGTGTATTGATGGGTTCATTCAAGATGTTGTGTGATGAATAACAACTCCCCACCTCCGAAAACAAAAACAAAAACAGTATATTATGTAACCGTAAGCCTCTCAGAGGAAAAGCTAAATGACACTGAAAATATTTTGCACTATACATCTGTATGTTTTAATATGCCCTAAATTGCAGAGCAGTCATGCAGAAAGGAGCACTAGGCACACTCCATGAGGTAGATGTACACATGGATTCACAACATGCTACCTTCTTCCTAAATCCACTCAAGTTCCTGGTAGCTACCTTCTAGCTGGAAAGAATAGCAGAAGAGGCACCGCAGAGCAGCAAAACTGCACAGCACCTGACACACAAGCTATCCCTTAGGTGATGGGGAAAGAGCAAAAGATAAGATACTCAAGCAATACAGTCTCTTGTGCATTCTGGTTTATTATCTTTCTGATACCTGCATTACAGCTACAACACAAATGTATTAGCTTGCTCTTTTAAAGAAATCAAGTGTTACTCAAAAATGGTTTTCAAAAAATGATGATGTAGCAGTTGTCATTCAATATCCAGGTCAAGCACAGATGTTCCCTCAAATATTTCACAATTCTGAAAGTGGATTAGGAGGAAACTGTAAAAATGCTTTTGTATATAATTATCAGAATATATACATATAGATATATCCTATAGCATTCAGGAAATGTCATATATTTAGAAAATATACTCCAAACACACTGTGGAAGGTAGCATGGAAAAGTATCAATAAGGTATAAGGTATCAGGAGAAAACAACAAAAATCTAAAAGCACATTAAGGCACGAAACAGACTGATTTTATACACAGTGGAAAAAGTCTCAAAGTAGAAAGGTTTAACAGCAAGAGTTCATAATTTGAAAGTAATTTTAGTCATCGGTAATGACAATTCAGCTACACTTAAAAAATAAAAATATACAGCTTTCTCCCTAGCCCACTGAAAGTGTGACCAATAAAGAATTTTTCTATTTGGAATATTTGCACATATGAGATGAACACCTGATATCTCTTAAACTGCTACCTACCCTTAAACTTGAGAAAATGAAAAAATTACTTGAAAAGGTAAAAATTAAATTGAAGATTTTTTAAAGAATAAGACTCCTCCTAATAAATAGAAAATCAACTTTACAGTGACCCTCTAAAAGGTATACTAAAATTGTCAGATTACAGAAGCTTTTTTTAAGGAAGAGGAACTGAAGTACCAATTACATGTGTAGAAAAACTACATAAAGTAAAAGCTGGTTTGAAACTGACTAAAAACTGATCACCACTGCAATAGGAATGCCCTCCCCTGTCATGAACAGGAGAATCCTGAGATAAATAAAATGTATGAAACCAGGGCAAAAATATACCATCATCCGAAACAGGTATTTGTTGACATATGAAACAAATGTTTTGACTTAGTTACAATGTAAAACTACATAGAATGATTTATCCTTTCTAAGACACATTCAAGACAGGCTAACCTAAGAAATTAACCCATGGGACATTTACTCTTAGGTACAGGAAAGCTTTTTAAAGAATACTTTTTAATGATTTAAGTAAATTGTTAAGATAAAATATTGTACTTGAAATTAACAAAACAAAAATTGTGGAACCAATCATTCTACAAACTGAATTAGTCATTTTAAGAGATTACAACTTCAAGAGACAAGTATCAAACCTTAATGTTCTCATAATTTGGCTAATACATTCATCTGATCCAAGCTGACCATAAACACTTCCAAGTTTATATCTAAAGTAAATGCTTTATAATTTATTTTGAGAACCTTTCAAAATTATATCCATAAGCTCCTTCAACTCTTGGTCGTGATATATCAAGCTAGAGACCGACAGATAGAGATGTAGATAGGTCTATCTCAAGTGTATCACTATATTGCAACTATGATGTCTATGAACAAGAAACACATGTAGTCCCTACATTTTGCTGCATCCCTTTATAAATGACATTGCCACTGCTCCTTAATCCATCACTGCCTTGTAGACTCTACGTTGTAAGGAGAACCAAGTTAAGACATCTCCTGAGGAACACATCCCATTTAGAAAACAGACCATCTAAACTGCCAATCCAGACTTGGAATAGGTGGAGCTCCTACTGCATTGTGGATGGATTCGGCAGTTATCTGCACCAGGGGTCCACAACCGCACGCCAAACCCAACCTACCTCCTATTTCTACGTTTAAGGCTTTATTGGAACACAGTCACACTCATCCACCTACACGTTGTCTATGGCTGCTTTCACTACAGGAGCAGAATTGAATCACTGAGACAAAGACAATTCAGTCCATAAAATCTAAAATATTTATTAATTGACCCTTTACAAAAAAATTTAAAAGGTTGCCAACCTCTCCTCTACACAATGAGACAGCAGAGGAGAAGCAAGACTTTTCCAAGAACCATCTCCAAAGTACATGAATTGGGCTCCAGCCAGCCTAGGTACCGGCTTTGCAGGCAATCACCCAGTGCTAACACACAACTGCACACCCTCCAGGCTCTTTACTGTTCCCCCGTCAATCCCAAAGTTGCCAAAGCAACGCACATAGAAGTTGCCAGTTCCTACTGCCAGAGTCCACCTTTCCTACTGTTATTACTAGTAAATCATGTTAACCCAAAAAGGCTGCCCTTCACACTCATCAAAACGTGGTTGGAAAGTAAGGGTAAAGAGAGCAGGCACCAGTATGATATGAATTCATCTCTGTGCCCTCATCCTGGATCTAGCTCCTTGTCTAAATATCTCTTCCCTGGAAGGTTCTACCTTTTGAATTATCACTCTTAAGAAGAGGCCAAAGAAGCGACCAGGAAAGTAGAGAATGCAAACTAAGCAACATAAAAGTGGGGGTATGTGTATTCCCTACCTCACAATCCTTAATCATTGTTCCAGTCAACACTAAAAGCTAACCACACTAGCTGCAGGCTTCACCACGAGAAGAAAAATAAAGGACAGTCTTCCAGTATTTCATAACCTCAAAGCTGTCTGAATGTTTTTAAATGACAAGTTGTTTTGTGTTTTTTAATAAAAAGGTTTACAAAAAAAAAAGAATTTTCAGCACTTCCGTGCCAACACAGGGATGTCCCCTTCACTCACAGGGCACAAAGACACAGACCAACTGCTAGCAAGGGAAGCTGCCTCCTCTGCCAGCTATTTTTAGTCCCACTTCGTCATGGTGAAGACCAACCTTAGGATAGTAATGCTGGGCAAACTTTAAAAGCATGAATATGGTGCAAGAAATCTATCCTTTTATGTATAAATTTCCTAACAGTGAAATCCTGTAAATGCTTATGAATTAAACCTCAGGGGATCTATATACTCTACAAGTGGGTCATAGCTGTTTCAAAAACATACCATCATATGCCCTAAGACTGAACTGGTGCCATGTCTAAAGGCTGTTCCTCCCTCTTCAACTTCAGCTTATATCCACTTTAAATCACTTATTTTAGGGACAGTTTATCCATTCTCTGTTCTTACTAGAGCTTTAGTAACTTTAACAGAATCCCTTCCTCCCAAGTAAAAATACCCATTTTTTCATTCACCATCAGTACTCTTGAGAAACCTTAATACTTTGAAAAAGACTCCCAGCTCCACATTTTCAGCATATCACTCATTAGTTTGACAAGGTTTACTGTCTTGAGATTGCATCAATTTCAAACATTTACCCTAAACTTTAAGATCCAAAACAAAGTACAATGCCCTATGTCTGAATTGGGTGTTGTTGGGTTTTTTTGTTTGTTTGTTTTTTAACAAGAAACCACTAGCAACATACTAAAATACTGGAAGGATGTCCTTTTTCACTCCTCAATTTGTCAGTGACCATGCTGTAAAACTGTTGGTTCCCTAAAAAAAGAAAAGACCATCCCAGGTGTAATGCCTCATGGCCTAAACCTCAATCATCTAAAACATCCACTGTTCTCAATTGCTTCTTTGATCTGTAAACATGTATCTACACAAATACAGATTGATCCTAAGCCTATTCAACTTCCCTCCTACTTCCATCAAGCTAACTTCCTAATCACATTTGTTCCCTATACCCTCTAGTTCCAAAAGTCTTAAACACTTCTTCCCTAAACAGACCTTCCCATTTCTGGTTCAGCCATTCCAATTAGTCCTACATAGTTCAACACCAACATTTCCCTAATGTAAAATGTACAAATACATTTATATATCTTAAGGTACCAAACACAGTTATCTGACATAGAGTGGCAGTAGATAAATAGTGTCCATTCCCCCCTTCCTACAATTTTGTGCAATTTGTAATTCATTGCTTTTGCCACCTATAAGTAAAAGCATCTCAAAGGTAAGGATCCCAAATACTGTTTCATCCATACCCAAATAGGCAATAAAAGACTTAAATGATTTTTAACCAATCTATAGTCAAAGCAATAAAAAGTCTTAGTTTTTAGTGAGTAAATAGCTTTGATGGAGTACAATCCACACTCAAACTCCAGTGTTGTCCCTTCCTCTCCCCAAAAACAGCCTATGAAAGACTTCTCTTCTTCCTGTTTCTGTGCACCATGAGACATGTGAATTCCTCCAGATCACAAAATAAAAGAACCAGAGACATTTGTTTTTGATTTCATGTCTAACATTACATCTACTACTCATTTAAAATAAATATAACTTAAAGTTCCTTATAACAGTATAATAAGAACAAGACATATAACAGGTGCAGAAGTTCCAAAGGCAAGCAAAGTGATCAAAGGGGTCCAAGAAATTAGTCTTAGATGGACAAAAAAAGGCAGGAAAGATCATGGTAAAGAAATAATCAAAAGCTGTAAACCCTCCCATCCCACACCACTCCCCCCCCCAAAAAAAAAAGAAAAATGAACTCCAGCTTATTCTAGCATTTCTAAAACACAAACTCTGGATGCGGCCTAGAATGTTAAAGAGACAAGTTTGGGCCGTGGCTGGTGGCACAGTGGATAAGGTGCCGCCGGCCTGTGAACCCAAAGGTCGCTGGTTCAATTCCCAGCCAGGGCACATAACCAGGTTGCAAGCCAGGTCTCCAGCCAGGTCCGTAGCTGGAGACAGGTGAAAGGCAACCATACATTGATGTCTTGCTCTCTCTTTGCCTCTCTCCCTTCCCCTGTCTCTAAAAATAATAAAATAAAATCTTAAAAAAAAAAAGAGAGAGACAAGTTTGGGATCAATGACTTCTTACAAAATTCCATTATCTTTTTTTTTTTAAGATTTTTTTTTAAATTTCATTATTTTTGGAAAGAGGGGAAGGGAGAGAGGCAGAGAGAGAGAGAGACATCAATGTATAGTTACTTTTCACCTGCCTCCAGCCACAGACCTGACTGGAGACCTGGTTTGCAACCCGGTTATGTGCCCTGGCTGGGGAATCAAACCTGTAACCTTTGGGTTTGTAGGCCCGCGCCCTATCCACTGTGCTACCAGCTAGGGAGAATTCATTATCTTAAGAGACAAAAAGTATGGGATGAAAATATTGCTTGAGAACATTTTAAATAAATTTCATCAAGATCCTGACTGGAGCAGTTTGCATAGACAACCCCAGACCCACATTCTCACCTACAAAGCTCAGCTCCCAGAAGCCAGATCCCCCAGCTGTTTGAGGGATCACAATTCTCAATACAGTATCCCTATGCCTGTTCTGTTGTATAAAATTCCAATCTATGCTGAAGCCTTGAAGGTCTATTTAAATATATGAATCATTAATTACTTTCCTGCTTAACTTGGTACTGTAAGAGAATACCTAAAATACAAATCAAAGATGTTATACAGTTCAGCTCTAAAATAATAAAAGGGGAAAAAAAGTCATTCTTCTAAATATGAAATATCAAAAGTTTCTCATTTGATAAAGAAGTGAAGAAGCCTTAGCTGGTGGTACAGTGGTTAAGGGTGGTGGCTCGGGAACCCAAAGGTCACTGGTTCGATTCCCCAGCCAGGGCACATGACTAGGTTGCAAGCCAGGTCCGTGGCTGGAGGCAGGTGAAAGGCAACCCTACACTGATGTCTCTCTCCCTCTCTGCCTCTCTGCCTTCCCTCCTCTGTAAAAATAATAAATAAAATCTTTTTTTTTAAATAACTGACCTTTTAAAAAAAATTAAAAAGAAGTGAAGAAACTCAAATAAGCAAAGCCTCCAGCTATTCTGCCAAATAAACAAGTGCTACTGGCAATTAGGGCACGTCCTACTCAAAAAAAAATTTTTTTTAATTAAGTACTTGCGTAAGGAATAACAACTTTCGTACTGGTTAAAGTGCAGAACGCTCTCCCCGCATTAAGTTGCGATTCCTAAGAACCCAGAATTTCCTAACTTATTTCTGCGGCAGCGTCCCCCTGGCACGCAGGAACTGGACCCAGGAAATGAGGAGAATGAAAACCCTCCTGCACGGGTAGGTACCCAAATGAAAATCTCTTCAAGGAAGAGCGCAAAAAGGGGATAGGGGGTTACTTCCAGAGGTTCGGGTGATCGGAGGTGGCCACCTGAGAGCCACCCAAACCGAGCCGCCCAGACACAAAACCACCGGCGGCGCGGCTGCACGCCCGGTGCGCCGGGGAAGGTGGATGCAGCGCCGTCCTTTGTGTGCACAGACGCTCCGCTTCCTCAATTTCCCCGCGTCGCTGGCCGGCCCGAAAGGTGCAAGTGTCCCCGCTGGAGAGGCAGGGCTCGTCCAAGACAAGCCCGTGAGTGTGCACAGCGCGTCCAAGAGCGAAAAGGTGACCCGCGGGGCCGGCCGCCCGTTCCCGCCGCGAGGGATCGGGGAGGCTGCTCGGCGGGCGCCCGCGCCCCTGCGCTCCCGGCACCGCGGCCAACTCGGGGGCGCGGCGCACCCCCCGCTCCCCACCCCCCGGTCCCGTCCCCGGGCTACTCACTCCGCAGAGGCGCCGTGGCGCTGCCGAGGGGCCGGCTGCCTTCCTCCCCGGTCCGGGCTGCGGCTGCCGAGGCTCCGACCGCGCGGCGCCGAGGAAGCGGGCTCGGGTCGCTCCCCCGCCGGCCGCCCGGGTCTCTTCCGCGCCGCGGCGGCCCGCTTCCCTCCCTTTGCCTCTTCCTGGGTGTCTTCAGGCTGTCTTCTGCCCGTCCTGGGCCACCTCTCCCCGGGCAGCCCCGTTCCGGAGGCCCGGGATTTTGTCTTTACAAAGTTTCCTCCGGGCGGAGGCAGCGGCCGGCCCCCCGGGTCCCCCCGGCCCCGCCGCCCTCGGGGCTGGGGCGGGGGACGGGGCTCTGAGCTCTGCCCCTGGAGTCCTGCCGAGGAGCCGGGGGGCCGGCGACTGGCCGCGGGCGAGGACCCCCGAGGGGGCGAAGGGGAAGGTCAGGAAAGGACCGCGGCGCCGGTCCTGCTCTCCCCGCCGCCCCGGCCGCCGCTTCACATCGGGGTCCCCGCCCCCCGGCCGGGGGTGGTTGCCGAGCTTGGGGCCCCGGCTCATACACTCTGGGGCGCGATGCTAAGGCCCCGGGCGGGTGGCCGAGGCGGCGGCGAGGTGGGGGACCGGGCCGGCTCCGCTCGGCGCCGCCCCCGCTCCCGGCTCCAGCATGTGTCGCTAGGGCTGGGACCCCCTCCCTACACCTTGGGGGTCCCTCGCCACGCGCCCCGGGACCGGGCGGAAGCGCCGGCCCCTCCTCAGCGTCCTCTCACCGCGGAGCAGCTGGCCAGCCGCGGCCCAAGGTAGCCGCCTCCCAGCCCCCCAGCCGCCGGCTCCGGCTCGGGCTCCGGCGTGTGCAGCCGCCACTGCCGGCCGGGAAGGTGAGGGGGGGAGAGGCGCGGTGGCCGCCGCTCCCGCTGGCCCGCGTGAGGGCGGAGGTCTCGGCGGCGGCGGGCGCACGGGGGCGGGGTCTCTCCGAGGCTCCCGGCTCTCAGGCTCGCGGCGGCGGCGGCGGCGGCGCCCGGAGCTCAGCTCGCTGTCTCGCTCGCTGTGCGGGGCTCTCGCCTCACTCCAGAGAGAGGGGCGGGAGGAACGCGGCGCGGGCCGATGACGAAGTAGCCTAGCAACCGCTCTCCGCCCCCGCCCCTGGCTTTCCGCTCGCCGGCTTCCTCCGAAGCCCTTTTCCCCTCTGCAACCTCCCCGCCCCGGGCGGCTCCGGCGCCGCCTGATGACGCGCCAAAGGAAGAGGAAGTCGGCGCTGGGCGCGCGGGTGGGTGCGCCTCGGGCCGCGGGACTCGCCGCCGCCGCCGCCGCCTGTGCGGCCGCGTCAGAACCCCAGGGAGGAAGGGGAGGAGCCGAGTGGAGCCTCCGCGGCCGCCGGCGGTTCCCCGGGGCTCCAGGGCGGCGGAGAGGGCTTGCTCTCGTGTGGCTCCCCGCCGGGCAGGTGCGAACTGCTCCTTTGGGAGCCTGGAAGAGGCCCGGGGCGCGCGGCCGCGCTCGGGTGCGCCGCCCCTGAAGGTGAGGAATCGGGCCCCGATCGAGCCTTTGAAAGCTCTGCCGAGCGTGTAGTCCTACAGCCTGAGCCCCTGGCTGCCCCTGTTTCGGGGGGTGAGCGCCCCACCCTTTCCGACCACGGCCGTGGCACTGGTTAGTGCTGGATGAATGAATGAATGGTTAGTACAGGAATGGATGAATGAGCAGGAATGAATGAGTGAGTGAGTGAGTGAGGGGACGCTCCGGAGCTCCGAGGCCCGCGTCAGGCTGTGAAGGTTGCAGTACCTCGCTGTTCGCCTCCCCGCACAGGGACTGGGGGCGCAGCTTGAGCAGAGTCACAGCCTCACGAGCGAGAGAGGAGGCGCAGTGCCCGGGCAAGGGAAGAGGGTCATCCTCCCGGAGATCGTGGGAGGATTTTTGACGGCTTCCAGGGGGAGACTTGAGTGGTGCCTTTTGGGACTCATTCGTGCCTGGGGTGTGAAGCTTTGCAGAACCAGCCTTGGTGACGAGTCGGTGTACGCTACTGTCATCAACTGGTGGCCTGTGTTCCAAGTCTGGCTAAAGGCTGTTTCCTTTCTAAAGCACGTATTATTGTTGTTATGCATCTTTCCCTACCGATGTTATCCTGGAAAGGACCTTCAAGTGAAAACGCCTGCAATCGAACGTGTTGTTCTGTAGGAAATGAAATTTTAAAAGGACCGGAACCCTCAGATTGAACCTGCCCTGGCGAATAGTGTTAAGAATGAGATAACAGCAGCAGCAATGGTGAAAGGAAGCAGGTTTCATTCTGTCGCTGGACGCTGGCACACCTTACCTCCTCTGGAAGGGGGGGGGGCGGTCGTGGATATGACAAGTTTTTCCACCTCGGAGGAAAAAGAGCAAGATTTTAGAGGCAGATTTGGGTTTTCTGCCACTACTGAATATGGTGATAGGCGAACAGTCAACCAAGGAAAATTTTAACTGGGTAAACCCAAAAGGTTCATTTTTATTAAAATGCTGGAGAAAAAAGTGATGGGAGAGGGGAGGGAGATGTAGAACCAAAAAGACTCACAGAGTAGTACCTGCCCAGCTGCCCTTGATCCCTAAATTCCAGAGCTAGATTAACTATCCTACTTAAACTACCTCGGACTTTCCTGCCTGTTGGTAACCTGCCATGTCCATGTTCTTCCCAATAAGATGGAATCAAATCAACAAGTGATGTCCCCAAATGGCTACATAACAAATCTATTTTTGGTTTTGCCTCTCTTCCTGACACTTCCTGATGGAAGTTGAAGGAATAAAATGCACAGATTTAGGGGGATTTGTGAAGCTAAGCACCTCAGACTTTAAATTCTGTGAGTTTGGGATAAAAAGAGTGCAAACATCCGAGCTCTGCAACCCAGCAGAGGATACCTCAAAAAAAAGTGTACCAGATGGGGCTTGTCAGCAGCCTGATCTGTGGCTCCATCTGAGAACCTTAGTGCAGGAGAGACCTCCGGCAACTTCGCCACCTCTGTAAGACGTAACAGCTGCACTAAACTTGCTGGGCAAGATCCACCCACCTCACCACCCAGCCTAATAACAGGAGGAAACAGCTGGAACTGGAGCCTGGAGAAGAGGAAGTTCATACATGTCCAGCTTGGTCTGCAACTCTTGAGTTTGTTCGTTTATTTATTTGTTTGTTTGTTTATAATCCAGAGGAGAAAACAGCTAGTTCATTCAAAATGCAAAAAACTTTGAAGTTTTAGGTAGCAGATGTTCCCCTGGTTCATCCATTTGTTTCTGATAAAAGATCTGCATGCTATGTTAAACTGTAGCAAAGGGATAGTTGCATAGGTCTCTTTTCTCCTAGGCTTGAAAAGTGGACTCTTCCAGGAAACTAATCAGTGTTTTATTATCCCACGTCAGTGGTTTTTACTATCAAAGATTTTTTAAGCCAAATTATCTGGCAAAATTTCTGCAACTGCCATCTGCAGTATTCAATTACTCTTCGAATTTTTATTGTGAAATATACATTAAAATGCATAAAGCATTTATTCAATATTAGGACCACCATGTGACCAACCAGGCCACAAAATGAAACACTGCCATAGCACCCGAGAGTTCCCCACTGCTGAGCTCCTGAACACAATTCTTTCTCTCCTTTTTATTCTATCTTTTGTGATAATTACTTCCTTGCTTTCCTCTATTACTTTATCACAAGCATTTGTCCCTAAAAAAAAATACGTAGTTTTGCCCTAGCTTTTAAACTTTATTAAATGAAACAACATAATATGTAACCTATTATACATAACTGCTTTTGCACAGCACTTTTTAATCCATATGTTGTTTGGGTTGTTCATATATCTTTGGTTTTTTCACCTTATGGCTGAATGTTACAGTGTTCCATTGGAGCGGATGCCGTGATTGATTTAGCCATTCTATTGTTAATGGATACCTGGGTTTCTAGTTTGGAACTGTTACAAATACTGCTGTCAACATTCTTTATATGTATATTGCATCATGTCTGTATCGTTTTCTGTATGGTATACACCTGGAAATGGAGACATGTATCATAAACTTTAATAAACAATGCCAAACTGTTCCTAAAGGGTGATGATGATACCAGCCATGGATGAGTCCCATTGCTGCATGTCCTCAGCCACACTTTTTTCCATTTTGTCAGTCTGGTGGGTATGCTGTACCAGCCATGGATGAGTCCCATTGCTGCACGTCCTCAGCCACACTTTTTTCCATTTTGTCAGTCTGGTGGGTATGCTGTACTATGTCATTATGTCCTTACCCTGCATTCCCCGGATTACTGATGCTGTTGAGGACCTTTTCATACACCAGCCATTTGGATTTCTATTGTGAAGCATATTATCTTTTTCAGACCTAATTGCTGCGATGCCTGATGTGGTACCTGCATTAGATGTGATTTAACTTCTTGAATCTATGTAACTGAACTATTCTTTGTTGTATTTTATAGGCAACTATGTAACAAATTACTCCCACACAGATTTCTTTTTTTCATTTTCTAGTTTCATTCATTATATGAAAGTCATCATAGCTTCTTGTTTTCTTCCTAAAGTTCCTGCTAAAATAGATGGTTTGTTTGGGATTTTGTTGTTTTGTTTTGTTTTTTAATTTAACTCACTAATATCAAAGAATACCATGCATGTTACTACCAGGCAGATTGTCCTAACATATTGTTTAATTGTTTTTATCATTTTATCAGTCAATTCTCTGTTTAGACTCAGTGATATTTTAAAACTGGAGGAAGATCAGACCAAGAGAAATAAAGTGACTTACCCATGTAACAAGTAAACAGAAACAACAAGTCAATAGGAAGCCTGGACTCCATCCCCAAGTCTTCAAATAGAGTATGCATGGTTTTATATCACACTGACCCAATTTTCTGGAGAAAAAGATAAATTAATTCTCATAGCCTACAGAATATTATTCACTTCCACATGGCAAGCCTCTTATCCTACCATTGGATAAGGTTATGTTAAGCCTAACCTTTTTAGGATCAGGTGAAGATTGACAAATAAAAATTTTAAAGGTTAATATAAATGATAGTGGTGAAAGGGATTATATGGAAATTTGCTTTGAAAGAATAAGATTAGGAGGCTGGGGGTGTGGAGAAATTGAGCAAAAAACTGAAGAGAAACTCATGGACATGGACAACAGTGTGGTGATTCCAGGGAGAGGGGGCGGGGTGGGTAGCAGTGGGAGAATAAATGCTGTCGGAAATAAAACAGTAGGATTGTTTTACTCTCCCCTTTATCCCTTATCACCAATCTGTCACAATACAAAGAATTACTGTACTTCCTCCATATCTGAGAAGAGAGTTACAAACAAGAAGGTAGTGGTTAATAGAGTCATGGTTGGGAAAGGCCCTTGGTGATTAGCTCCCTAATAATTTCATGATGTGGTTAAAAACGGTAGAGCGTATCAGAACTTAATGTTTCTAAATACAGGGACAACCAACCTAGAAGATGGACCAACTGTTTGATGAGTTTGTCCCTGTGTACCTTTGTTATCATCTGCGTTTGCAAAAATATTGATTCTAAAAGTGAATGATAAGCGATAACTGGTTTTAATAAAAAATAAAATAACCAAGTCATTTGAAATATTTGATAATTTAACAAAGTTTCGGAAGAATCCTTTGTCATTAATAGTCACAAAGTATTTTTATTAGTAAAATCTAGCAATTTTAAATATTGAATAAAGACAGCCTTAAATAACTGCATAAAAAAATGTTAAGATAGGCTTAGATGTAAATTAACTAAAGAGCAATGGCTTTGCTCTTTTTTGTTCTGGCTTGAAATGTAAAGTTGAGTTCATTGAATTCACAGTAGGGAGTTGCCAAAGGTACCAAATAAATATTCATTGTACACTTTTTGTGTTAACTTCCAAAAAGTAGTGATCTATAGAAGACATTAAAAGGTTAGTATATCTGTTACAAGCATAGAATTTTCACATTTACTTCATCATTCAGTGAACAAAAACTTTCCACCTACTATTTCCAAGCACTCGACTAAGTGTTTGCTGGACATACAATGGTGAAAAGCAAACAGGTATGTCCCTGGGTTCATGGAGTTTACGGTCTAGTGCATAGTGCATGCCAAACTTAATATTTACACCAGTGACCATTGTCTAGAACTATTGGGATATATCTGGTGATACAGTCAATGAATAAATGAGTGGCTGCTTTTATTCTCTATATAAGCAAATAAATGACCATATGCTACAAACCTTTGCTCTTATTGTCGTTTATCAGATTATCATTATAATTTTGAAAAATACAGAAGTATTCAAAGAGTAGTATAATTGTGTTCTGTACAACTTTCACCCAGATTTTGCTACATTTGCTTTATATAATTTTTCTGAACCAGTTGAAACTAAGTTGCAGGCATCATGATGTTTCTCACCCAAGTACTTTAGCAGGTATAGCCTAAGAAAAATGATATACCTAACCCCAGCCTTTAATCAGACTTTAAAAATTTTAAAGAAATATTTAAATTAATTCTATTTAAATTTTCCTAATGATCCAAATAATGTTACTTTACATCTTTATTAGTATATAACTGATAAATAACATTGTATAAGTTTAAGGTGTACAACATGATGATTTGAAATATGAACATAGTGTGAAATACCACAATGAGATTAATTACCACACTATTAACTCACATAGTTACCAATTTTTTAGAGTGATGACATTTAAGATCTACTCTCCGCAAATTTTAAGTAAAAATACCAACAATATTCTTGATAGCTTGTGCCACAACCCCAACCTGGGTCCAACAAGGTTCATATATTCTTTAGTCATTCAAATGTAAATATTTTTAGAAAAACTAAACACTGGACTCTCCAATATTTATAAGTAACTGCTTCACATTATATCATTTTTTTTTTAAGTCTAAGAGCATTATGTGTTCTTTAGGTAAGCGTGATCTCCCTTTCTTCAGTAGCTTTTTCACTCACTTTTGACATCACCTCATGCAACTTCAGTAGTTGTGGGGGTCACTCACTGAGATACTAGGCATTCCACTATTTTTCAAAAGTATACATTTTCTTAAACACTGCTTCCCTCCACTTTTGTCCACAATGCCTTCCATCTTTCTCCCGACCAAAACCTTCTTACCTATTTTCCCCTCCTTGTATTTATCCTAGCTTTCTAGGAACCCACTCAACAGCATGTGACTTCACAGTTCTCTTATTTCTGCCCTGACCTCTGCTGAGCTCCACCAGAGTCTGTACATTATTATTATTATTATTTTAACAGAACTTTTGTGCTAGGAGTCCTTTGTACCAGAACCCGCCGCCACTGCAACCTGCCACCACTAGTGTGTATGTAGCTGAGTCCAAAGGGAGGAAAGGACATAGCATTTGTCAAAAACCTAGAATGTGCAGTTATTTTATTTAGTCTTCACAAAACCCTGCAGAGTAGGGATAGGTAACTACATGCCTCTTTCCTGTTCCTGAACTCAGGAAAATGCCATTTCACAGCCTTCTTTGCAGTGAGGCTGGGGCCACGGGATTGCAGAATGTGGGTAGAAATCCCATGGCTGGATCTCTAAAGGCTCCCGTGAGATAATCAGCTTGTGATTTCTAATCTGTCAACAATGCTTAGAAGCAAAGATGTTAAGATAGTTGGATCACATGCTAGGAGTCCAGATTCCTTAGTTGCTGCTTAAAGGAATGCTACCCAGCCTCCATCAGACAGTGACCTGAGCAAAGTATAAAGTTGTGTATAAAGTTGGATTTAATACCAGGTTTGCACTTAGAAACAATACCAAGTCATTATGCTAGTATTTTAGTCAGGTTAGGGTTTTTTGTGGTTTTTTTTTTTAAGATTTTACTATTTTTAGAGAGGGGAAGAGAGGCAGTGGGGGGGAGAGGCATCAATGTATGATTGCCTTTTTCCACCTGCCTCCAGCTACAGATCTAGCTGGAGACCTGGCTTGCAACCTCATTATGTGCCCTGGCTGGGAATTGAACCAGCGACCTTTGGGTTCACAGGCCAGCGTCTTGTCCACTATGCCGCCAGCCAGGGCTCTGAGGTTAGGTTTTTTAAATCAACCTTTTTGACCAGATATGAGAATGCAATCCCCTTTTTGTTTTACTGTATTTACTGTATGAAAACATAAATTCTGAGTTCCAATCCAAACTATAAAAGAACTTTCAGAAAAGAGGAAACTAAATCATTAGGGTTTGACTCTTCTGTGAACAAAGTACCACACATCGGAATATCAGCACCCTGCAGGTTTTTGTGTAAGGCTTCCTTTTCAACAAATTGGCTTCCATTTAAAAAATGAAGCTGTCCTTGGGTTCTCCAGCCCTTCACGCCAGGATTAGTAATTCTTTTTTTTTTTTTTTTTTTTTTTTTTAATTTTTTTATTTTTTAAAAGATTTTATTTTATTATTTTTAGAAAGAGGGGAAGAGAGGGAGGCGGAGAGGGAGAGAGACATCAATGTATGGTTGCTTTTCACCTGCCTCCAGCCACAGACCTGACTGGAGACCTGGCTTGCAACCTAGTTATGTTGCCCTGGCTGGGAATCGAACCTGCGACCTTTGGGTTCACAGGCCGGCACCTTATCCACTGTGCTACCAGCCAGGGCAAAGTAATTCTTTTAACAACCAAATAAAATGTCTTACGTTATCAAAAGTTCAAAGCCAGCTCTCCACGGTGGCTGGCATTCTCAAATAACTTTAATACTTTGCCCCACACTGAACACTATTATTACTATTATTTCATTTCATCAACATAAGACGGTTTGTTCTATGTTGTGAACTTCTAGGTTGAGATATAACAAATTATTGTAGTATAAGAGGCAACTTAGAGAAAACAACATTAAATTCAGTACTGCTTTCTCTAAAACTTGGCCTGTTGCAACCTTGGGGAATTTCTCACCGATTACATCTTAAATCACTTCCTATTACTCTATTTGCTTCTCAGCCCCCACGTTCCCCTCACATATCCCAGGGCAATCTCCTTAAACACAGGATTCCCTTTATTGCTTAATTCAACTCTCTTGGGTGTCAATGTTTTACAAAAAAAAATCTCATCAAAAATCATTGCTAATAATGTAACCAGATGCAAGAAACAGAAAATCCAAGTGACATAAACAGGTAGAGGGTTCACTGTTTCTCTTAATAAAGGATACACTGGTAGGAAGCCCAAGATTGGCAGAGCAGCTCAATAATGCCATCAAGTACCCTGGCTAATTTTCTTCCTCTGCCATCCTTAGATTGTTCTCCATGTCATGTTGACTTTTCCTGATCAAGCCTGTGGCTTAGTGGGTAACAAATAGGCTGCTGTTCCTCGGGAGTCCCATCCAAAGAGCAGGCTGGAAGGAAGAGGAAATAGTGGTGCCTGTTTGAGGAAAAGCCCAGCATTTCCAGCACACTTCTTTTTAGGTCTTATTGATAGTATAACAATGATTGTAGAGAATAACAGTAAAAAGAGCACCTGTGCACTGGCCTGCAAACCCAAATGTCGTTGGTTCAATTCCCAGTCAGGGCACATAACCAGATTGCAAGCCAGGTCTCCAGCCAGGTCCCCAGCTGAAGGCAGGTGAAAGGCAACAGTACATTGATGTCTCTCTCCCTTTCTTCCTCTCTCCCTTCCCTTCTCTCTAAAAATAATGAATAAAATCTTTTTAAAAATAAAGCGATTTAAAAAAAAAGAAGAAGAAGAATACCTGTGTAACTCACCATCTGGCTTTAGAAAGAGAATATTATCAATACCTTAGAAATCCTATTATATATCGCCCTCTGATTCTATTCTCTTCCCTCCTCCTCCCAGAACCATTATTCTAGTTTTGTGTTTACCAACCTACCACACACACACACACACACACACACACACACACACACACATTCATTTTGCATGTTTGGAAATCTAAATAATTCATGTGTTCTTCTGAGACTCACATTCCATCCCCCTGACCTAACCAACAATAGATCCCTAAGGCTTACTCAAGTGGATGTAAGTGGCCATAATTATATCCCATGATCTCTGATGGTCCAGTGCTTCCAATATGGCATCTAGAGTCCTATTATTCCTATGGATTCAGGGGCATGTCTTACTATCAATCCCAGTCTAGAGGACAAGCAGTCTTGAGCTCCTCAGAAAGTACTAGCATATTCTTATCACTTTAGTGAAGGGGATGTCCTCAGAACCCTACCAGGGATGCTAATTTCTCTGATATTACAATAATAAATGCATTCTTGATTTTAACCTGTTTTGATTATTTCTTTACCCCTTCTTCATCTTTCTTCTAAGGAATGCTAGCATCTTCTCCATCTCATTGTTGTTTTCGAGTTTCAAGGAACCATTCCTGCAATATACTAGGTATAGTTCAAGGCATTCCCCTAAAATATTGTTTTAAATCATTGGACAATGTACCCATATTAATAAACTCTCCCCTATTCAGCCTTATCAACTCTCCTCCCTAATCCAGCACCTTCAAGGTCAGAGCAAATTCTCCCAGTTTCTGCTGATACATATTCACCAGGTTCTGTGGTGCTTTGGGTGGATAATCCCTTTCTTCACAAAGCAGCATTTCTCTAGTTGACTCATAATAAGACTTTTAATTATTGGTCTAGAAGCTGTAAAGAGAGGCAAGGAAAGATCTGACAGACAAGCATCATCTTGCAAGGTATCTGCCCTAGCTAAGACCTTTTCACAGTCTCTAGGCAATTTGAGACTGGTTTCCTCCAGCAAAAGGGAGAACTCCAGAGAATTCTGGCTCGGATATTCTGAGCTAAGTCCTCCATCCCACCCACCCAAACATCTCCATCAGAGGCCTCATGCCCTTTCAGTTCCCTGAGTTCAGCATAAGAAACCTTCTGGGCTGCCATTTCATCTGCCTTTTTAGCTCTGCCATACTTAAAATCTAACTTCAGATTTTACATTTCAGCTCAGTCCATATCTGTCTATAGGAGATGAGACTCTCTTTAAAAGATGCAATGGAAGATGTCTGGCTTTCTTTCAATCCATGTTCTAAATTACATGGGTTGAAACCCATGTTCTAGATATGGCCTGACCTGAGGCTGTTATTTACTCCCTTCATGGCTCCCCTAGCAACAAACCAACTCCAAAATTCTAATAATCATCATTGTGCCCCCGCCCCATATCTTTCGGTTCAAGGGCTACCACACTAGACCAGTGTATTTTTTTTTACACCTGCACACCATCCCAATTCATTGCAGGTAAGACTCTTTGCTCTAGTGATACTATAGCAGGCCAGAGGTTACCACCGCCTCACTGGACAGTAGGAATTGGGGTCTTTGTTACTATCTGACCAGCAAGTAATCCAATTCTTCTATCCCACTCTGAAGGTCTCCTTCTTTGCATCATTTCTAGGACCTACTGACTTAAGACAGGGTTCCTCCCAAACAGGGTTTGAAATGTAAAATGTGATGCCAGGAAGTACTGTTAAAGAATGGAGAAGTGAGCCAGCAAAGGGAAGGAAACAACGCAGGACACTGTCATGCGCAGGGTACCACTGAGGACATCTGGGGCTCAATCCCATAGGGAACCTCTGGAAGACAAAGCCCTTCACAGTTATCCCGCCCCAGGAGGCACGGAAGCTAGAATGTTTGTCCTTCAGCTCCCACTTAGCATTGGCTGAGGACTGTTTCCGGGGAATGGGGGCTGCCCACATGCAGATAGGGAGGAGCCCTCAGGCACAGGAGGGAGTCACAAGTGTCTCCAATAACATCAGCTTGTGCCGGACAATTCCAGAAGGTCTAGAGGATGTGGGCGGGTCACCAATGGCTGTCAGATATTCCTTCCTTGACTTCCTGTCTAAAAATACCCCACCATCACCCTTTCTTCTTCCATGACTTTTTTTCTCTTCACAGTAGTACTTCTTCTTGGCATTCTAGTATAGTTATACTTATTTATAACTCCTTCCTAAACATGCACTAGAGGATAGGCCAATAACTTCAACTGGTTTATTCACTACTGGGTGCCCCATGCCCAAAAGATGACCTAAAACATGGCATGAATACAATAAATGTTTTTGAATGAAAGGGTAATTGAAAAAAGGTAATATCTGCAATATGGCTTTAAAACAGTCTCAGTGGTTAGGAAATTAGGAAGGAGAAAGAGGTGAGGGGTTTGGGAAAGAGGCTCATAGAGCAGAGCCATGAAGTATGAGCGTGCGTTTGCCCCTGGAAACAAGATAGGAAAGTTGCTCCCTTCTTCTCTTTCTCAGTTGATTCAGAAGAGAGCTGGCTGATGCATGCAGAATAAAATTATTTGAATTTTTAAAACCTAATGAAATAATCAAATCAAGCAAGGATTGCCAATGGATGTTAAAACTATTAGGAGAAAGTTAACCGCAAACAAGATATTCACTTATTGCCAATGTATATGGTTGCATTTTGCTCGTGGGTCAATATCTAAGGGGTGAATGGCTGGGGTGTTAGTTGGTATATGTTTAACTCTTTAAGAAATGGTTCAATGTTTTCCAAAATGGTAATGTCATCGAACATTCCTACTAGCAGTACATGACAGTTGCAGCTGCTCCATGTCCTCCCCAATGCTTGGTAAGTTCTTTCAATCTTATCCATTCTATCAGATATGCAGTGTCATTTCATGGTGATTTTAATTTGCATTTTAATTTTTGTAAAGTCTAATTTATTGATTTTTTTTCTCTTTTAGGTTATAGGTTTTGTGTTGTATTTAAGAAATCTTTGCCAAACCCAAGCGTACTATAATTTTTTCCAGTTTTCTACTAGAAATATGATAGGTTTAGTTCTTACCTTTAGGCTTATAATCAAATTTAAGTTAATCTTTATATATAATGTGAGGTGGAGGTTAAAATTCATAGTTGCATTTGGTAGCTTACAAAATATTCATAGGGATGTAAAGTACAGCATAGGAAATATAGTTAATATTATAATAACTCTATACGGTGCCAGGTGGGTACTGAAAATACCAGGAAGAACACTTTGTAAAGTATATGATTATCTAATCACTGTGCTGTACACCTGAAACTAATACAAAATAATATTGAATGTAAACTAGTTGAAAAAATTTTTTTTTTAATTTTAAAAAGAGATTTCCTGTTGGTTTTGGTTAAGATGTATGCCTATTCTAAATCAGGTGTGGGGTGATGAGATTAAATATAGAGAGGATATGAGTAAGAGATTTAGGAGAAGGAAGAAGATTTGGTGACTGACTAGGTAGCGCTGACTCGTTCCCACACTGCCTGCACAAAAGGACTCACTCACCCCGTACACCGTGCAGCACCTCTCCAAGGACCTGGGCACCCATTCATCTGACCACAATTTTCTGCTCCTTCCATGTAATTACTTCCCTCATTAAAGGAAGGAGGGAAAACCAGCAGCCATGATTAAGATGTCTATGGATAGAAGACTAATGTAAGAAAAAATGTAGCAGGTGTGCAATCACAGGGACTACAGATTGTCTCCGGGTCAAAGAACTTCAGGTACATTCTGCAGGAGAAGGTGGGTCATAAGGACAAAAGCAACAAGTATTATCTTAGTTCTCATTTTAAAATTTTCTTTTCTGTGCCATTTATAAATCATCCTGAATAATCAAAATCATCAAGCCCCTTTTTATTTTTCATGTAGATTTTTTTTGTCATAAAGAGATGCACATTCTTTTTCCTTTTTGTGTGAGAGATTTGTTATTTCACTTATTCATGAATTCATTGGTTGATTCTTTTTAAAAAATATTTTATTTATTATTTTTAGAGAAAAGGGAAAGAAGTGAGACAGAGAGGGAGAGAGAGATCAATGTATGGTTGCCATTCATCTGCTTCCAGCTACAGACCTGGCTATGTGCCCTGGTTGAGAATTGAACCAGCGACTTTTGGGTTCTCAGGCCAGCACCTTATCCACTGAGCCACCAGCCAGGGCTTATTGGTTGATTCTTGTATGTGCCTTAACTAGGGACCGAACCCACAACCTTAGGGACGATGCTTTAACCAACTGAGCTAGCCAACCAGGATCAGATGCACATTCTTGATATAAAATTAATATATTATATAAAGCCCCTTTCCAGATTTTCTTATATTTCATGAAAAGAATGATCTGTTTCTGGGTGTTCACATTCTTTGTGATAAAATAGCTATTTCCACACTCCTCTTTCGCAGGCCAAAGGCTTTAAGATAAAGACAAATACTGAATGAACTCACCTATAAATGGAACCTAATTAACTAAACAAGCAAACAAGCAAAACAGAACCAGAGGCATGGAAATAAGGAACAAATTGACAGTGACCAAAGGAGATGGGGCAGGAGTTGAACGGGAAAAGAAGGGGAAGGGTCTAGTCAAGGAACAAGTATCAAGGACCCATGGACATAGAAAACAGGGTGAGAATTGACTATGGGAGCAGAGGCATGGGTGGGGCAGGAGAGAACAACAGCGGATAAAATGGGACAACTGTAATTGAACAATAAATAAATAAATAATATGAACGTATTCCATGACTAATAGGGCATCTCATTCAGTATTACCATTGCATTCATGTATTAGTCAGAGAATTATTCAATTCATTTCTTCAGGCATTCTGGTATCATCATATGTAGTCTATTTTCTAATCTGGTTAAAACTGGTTTGGTTCTAATGACTCTGTAAATACATGTTATAATACAGAAAACCCCAAAATTTAATGAGATAAAAAACTCCTCCCCTCTTCCTTTCTCCCCCAGCAAAAAAAAAAAACCCTAACATAATTTACTGATCTGCTGTACATATTTATGTTCTTAGCAGTAGTGTTTCTAATTGTACATGTAATACTACTTTGTTTGATAATATAATGATAATATAGTCTATATTTAACATTATTTGGCCTTATCAGAAAATAAAGACACACAGAGTTCAAGTGGCTTAAGATAAATACTCCCTGTGTAAAAGGATACATTTTTGCTTCTTAAATTAGAATAAATTAAACTCCACATCCCCTGAAAATTTAAAGCTACTATTGTAATGAAGGTTCAATTCCATCTTAAAAGTGAACAATAATAAACAACAAAACCTCAAAATGTGAAATATTTTTTAATGAAATAGAACTTATTTCAGCATGAGACTAGATTTCCTCATTTTGTTAATCCAGTCAAAACTAGCATCTTGACTATCTCAGGGGAAGGAACCAGCAATGGCTTGGAGGGTGCCTGTATTTTTCCTTTGCATCAATATTACTAATGATTCACAAATTGTCTTTGAAAAGCTTCACTACAATTTTAGATTTTATTATTGATGATTGGCAGAAATAAATTTATAGATGCTGGTCATATAGTAGAGAGAGAGATCCAGATATGTTCCAGGCTGTAAAAACAAGTGGAGACCACCTTCTGGGGCAGCTGCCTTTCTCTGACCTCACCAAGTTTTATAATCAAGAGTTAGAACAGTGGAAAAGAAACATGGGTTGAGAGGAGGACAGCACAAAACAATGTACAGATGATATACTATAAAATCATGCCCTTTAAACCTATATATTTTTATCAATGAATAGAACCCTAATAAATTCAATTTTTTACAACAAGAAAGAAAACAGGATCTGCACCGTGAACCAAAGGGCTCACTGCTGTTGTGCTAAGGAGGCTGATTAGCCAGGAACATGGTAAATCACTCGTGGGCATGTTGGTCTCTTCATAGTTGATGTGCAAGCAAATAATTTCCTTAGAGAGGACCTTCAAAGTAATAGCCACAGCACTTGTTGCCTAGGGAAAGCTGTTGTTGCTTGGTACCGAATACCTGAATGTTTTGAAGCTTTGATCAATGACAGTGATCTTGCTTGTCTTGTTTACTGCCAGTATACCCAGCTCCTATCATTCTGCCTACACATAGTAGGTAAGTAATACATATTGTTGATAAATTTTTAAACGTCTATAGCCATAGAAGATTTGACTAAGGGTAGTAAACACGCAATACAATATACAAATGACGTATCATAGAATTGTACACTTGAAACCTATATAATTTTATTAACAAACATCACCCCAATACACTTAATAAAAAATAAAATTAAAGTCTATAGCATTGAAAATACATAGAGCAATCTTAAGTGAATACTGTTGAGTGAAAGAAGCCAGTGTGAAAAGGGTGCATACGGTATGGTTCCATGTGTATGACATTTTGGAAAAGGGAAAATTGCAGAAGCTGTAAAAGATCAATGGGTTGCCAGGATTTCAGGAGAAAGAAGGGAGAGAGAATGAGTAGGTGAAGCACTGAGGACATTTAGGGAAGTGAGAACTATTCTGTATGATACTATAATGCTGGATATATGTCATTATATATGTGCCGAAACCTATAAGATGTACAAAATAAAGATTGAACCCTAATGTAAAGTATGGACTTAAGTTAATAATAATGTATCAATATTGGCTCATCAATTATAACAAATGTGTCACACTAATACAAATTTTTAATAAAATGGGATGTATGGGAACCCATTGCACTTTCTGCTCATTTTTCTGTATATTTAAACTGCTCTAAAAAGTAAAATCTATTAATTTTAAAAAGTCTGCAGGGCACTGTTTATATAATTCAGGACTTGCAGCTTAAAGTTAAGAATTAGCAGGAAAAGATTCCAGATTCCACAATCTATAATACACTATCTGTAATATACTCAGAAACTCAATAGCTTGCTATCCAAACTAGTGGCACATGGACCTCAAATTTTCAAATAAATTTGAGAAGTACAATGAATTTAATGAATGAAAGGAATTCCCATTCTGAAGCTCTAAGTCTTTTTTAAAGTGATAAAAGATATATACAAATACTAAAACTAAAAAGGGACAAAAAAGTGTAAGAATTTTAGCTCCCCAGCAAAGTCCACTTATTTAAGTCCTACATTCAATTATGAGATCAGCCACAAAGGAAGTATCTCCTAAAATAAAAATTTTAAATAGCTCTATGAGAATAGGAAGTTTCTTCCTTATGCAAATGAATTTTACTTTCAAGAAGAGAATGAACTGGGCAGAGAACAGGTACCTGAGCCCTGATCTACTTGATGGGAAAAAACACTGATCCTAGTCTTTGGATAGTTTCCAGAAATCTTCAAAGTTTATACAGTTCCAAGAAAAAGTTCAGTAGGATCTAAAAAAAAAACTTGAAAGTTATCCTAATCTTCATCTGAAGTAATGAACAATTGAAAACAACATGAATGTTCTAAAGAGAGGTGAGGTAGAGAGCTAACCATACCAGTTACTAAAACATTATAAAGCAACAAGAATTAAAAGTTTGTGCTACTGGTATGGAGAATGAACTGATAAATCTCTCAGTGGAAAACCTGCGTGTAAATGGATTCTAGGATGTGTAATATATGTGTTAAGAGCTGTACCACAAATCAACTGGGAAGGAAGAATCATTCCATATGTTGTAATGAGCTAGAGAGCTAGTCATGGTAGCAAAATCAATTCGTATCTTCACCTCACATCATAAATAAAAATAAACTTTAGAATATGTAAAGAGATGAAAAAGAATAATCAAGTTTTAGATAAGCTAAAAGAAAAGAATATTAAGTATTTTTCAAGCCTCTGGAAAAGTATGAATTTCTAAGCTTGAAAACAGTAAAAGAAACAAAAATCTGACAATACACAAATAATCATAATTTTGAAAGTTAAATACAAAACGCAAATTGCAAACCAGGAAATACTCATTCATGGGAAAAGACTATTACCTCTAAAGAGTTTGGATAAATAGATATAAAAATAACTGAGATCATACTAGATAAATCTGCAAAGGACATGTTCAGAACATTTATAAGGAGAGCTACCAGTTTTAAACAAAAATTTTCATCTGCAACCATGATTTTAAAATAAAAATACATTACTTTCACCTACTCAATTGGCAATATTAAAGAGTTATGATATTGTTAATGTGGAAGAAACAGAAAGATAAATATGCTGTGAATTTCTAGTGATACAACCTTTTTGAGAGTAATAAATTTGAGGACAAAAACATTTCATGTCCTTTTATCCAGGGTCCTAATTCTGAAGATGCAAGAAAAAAGTCACATGTAGTAGGATAGTCACAGAACATTATTTATGATTATAAAAGATTGGAAGCAACCAATTATATAACAACAAGGAATTGGTTCAGAATGTGTCAAATGATGGCTCGAATTAAAATTAATGAATGAATGAAACTCGTATAGTGGGATATTATTCAGCAAAAAATGAGATCACTACGTAAATCAAATGGCTATGCAGTGTAGCTATTGTTTTGAGTTTTTCCCTTCCTTTGTCCAGCATGCTTACCAATTTCCTTCTGATAACAACATCCCTTTCCTTTAGAATCTTTCCCAACCTTGTGTTACTCTGGTGGCCCGACCTCATCTCAATTAACTGGTGAGCATGACTCAGATTGGACTAGTGACAATGTAACATCCCCCTGTGCATGTTAATTGATCAAAGGAACAACACTTTTTTCACCTGACCCATGTGAGTCCTTTCACAGATTTTTCCAAAGTGAAAGTAGACAGATGTTCTCTCTTCCTTTCGGATGACCTTGGGCTGTTGGCAGCTGTATCACCTGCTGGCTGGGTTGAGAAGTGCAGAAGAAGAGGACAAGCAACAAAGAAAAGAAAGATCCGAGGACACTCTCTGGGCCCCTGGATGTAGCCCTCCCTACACTGCTCTACTTTCCACTTACACGGGCAGCCGTGACACATGGTTTGTAATGGTTATGCCAATACAAGTTTGGGGGTCTGTCCTTAGCACTGGTGTTCTCACTCATGCAGAAATAATTTCCGTAGAGTGTCTTCAGTGACCAGAGTATGCTTAAAAATCTAGATCAGACATCTCACTGCCCTGTTTAAAACCTTACAATAGTTTCACTTTGCTCTTACCAAGAAATACTCTCCTTACCTTGTCCTAGGAGGTCCCACAGGATCCCCCTCCCTAATACACACGCACACACACACCCTCACTCTCCTTCCCTGAACTCAGCTCCCTCTGTGCTCCTCTTGCTCATTTGCTCCTTCACATTGGCCACCTTTCTGTTCTTCAAACAAAGGTCATTCATGTTCTGGGTCCTTGAACTTGTTGTCTCATGTGTGAGGAATGTTCTGGCCCAGACCTTCACAAGGCTGATTCTTGTCTGTCAGGTTCCATCTCAATAATATTTTTGTGAGAATCTCTCCTGGCTACTCACTCTACATTACTCTGCTTTATTTACTTCCTTTATCTGTGTCTGTCTTAAATTTTCTTATTGATTTGCCTTTTGTTTTAGAACAAAGAAAAACTTTAGGAAGAAAATGTGTGTGTATACTGAGATTCTAGGAAACAATAGGCATATGAGAAGGTATATCAGATTTACAATACTGGGGTAATAGGGATTGATTTATTTCACCTTTTTAAAAATTTATCATAGTTTCTATAATGCAGTCTATGCTTAATTAAGACACAGGTAGAAAGTTATAGCTCTTCAGAAACCACAAAGTTCCTGGCATTTTTATGAAGAACCTCAGTTACCCCAGCCTTAATTTTGAGAAACTACAATGGTAGGTTCTGACAACAACCAGTTTCAGAAAAACCCCTTGGTGAAAAAAATTAGAAGGGGCACTTGGTATAACAGTGCTTAAAATCATAAAGGATAAACTACTATTAGGTCATTGTTTATACTGCCTATGCACAAAGTATAGTTGTGATGGGTTTTCTGTACATACACAGGAGCTCACATCAAGATATATAAAGATCAGATATGATAAAAAAAAAAAAAGTTCTTAGAATCATTTGTCCCAAGGCCATAGTCAAGTGCATAATGGAAAGGACCTATTACTTATTATCTGCAACATGGAAGTAATTAATTATGAATAAAAAGGCTAAGTCTTAGTAATCTCATAATTCTGATATTTAAAGTGGTATTATTTATAATTTTTAAAAACTTAACACTTTATAAAACTATCCCCAAAACCTAAGGTGATCACATCTGTGTCTTACAATCTTTCTCCTTCCTTGAAATCACATTCCTCTCTATTCGCAATCTTCTCCCAACTCTTTCACACACACTGACGTTGACACTCTGCCCTCCCAGAGACCCCACAATCCCTCAAGCCCCCTCACTGGTTCATCTGAGTTTCACTTATTCTTCAACCACTTAGTCTCTACCTGACACATAAATTCATTCACTCCCCGCCCCCTTTTTTAAACAAGTAGTTATGAAGTGCCCATGTGTGTTAGATTTTGGACAGACACAAGATATTCTCCCCTGTTGAAACTTACAGTTTCCAGGAGAGATGAACAAAACAAGTGAATAAACAACAATCAAGGTCTGTCCAGAAAGTACTGAGTCAGTGTCAACATAATTAAAAGTTTGTTTGGCTGATACTTTGGGGACAGACCTCATATAGACAAATTTTGATTAAGTTCTAGGGAGGAAATGGATGAAGAGTTCCTGCTAAGATGATTAGGGCAAGTCCCTCTGGGAAGGTAAATGGAGATCTGAAGCCCAACAAGGAGTCAGCCTAGGGGAGGAAAAAGCACAGTGTATTGGAAGGTTTATGTGGTTGGAACATTATACACAAGGGGCTAAGAGGCACGGAATGAAAGGAGTGTGGTTGGAATTAAGCATGGCCTTATAGGTGGGCTTTGATTCTGAAATGTGAGACAGTTTGCAAGATTTTAATCCAAAAAGTGAAATATCTGATTTACTTTTATTTTTGCATCATTCATCCCCTTTATTTTCTTGTTTTCAAAATAATGAGAGGGTTCTTTAGAAGCTAAAGGACGTGAACTTTATAATCAGTTTGTTGATATTCACAAAACAACTGGCTCAGATTTTGATTGAGATTGCTTTAAATCTATAGATTATGTTGGGATGAACTGACATCTTGATGATGTTGAGTCTTCCCATCCATCACGGTAGAATATCTCTCAACTTACTTCGATCTTTGATGTCATTCATCAGAGTTTTATAGTTGTCCTTATATAGCTCTTGAACATATTTTGTAGCTTTATATGTACCTTTCTTTTGGTGTTAATGTAAATAGCATTGCATTTTTAGTTTCAAATGAATTGCTGATATATAAAAAAGCAATTGATTTTTGTGTATTAACTTTATATCCTTTAACTTTTCTATAACCTCTGATTAGTTTTAGGAGTTGAAGTGGTTCTTTGGGATTTTCTACATAGATAATAATTTAGTATCCTTCAAAGGTTTTATATATATATATATATATATATATATATATATATATATATATGTGTGTGTGAGTGTGTGTGTATATATTTGTGTGTATGTTATATATACATACACACACATATATATAATCATTACGAATTCATGGATTTAAATATTTTAATGTTTTGATCTCTTGCAATGATCATTTTAATTAATATATAACTTTCTCATATGAAGCCAATGGGAGTCTTAAGTAGGTTCTTGAGAACTTTTTTTTTTTTTTTGAAGGACATGAATCTTTTTGTTTTGTTTTGTTTTGTTTTCTTTTTTTTTTTTTTTAATTTTATTGTTGTTGTATTACATCCATCCCTTTTTGAGAACTTTTGACATATCCTCAGTGGTCTTGGATTGCTTCACTGCTATCAAGCACAGTGATACATTCCAGTCTAGTCTATTGTATTTCTTGCCCAGACCTGTAATCAGCTTATTTTCCAAGGATCCCTGACTCCTTTCATTAGTAGTCCAAGTGGACTACTGCACCATCTCCTAACCAGTTCTCCAATTCCACTCAACGGGCTTTTTTTTTTTTTTTTTTAAATTTTATTGTTGTTGTATTACATCCATCCCCTTTTTGCTCCTCTCTGTCCCCCTCCCCATCCACCCATTCCCCCCAAAGTCAATCCCACCTGTTGTCCATGTCCATGGTTCCTTTATACTAGGTTCTTGTCTTTTATTCCATTCTCCTTATAAAAGCAAAGGTGATTTTCAATCATACCCAGGATTGGGACTTCAAAATACCATTTTCCAATAAAAGGCTCCTTGGAGAAAATAAAGACTCAAGAACAACCTACAAGCTTGGGGTGAAGGCTAATAGGGAATATCAATATCAGAATAAGGAATATTCTCAGAAAGATTTGAAGTGTGGTATCAAATCAGTACTTCCAAATGCCAGTAGTCTAAACTTTAAAGCTATTGTGTAAACAATGTTTCCAGAAATTCCATACACCTAGTAACCATTTACATTATTTTGTATATTCTTTCAGTCCTTGTTGACCAAATCTATGATTTAAAAGTTGCAAGCCATATGTTCATTCCGGTTTTATGGCCTGCATTTTCCCATGCAGACAGTTGGAAACCTCATCATTTTAAAAAGATACTCAATCGTACTAACATATAATAATTTACTCATTTTGTTATTTGTTATTTGCTTCTGATTTCTTATTATTGCATCTCAGGTAAAATTTTCCTTATAAACAATAAAAGGTGATTCTAGTTACTTCAAGATACAGGGATGTGTCATGAAGTCTAGGGGCAGAAATACAATTTGGGCATCTGGAAGGAGCCAGAAAGCTGTTGGTCCATTTTTTGTTCTGTTTATTTCTGTTTTTCTTGGTGAATCTGCTTCTGGCTTCTTTTCCTTATCATGATTGTCTCTACTTTTAGGGAATAAAGTTATCCCGTAGCACTACTTATTTTACCCCCCTGATCATACACAAAGCCTAACCTGCAATCCTCTGTCCCAGTTCCACACCCTAGCTTGCATTAGATCCATTTCTGGTTGAGTTGTAGTTCAGGAGGTGAGATTATCCAACCTCCACATGGCTGCCAGCACCCCTTGCCTGTGAATGGAGGGTGGGATGGCTCACCAGCTGGGCTGACCCCTAAAACAGGTCACTACAATTTGAACAATGCTGTTATGAACAAGTTTGTGGAAGTTGCTTATTTTCTTTGTCCTTGGTGTATGTTCTTCAGGGTGGAACTACTGGGCCTTAGAGTGGGAAGAGTTCATGACTTACCCTTACACAATGTGAGCCAGACCATGCCGAGGACAGGAGAGGAAGTCAGGGTATGAGGAAATACTGGTCCTGCAACGCTGAAGAAACTCTTCCTTATCTCCATAATACACCTTTCAAATCGTTGCCTGTTCTCGTCCTTGGGAAGCACGGATACGCTCTCTTTACATACCTTTTTATTTTATTTGGTCTTGTCAGTAGGATTCACTGAACAAAGGAAACGAAAGGACAATCCTATCCAATGCTCACGTAGTGACACCATCTTTTTAAAGAGAGTTATGAAGTTGCAGATAAAGGTTCTGATGGGGCAAGAAGGCAAAGGTGGGTTCGGGATCCAAGGTTAAGGTCCAATGAGTAGGAGAAAAACCTGGCCAACTCCAGAGACCAGAAGGGTAACCAGAAAGGTCTGATGCTATCCATCAACATTGAGGGCAGAATTTGCCATGTGTTTTCAATACATTATAATTCCCCTAAATTACTTTTTCTCTTCACTGTGTTGTAAAGTCCCCACTTCACTGACTGAAAACTGTACGATTCACAAGGGCACTGACAGAATAGGACTCTTGATTCTAAGTTAAGGTCTCACTCTTTGTTTTATTTTGCAACGCAAGTGACGAAGGCTGGCATAACCTGGCAGGTGTGTTCCCGTCCACCTCAGGGTGAGACTGGCTACCCTTGGCGGGGCTGCGGCCAGGCATGGCCAGTGTCCCCTGGAAGGTCCCTCAGTTCCTAAAGTTCCTCCACAAGCACAGTGAGGAGAGAAGGGGGCCTCTCCTTATAGCGTTCATTGTTTTACACACTCCCTCCTAATTTTAAGGGTATATAGGGAAGGACAGCTGGTTTCTGAGTTTGCAGGGGAAAGTGCTAAAAGCAAATAAGTGGTTGAAAAGTTATCTTGGAGTTCATAGAAGGAACAAGGCATTAATGTGAAAGAGAGGGACTTAGAACTGTTCTGGAAACACTACCAGTGCATTAGAGAGATGGTTGGCCATTCGTTTTAAGGAATTCAAATAGCAAAAGCCACTCTGGTAGTTTTGGGGGAAAGCTGTGGACAAAAATTACAGAAGAGGAGGGGGAGGAGGAACATAGTAGGGCTAGTAAGCAGCTATCTGTTAGGGAACATTTAATTTAAAATAAGATAAGCGGCTGTTGTCCTGTAAAACAAATATTTTTTGCAGCATTTCCATCCTTGTACTTTTACATTTCTGTTCTCAGACTTTCCTGGAATGTAGGATCAAAAAACAATGTTAAGCTCAGATAGAATGTGGCTTGATTCCATTCATCAGTATTGGGAGTATTTGGCATTTTTTTTCAATACATTATAATTCCCCCAAATTGCCTCTTTTCTTCAGTCTATTGTAATTTCTTCCCATGTTGCTTTATTTAAAATTGCACAATTCATAGAAGATTAAGACTTGCTCCAATGAATGTGCTCAAATTTCTCATTTGACATAGAATTGTACATGCTTCTGTTTTTGTTAATAACTAACCCCTTCTGTGTACTTAATTCTTAATAAATATTAAGTGATGTATTTGCTTTTGTGTTCTTGGCTAGAAATTCTATGGCTGGGCATACTCTCAAATTTTGCACCTCTTTTGAATAATGTGCTTTTTGTAATAGTGAATCAAAATAGATTTATATTCAAATGCTTCCTTGAATTCAAAATAGAGAGAATGGAATTCTAGGATCTTCAAAACACTGGGGAACTGTGACTCTGCAATGGAATTGCGTCAAAGGAAACTGTCAGAATAAACTGAAAAATGTTCTTCTCACCATAAACTCTGGAAGTGGAGAAAGAACTTTTAGAATGAAAATGCCTCAAATGAGATATATTTTTGAAGATTAATTTCCTAGAGAGAAGGTAAAGAGGGAGAAAGAGAGAGAGGAAAATATCAATTGGTTGCTTCTTGCATGCCCCTCAACTGGGGGCAGGGACTGCAACCCAGGCGTGTGCCCTGACCGAGAATTGAACCAGCAACCTTTCCATTCACAGGCCTATGCGCAATCCACTGAACCACACAGCCATGGCATATATTTTTAACAATTATAAAAAAATGGTTTCAATTATACGAGGATATGTATGACAACCTGAAAATATCAAAATGAATATAATGAGCTTTAATTTAACTACATGAAACTATTAATTTTCAAAGCAGTTAACCCCAACTTCTATGTAGTAAGATTAAAATTTTTTTTTGTGCACTGGCTGGTGGCACAGTCGACAAGGTGCCAGCCTGTGAACCCAAAGGTCACTGGTTTGATTCCCAGCCGGGGCACGTAACCAGGTTGTAAGCCAGGTCTCCAGCCAGGTCTGTTGCTGGAGGCAGGTGAAAGGCAACCATACATTGATGTTTTTCTTCCTCTCTGCCTCTCTCCCTTTCCCTTTCTCTGAAAATAATAAATAAAATCTTTAAAAAATTTTTTTTTTCTTTTTGTTACTATGCTACTGACCTAGTTTCAGGTGTGGACTCACAAGTCCCAGGCCTGTAGGAGAACAGGAAGAAAAGTAGCATGCTTCTGTTCTGCAATTTATTACACTAATCTATGGTGCTTCAAGTCTGGGCAGGAGATAGGCTGTTCTTGTTTTATAGAAGAACCTTTTTGTCCTTTGTTGGAGATGTTTCCAGCAATTTAACAATCGACTCTAATAGACTCTTATGAATAAAAGTAATGAAAACATGGAGAAATGAACTCTGGAAACCAAACATACAGTAGCTTATTGTTCACTCTCCAGAAACTAGAAATACCTTCTCTAACAAGGTACAATGGTGCAAACAGGAACTAACACTTTGGTTTCAATGAACAAGGCATTTAGAGTGAGGAAAAGGCCAATATTGCCGACCTTAATCTGGTCAGTAAGAGTAAACTCCATCAATGGGTATAAGCAAAAAAGTAAATGTGCTTCAACTTTTGGATGTGTTCAGATGATTGTTGAAATTGTTTTAAAGAGCAACAACTTTCTGAATTTAGTTCTTTGTCCTTTGATCCGTCTTGATTGTTTTTTTTTTTTTTTTTTTTTTTGAAGGAGCTATGTATAAATACTGTTTTATCTTTCATTAAGGCCTGTTCCTAATTTTGCCTATTCTCTTGGTTCCTAGGAAGTATGTGGAAAACATGGAAAGGGAGAGTGGGTACAGCTGAAATACCTAGATGATTTTTAATGACCAACCTTTTCAATATGTATCAAATTGGACTTGCAATTACAGAGAGACTCAGGGCAAATCACTCGCATCCTTAGGCTTGTGTTCTCATCTATAAAATGAGTGTATGTGACTAGTATTCTCCCAAGTGTGCCACCCATCCCCTGGTAGTACATGAGATCATTTTAGTGGTATGTGGACAACTCTTTAAATCATGTATGTATTTTACTAGCCTATCAAACATGTAATGTTTATGACTATTGCTGCTTAGAAGTAAAGTGAGCATTTTTTTTTTAAACCAGTCAACAAAAAGTATTAAGTAAATCCTGTGAGGATATGACAAAATAGTGACATATTATTTTGAATGAGTAGTATCTGGAAACTATTAGACTAGATAATCCCTAAAGCATGTTTTAGCTCTAAGTCTAAAATGTCTATAAATTTTAAGCCTTTGTTCCAAATCTTGCTTGTATTAACTGTAATTAAGATGCTAAAATTAAATAAAAGTGACAAAGGTTAAACAGCAGAAGTTGAAAAGTTGCCTGGATAAATCTTAGACTTGCTAATCACTCAAAAATTAAAACTAAATAATTTCCTTTGATTTTGACATGGAATTTTCACATAACTGTTCAAGCAACCTCATGCAACACTTCTATTAACGCCTTTAAAATAAAAATCCATCTTGAATTATAAATTCTGTAAATGAGCCCCACATGTTTATATTATGATCAACACTGGTATTCTGAAAGAGTTGCACATTCTGCAGTGGTTGTCCTTTAACTGCTTGCTGGGGTGGAAAGATAGTAACACACATATTAACTTAATTTATTAAGTGCCCAGCAATGGTCTTACACTTTATTAACTTTATCTTATGTATCCTCAAACAACCTAAAAAAGAGGTTTTATTTCCCCCATTTTCAGGTTGAGAAACTGAAGCTTTTTGAATTTCCTAATTTGTTATGTTACCCAAGGACTCACAGTTAGTCTGTGGTAAGCACTTAAAAAAAACAAAAACAAACAAAAAAAAAACTGTTACCCAGGTCTGTCTCATTTCTAGGCACACATTTGTTTGTTTGTTTGTTTGTTTGTTTTCCTACAACATAAAAGTCTTATGTTAGAGTTTTAAAGAAACACCTGTCTCTCCCTACATGTGAACCTCAGAGGCCTTTGGACTTGACCAAGAAAAACTTTAGAAGAACTCAAATTCTTTAAAAGCAGGTCAGCGACTTAGGCTAAGGTACTAAGTACAGAGTGGGTCATTTCAAAGAAATAAGTGGTTGGCCTAGAGAGTGGCATCTCTGTCTTAACAGTTTATGCCGAATTCTTGACGTCCCTGGGTGGAGATGCTTCCTCTACCTCTGTAGATAACCAGCTTGCCCCTCCCCAGGCAAGCCCAGGGTGAAAGCCAGTGTTTTCATTGCTGCAGTAGTTTTCTTCCCCACAGCTCATCTGCCCATATCCCCAACTAAGGCCTATTCTCTTACTGACCTGTTCACCAACTCTTAACTCACAGCAAAGCGTGATCATGCTGTTTGCCAAACTTGTACAAATCCACCCCTTGACCTTTACTCCCCTTTTATCATCCAGGGAGGAGTCTTCTTTGGAATGCTCTAAATACTCGAAGACCAACCAGCCATTCTCCTGTCCTTGGAGAAGTGTTAATCCAAAAACAATGTGGGACGTTAGAATGTGGGAAGTTAGATATTATGAGTATGTCTGCAAATAAAATGGTCAACCCCTTGGTCCTTCTGAAAGAAGAAAAGTTCTTATATAAACTAACTTAATTTTTCTAATAGAGCAAAAAATGTGTCTTATCAAGTGGGGAAAGACAGCTCAAAACATTTTCAGTATTTGGAATGCAGCCTCCGTCATGAAGGTGCTAAGAAGGGAAGGAAGCTGTCTCTAAGTGTACCTTGTTTGAAAGACAATGGCCTCAGTTTCAGGCAGCTGACAGATGCCCAGAGCAGTTGCTCAAGGGCAAAGAGACTGGCAAAGACAATGTGAATGTAAACTCTTGATTTAATCCCACTCTCAATTGTTACTGTTATCAGGACCTTCCTCACACATATGGCCAGTCCTAAAGGAAGCCTTGTCCTCAGGAGACACCTGCAGGCCTGGGCCAAACCACTTACTAATTTCCATATATGCGACTGCCATTTTTGCAATGGCATTTTTTGCAATTTGGTCAAAGATGTCCAAATATCAGCAGTGCCAATCTGTGCATTTCCTTCCCACTGTAGACAGTGACACTTTTGCCTTGAACTTGGTTTCTACCTCATTCACTTCTAAGGGACATTGCTTCTAGGTCATTCCTTTGTAGCACCAGCCCCTACATGCGGACACCATCAGAGTGATCCCTCAACTTCAGACTGGGTAGGAGTTCTACTCTGTGGACCCTGTCCCTGCCCTACTTATTTGGGAGAGGGCTTTACTTTAAAAGGACCATATCCTGACAAGAGTAGGGTATAGGTGTACCTTGGAATAATGAGTGCCCACCACTGGACAGGCTCTGCCCCCCAAGGCTCACCTAGTAAACACATACACATACCTCAAAGCATGGATTACATTTTCTATTTTAATTTTTCTCTATTTAAAAAATGCTGATGGGTGCCCACTGCATTTATTTTGTGAGCCACAAATGGGTCATGACCTACTCTTTGAAAAATATTTCTCAGAGTCCTTCTGGATACATTCTTTGAGCACAAAGGAAAATGGAAAATTGGGCCCTCCCATAGGCTTGCTTTTCTGGGCGCCATGACCTGGTTTTTCTGGTTGTGTCTTACACCTTCTGCTGTTCTGACTCAGGGTTTCCTGATTGAGGGACTTGTCCTTGCCTTATTTAGGCCTCCACTCCCTCCTTTCACTCTAGGATTCCTATCTAGAGCTTCCTGCCCCTTGAAAATGTGTACATGGCCATGATATAAAATCATAGCTTCAGAGATTCATCAGCTTGCCATGTTAACAATTTTATGTTTTAATACAATTTTGCACATTCAAGATGTATTTGGTACCAAATTAACAAATAGCACCGCACACAAACAACTGAGCCCAAGGGCTAACATCATTATCAATTATGAACTAGGTAGAGATTGAGAAATGGCAAAATTACACCTCTCAAGTATATTTTCCAATGGCTGTTTTATTCTCCAATATTAAAAAAAAGAATTTTTCTTCATAGATTTTAGTATAGATTGCATTATATATTTGTGGTTCTTTGATTAATCACAAGTTCAATGAACTCAGAAACTACAATACTTGGTATATAGTAGTTTTCAGTAAATATTTGCTGAATGAGTAAATTAATGTTTCCCTTAAGAAGACGTTGATTAGATTTCTTTTGTTTTTGTTTTTTTTTTCCTCAAAAGCTTTGAACTTTTTCTCATGTCTTATAAGCTAGAATACTAAATGTAGATTTGTCGCTGAATTAAAAATAAATGTACATCCCTACAGGTGGAATTATCTTTATTTTAGGATTACAGTTGGGGTATAATCCCTTCAATACCTATCAGTATCCAGCCCTAAACGTACCTTTCTGATACCAATAGCCATCATCTATTGCACAGTAATTCCAGGAAATGGACACTATTACTACATCCCATTATACAGAAGAGAAAATTTAGGCTCCAAAGGATCTAGTCTAAGTCTCAAGATTCTATGGCATTTTGCCTTTATGCTACCTTTTTGTGAAACTGTATAGAGCAAGAGTAGGGTGAAATTTAGGGGCACTTTTGATAATTGGGGGGGCACCTTTGACAATTTGTTATGAAGTATGTCAAGTGCTATGTCGACTGAGGTAATGGGGTATAATGGGGATGCCCTTAGGATGGGCTGAGAACCACAAGTCTGGATACTTGGTTAAGGACTCCATCTGGACACCAATACGAGCGGGACCACCACCCTTGGTGAGCTATGAGAACTCAAAGATCCGACTGTATGGTGAGTCACTCTGGGAGCCTAATGGACTTCCACTCCACTGGTCTCATGCCGCCACTGCAGCCTCCTGGCCTGAGAGCCAAGCCATATGTCAGCCACTGGAGCTTTATGCTGGCCACCAGCTTTGCTCGCTTCTCTGCTCACATAAGCTCCTCCTCTCTGTGTGTAACCTGTGTGTAGCTCTATTGGCCTATTGGAAGGTCTCCCTTAACAGACCTGGCATTGTGGAGAGACACAAACGTACATGAGTGACTCCTTTCAGGGACACTCCCTTGATCATGACAGAAACATCTTATCTTTTTTTTAAAGTATATTTGCCCTCCATACTTAAGAGAATCTTTTTTATAAAGGGATCATTAAGAAACATCACAGAAGAGAAATGAGATTGAAAATCAAGTTATTCCAAACAAGAATGTGTAGTGTTATAATGGAGTGGCTCCTTACCAATGTTTATACATATTTTGAACAAAACATTTTTAAAAACCTGTCTTTTCTAAATGCAAGTAAATGACCAACTTTACAAATAACATCACTACTGCCTGATTTTAGTTTATATCCTTTCAAATAGAAATGGATCTCACCGTAACTGAGAAAAAGAGATTTAAAACTAAAAATATTTGGGGGAGGGGGTTATAAGGAAACTATGGTAATGGAAAAACGCAATAAAGATTAAATCAAAAAATTTTAAATAGGGATAAGAAAAAAGAATTTGGATATAGCTTTTTTAAAGGTGTTCTAAATAGTTCCTTAAAGTTAAGAGAGGGAGATTTTGTTCACCTATAATCCTATGAATAACTTCTCTGGAGCTTGGAAAGGGTCCTTGAGATTTCTGTTAATCTGAAAGCTTTATGCCTCTCACCTTGTCATTTTCCTCTACTTGAGTGGGGACCATGTGCACTAGGTGTTAAAAGGGGCTCCAAGGAATACCGTCTGGGTTTTCTGAATTTTACAATAGCAGTGGCAATTTGTATTCCTTTTCTCAGGGTTATTTGCATTTCAAAAGAGTCTAGCCAGCAGCAAACACAGTGACCGCCTACAGCACTCAAGAAAGTTTAGTCAGTAAAAGGATGGAAGTTGGAACCGACCTCAGCAAGTGGAGGGCTGGACACTGCCTTGGCCCACCGGGGAGCCAGCCCTCATTGATTGCTGCCTCTTCTACTTCCTCCTGCTCTTCTCTGCCTTTACCCAGCCCCACCTTTGACCCCTGGAGCTAGATTGAGATTTTTCCTGCTGGTTCACGGTGGGAAGATGCCAATAATTAAGTCACAAGCTACTGTATTAGCTGACAGCATTAAAAGGTGACTGCCCCTTGATTTCCGTCTGCAGCCAGTACATCTGGGACTTGGACAGCTGCCAGGGAAACCATGGAGATCTAGCCATGAGAGAAACAAACCCAGGGAATCATGTTTAGGTGTGAAACATCAAAGTGGGAAATTATGCAAGTAAATAATGCTGCTTTGGTGGTCTGCTCTGATCTTGTTGTAGAGAAGTTAGGGAATCAGATGGAAAAATGGGTTCAGAGTTACCAGGGGCCTGGTACCAGCCCTCCCACACTGCCTCTCCCACACCACCTCACCACCCACCTGCAATCCCACACAGGTGTGATTCTGTCTGACACGGGACCCCAGCCAGGGACTGGGGTCCATGGGAGCTGCTGGCCTGAGTCTCCCAGGCTGCCAGCTCCGGGTAAGCCACATGCAGACTAAGGTGAAGGATGGCACATCACCCCGAGACACTGAGATGAACACAGATGCCGAGGTGCCTCTGTTGGGGTGGTATGGGCACACTGGGACCTAGCGGGAGCAGTTGGCACAGTACGGGCGCGATGCGCTCCCAGGATACTCACTTGCAGCCCCACCTCTCTGAGCGGCTCTGCACTGTCTCTTGGGGGCCCAGGACAGACAGACAGCATGGGGCTCAGTGTTGGGAAGAGACTCATCCTTCCTGCAGAGCTGGCTACAGAGGCATGGTGAGTCCTGGTTACCCAGCCATCACATGGTCGGGGAACATTACCCAGAAGCTAAACAGTCACAACATGTTTATTGAGCACCTCCTCTGTGCCGCATGTACCTCCCATTATCCTGACCTCAGGCCTCTGATTTAAACACTGTGGCCACCTCCTTAGGCTTGCCACCACCATGCCCTCGGACCTGGACCTAACTGCAGTGGTCTCCAAACCACTTCCTCTTCTTCCATTTTGGACACTCCCTGACCCACTCCTTTCTTGCAACTCTTTCTAAACATCAGTCAGGCCCTGGCCTGGTGTTCAGTTGGAGCATTGATCCCCAGCCAGGCACATATAAGAAGTCAACAAATTGATCTCTCACTCTCGCTCTCTCTCTCTCTCTCTCTCTCTCTCTTCCTCCGCCTCCTCCCTCCCTTTCCCTTCCTCTCTTTCTAAAAGTAATGAAAAAAAAAAAAAAATGTCCTCGGGTGAGGATTAAAAATGTAATAATAAACATCAGTCAGATAATGTCACACTTGTGCCTAAACCCTCCAATGGCCACTCATGGCAGAGTCCAGGGGGTGGGCCAGGAGGCTCTGAATCTGACTTGGTGGAGAGGCACTTGGAAGTGGGGTGGGGTTTGAAGAGGGGAAAGGGCAAAGTCAATTAAAGAAGGCCACCCTGCAGAGGCACCTGCTGAAGATGACTTGGTGGGTAGGAGATGATCCCCAGGGCAAATCCTGGGGGCCATGAGCTGAGGATGGCAGCACCACATTTGGGAAGGAACATGGGTCCCCTCAGTCACCTCTTTCTGGAAAACTTCCTTTGAATGAGGGCAAACTGGCCCCACAGAAAAGCCACGAACTTGTGAGACCTGTCAGCTGTTTTTAGTTTCTGCTGACTTTTCATAATTGAATCCCGGCCTCTTAGCCCATTTAGGAAGACCCTTCAATCCGCTGTTCCTGCCCAGACACTAACCAAACACAAGGACAAGGTAGGGAGTCTTGGAAAAGGGAACTCACTGGGGCTTCTGTAGGCAGGATCAGCTCTCTCTGTGGCAAAAGGAAAACTTGAAGCCAAGAGAGTGAGCCTCACAGGCAGAGGGGACACTGGCCACACTCTTTGATATGCTCCTGTGCAGAGAAGGGGTGCGGCACAGTGTTGCTTTGACATTGGGTTTGCTGTAACACTGGTCCATCTCCAGGCTGCCATCAGCTCCTTCCACGTGCCAAAGGTACTGCACAGGTAATATCACTTCCTATGTGTACCATGAGCAGAGTCGTTAGAGAACACTGGTTTCTAGACCCTCCCCAGACTGCTGAAGGCCATCCACGTGCCTAATCTCCTGACAGATGTCCCAGAGACGGGCAACTTGGAAGCTGAGGAAAAGAGAAGTGCAGGAAGTGAATATGATCCAGTCTCTTTATTGGAAACCAATCTGAAGAGTGTCATTTCTGCTGCTAACTTAAAGTGCACACAAAAAAGAAAAAGATCAAACTGTGTGAATAAAATCGAACGGACAACTTGCTCACAGGACAATGAAACTGTCTCCAAACAGGGCAAGCATCTTTATAGTCTGCACACTCACCGCTCAGCAGCGAGACTCAGAGCTCCGGCTGCAATTTCAAATGCTGCGGGAATGACATCAGGAACATATGAAGCAGCTGCAGCGATAAACAATCAAGGAGGAAAGGCACTGCCTGGAAATGAGAGGAGACAGCGCCAGGTGTGCGAAAACGTGACGGTACCGGTTAGGAGCGCAGCCTCTCCCAGAAGATGGCCGAAGACATGGAAAAGAATGGGGGCAAGCCATGGGGGCAAACCATCGCCTGTCATAACAAGATTCTCTTCTGTGAGAAAAGAGCTTAAGAAAAGTGGATGGCAACTCTGTTGGCTGACAGAGAAGGAACAATGAGGCTGTGAGACAAATACCGGTGAACATCCAGTTCAAGTCCAATCCTTTCCTAAGTGAAAGGTTTGTTCCCGTGCAGCCCACAAAAGTCCAGAAGTGCTAGGGTGTCCCCTGGGTCCTTTCAGAAGGAGGAAGGTCGTGTTGGGAAGACTCAGGGCCTGAGGGTTCCAGGGAGACTTAAGTCATCTTTCGCAGCAAATAGGCCTGAACACTCACCACCATGATAAGACATATGCCTGTGCCTTCTCTCTATATAAGTAATTGTGATTCGCCTCTTTTAGTCTTCACCGTCTAATGGCTATTGTTTAATTGGTGTAGCAATGGCTCTTATTTCAGCTGAACAGCATTATAATGCTTAGGTGGTAGTTTTTGAAATGCAGATTCGATTCATCTAACAGAATTCTTAGGAATACATTATTTTCATTTCATTGGACCCTCTAAAATTAAGTAGTATAAGTGTTTTATTTTGCTTTTAGTAGAAAGTCCACTTTTACCTAAACCATAACAATTTTTTAAAAATGTAAATATTATAACTCTAACAAAACTTAGTTTTCGCACATTATTTCCCACATGCATGGTTCACGTATATTTGTACTCATAGTGTCCATTCATTTTATGCTGAAATATTTAACAGTAAAAGTTCACCCACTTGAACAAAAACCTGTTCTTTGATCTGTCTACTAAAATTTACCGTAAATATTGCCAAATCTTTTGTTAAAGTTCTGCATAAGTTCTTTCATTCCTCTTTCTTTGTAGGAATCAAGTATCCTGCAGGACGTTAGACATTTTGCTTGACTTCTGGACTTGTTCTGTCAGAGGAATTGTACTTGTAAACTAAACTTTATACCTAGTTGGACTAAATAGAGCATTTCAAACTACCACGACCTTCTATATGGCTTCTGCTTCCACCACTCCCTTAAAATTGCTCCTTTTGAAATGTGTAGCCATCTCCACCTTCTCCTTGAACAAAATCTTTAAATGTTGGAGTTTTCCAAGGTTCAATTTGGGCCCTCATATCTTTTCCTACAATATCCTCTCTGTTGGGCAGTTCATCTATTCCATGGATTCAAATACTTCCCCAAGCCTCTTATCTAAGCTCCTTATATGCTGCATATTCACCTTATAGTGTTCAAACTGGCTCCTCTCCATTTCCCCCAACGAACTGAAGATTGAAGGTGCTGGTGGAAATAACCACAGAAGAGTTTTAGAATGTGACGATGCTTAAAAATTGAGAATGTTCCTCACAGGCACCTCAAACTCAGGATCTCCGAAACAAAACTCTTTTTCCAACCTGCTCTCCCACCAGGACATCCTCCCACCTGCCTAGTTTTTCTCCATCCCAGTGGCTAAATTGAAAATGCTGTCATACTTAACCCTTCCTTCCTCTTTTCTGCCACTTTTAGCAAATGCTGCCATTTCTACTGTTTCTCACCTTCTTTTTCTCTCCAGTCCTAAGCTTTTCTCCACCTTGCCTGGATCACTGCAGTAGTGGCCTGACTTCCCTGTCCCCCTCTTGCTTCCTGCCAAAAGATAGCTAGAGTAATTTATTTTTAAAACCGATAGAATCATGATATACTACTCTGTGACAACCTTAATGGATTGTATGTTCCATAAAATCTAACCCTTGTTCATGGACTACGTGATCAGGCCTCTTCCTTGTTTCCTGTCTTGTGCTGCCTACCTGTTCCCTTGCCCTACACATCTCAGTGATGCCGAACACTTTCTCTAAATGATTATACTCATTACTTTTTCTGCTTTAAGGTTTTGTCCTCACTGTTCCTTCTGCTTGGGACCCTGCTCTCAGCTCTTTTTGCTTGTTCTCCTTCTGCTTGTTTCTCAGACCTCTGCTTCACTGTGACTGCCTCCAAGGGGCATCCCTTTGCTTAAACATCTATACACACACACACACACACACACACACACACACACGTGTGCCTGGGCAGTTAATGTCCCACTGAAACTTTTCGTTAATAGCATTCAGTGAATATTTAATTGTTCATTTTTTGTTTATTGACCATCAAATGCTTCTGCCTCTTTTCCCCTCCATCCTCAGTGTTTCTTATTTTTTTCTGCCACTTATTCTTTAGCTAGTAGTATATTAACATTTATTGAATGAATAATTTACAAACTGTAAACACAAGATAATTGTGTTTTAAAGGAAGGAGTATTTAAACTTTCAAAAATTAAAAAAAAGTTATTGCTTAAAGTCTTGAGGCTTACAATCATTTGATAATATAAGCCAATAAAATAAGTTTAAGTAATAGTGCTCTCCACAAACTGGCCTACAAGGAAAGAGAGTGTATTTGTTGTCAACTTGTGTACTTGTTGAGAATGCTTATCTGAAGATTGGAGATGCTGATGGAAATAATCAAAGGGCATGATTAGCCTAAAGAATTTTAGAATTTTTCTTCGTGATGTTTATGGGAAGAGACAATGTCAATTGTGGTGTGAGCCAAGGCTGCTCTTATTCAGTTATCAGTTACAATAAAGAAGCCATATTGCTCTGACTGGTTTGACTCAGTGGATTGGGCATTGTTCTACAGACCAGAAGGTCACTGGGTCGATTCTCTGTCAGGGCACATGCCTGGGTTGCTGGCCAGGTACCCTGTTGGGGGTGTCGATATTTCTCTCCCTTTCTTTCTTTCTCCCATCTCCTCTCTCTAAAATTAAATACACAAAAATCTTTTTTTGTTTTCAAAGAAGTCATGTGATCTAACAAAATGAATGATAAGAGGGTTTTATCATCATGGAACTGGTTCAGATGAAACATTGGAACATCTGGGATTCCCTCAGAGTTTAGGGTCCTTTCTTGGTTTATGAAAAATGTATTTAAAAGAAAAAAAAAAAAAAACATCTGGTTTAGATTCCTTCCATTTGTTAATTTGGTAAGCAGTTTAAAATAGTCTGAATTAGCCAGTGTACTCAAATATTTTGAAGGAAAGCAGTCTTCAGTGAGAGACATTATGAGCTAGAGAAAAGTTAATTTTACATTATTCGATTGGATTTTTTTAACCCATAAAAATAAGTGTTAATTACTGATTATCCACCATGACAGTAGAGTTGGACAGAAATATTTCTTGTTTGAATGAATTCTGTTTCTTTGGTTATGGCATTACATTAGCCTGTTTCAATTGATCAAGAAAGGCAATTGTTTAGATGCAAAATCAGGGCTAAGGAGAGTTGAACTGAGAGGCCACACAGGCCTTCCCAGAGCCTCTCAGCTTGTCCTTTAGACACACGTCACAGCAGAAGTGATATGTGTGCCTGCATGTGTGTGTGCCAGGTTACTACTGAAGGGAGCAAAGATGCCCATAGTAAGAACAGAAGCTAAGCAGTGCCTACACAGAGAAGGTTGAACAGCAAAAAACCATGGTGTTTGTATCAGCCAATGACTTTTGAGCAGGATAGGAGAATTTTAAAAATAATATGAAAACTAAGAGTTGTAAACATCCTTTCTGAGAGTTTATAGGAATAGCTCCACACTGACTAACAAATCAACTGAAAAGAGCGGGGCACAGGGGGACCTTTTTGGGTAACAGGTGGCCACAGCAGGCCCTTGAGCCTGTGTGTTGAGTGAGGAAATACTTGCCTTCTACTCCACATGCATTTCTGGCCCACAGCAGCAATGCCGTTGATGGAAAGGAGCACTTCTGTTCTTCAAAGGAGCACTTTGCACAATGTAAATGGAGAATGAAAATTAATGAAGAGCCTTGATGCAAAGGAATCATCATTTTGATGATGACAAACATAGGTGGGAACGGCATGAAGCCTGAGGACTGAGCTGAGAGTTAGGAAGGCTGGGTTTGAATTCATGATCTGTATTGGCACTACTTGAGTGACCCTGCTCAAGTCTTCTGGTCCTTCCACCATCTTGTCCTGCTGACAACATTCTTCCCCTCAAACCCAGAACTTTCTCTTGCTTGACCCCACCTGCCTTCACTTACCATGGCTCCCTGATTCCCAAACTCTGCCTTGAGAAACTCTTGATGGTTTGAACCCACAAGCTCACCAGGACTGGGGCCTCTTTTGAGAAAGCTCTCAGCTTGCAGAGAATCTGAGACATTCTCTACTCTACTTATGTCCCCTCTCCCATTCCCTGCACCTATCGAGTAAAGTCCAATCTCTTCAAGGCCAAGTCAAATCCTAAATTCCCCAAGAAACATACTCAAAGCCTCTTAGAATATATTTCCTCTGTCTTACAGAGTTATTCATGGGAATTTCTCTCTCCTGCTCCTCCTTGATTCTGGGGTCCTCAATTCTTCTTTGGAGGGATCAATTCTTCTTTGTCACAACTCCTAGCTTTTTGCTATGTTGAGTCTGTTGAATCACTGAGTGAGATAAGTGTAAATGAACTTTTGTTTAGGCTATTTAGTACATGTGCAACACATTCTGTCACTTTGTTGACCTGGAATTCACAATTCGCACAGTGTACAATTCAATGTTTTTAGTGTACTCACAGGGTTGTGCAACCATCACCACAATCTAATTTTGGAACAGTTTTGTCTCTCCAAAAGCAAACCCTGCATGCATGAATAGTCACTCCTGTTATCCCTGCTCCCCTAAGCTCCTGGCAACTACTAGTCTACTTTCCGTTTCTATAGATTTGCCTATTGTGGAACATTTATGTAAATGAAATCATACAATATGTGGTTTTTTGTGATCTAAGCTCCATGTTATTGAAACATTCAGAGATTTTTCTTCTTAAAAGGTTGGCTCCTTTAAATAACCTCTTGCAAAATCCAGAAGGGAGAAACCATTAATCAGGCAGGAAGAACACCGAGTGACCTTTTTAAGGGTATTTGTCTGTTAACAATTCTATCACAAAAATAAATGACTCTTACTTAAGGGGAGGATGCTTTGGACTAATGTAAAACACATAGTAGCTCAGCTCTCTTCTCCCAAGGCTGGTTCTCTCCTCCAGCATCTGCTGGAGGCAGCATACCTTGATGGGAGAAATTCAATTCTAGGTAAAGGCCAAAATTTTGCTATGTACCTTCTCACTGGCAGGATGAGGGAGATGTGTTTTCTCCATAACCCTTGAAAAATGTACTGAGAATGAAATTCACCCTCTTATGATCAACTGTATGGCTGCTAAGATGTATATTTTCTCCACATGTACATGTTCCTTCAATTGAGATGCAGCTTGTAGTCACCACTGACCCGGTGGCCGTCATAAAGGAGTTGTCATGGCTGGCACATGAACAAACCTGTCATAGCTGTTCATAGGACATTTCAAGTGAGGTGTGTGCCTGGTTGAAACCACCTATGTTGAGTCTCCAGGCCATTTACAATGTCCTCAGGAATTTATGCTATGATTTAACATTGACATTCCACATACCCACTGCTTTTGATGACAATTAAAGAGGGTATTATGTGAAGAAACACAGATATTGTTGACCAGGGGTTAAAAAGTGATTCAGAAGACTCACGTTCTGCATGCAAAAACATTTTAAGAACACCCTAATCAGATATTTTCCTCTTTATGTATGCACAAGAGTGGTATGTGATTTTCAAAAATCTATGCCACAGTCTAAGCATTTTCAAATGCATTTTTTGAAAGCTTGTGTTAGAGTTTAATTAGCAAAAATGGGGTTTCTTTCTTAGCGGTAATGAAATAATGATCTTACAGTTTCGAATCCTGCATCTTCAATTCAGTGTATTCCTGGTGTGCCTCATTCCACACCCTTTGTGAATCAGAAGAAAGGGCTGAGACATGGAACTGAATTCTCAGAGACTCGAGCCAGAGGGGCTAGAAAAATGACTCTTACACAAGGAACTTTGGAGGTTACTTCTCATGCCCCAGTGCTTGGGCAGAGAGCAACAAAAATCGTGATTGAGATAAGCAAGTTGGGATACACAAGATCCAAGTGGGATTCAGTTTTCATTGTGCTGGCCAGCAGCCTGGAGACACTCTATAAGCTTCTGGAACCCTCCAGAGGATTGCAGAACTCCATAAACTGTATGCTGACATCATCCCTGTCTGGGGAAAAACAGGACCAGCAGCCACCCAAGAATGGCCTTTCAGATCCCTGATGAATTAATCACCATAAACCAGAGCTAGAGAGGGAGTACATGCTCCAGCCATCAGCCTGCCTCAGCCCAGAAGTTCCACCTCCCTTTCACCTTTCTCCCTTTCCTGCCAAACTCTCCCCTAAAGGAATGGATCGCCTTCTGTTCTACTTTTCTTCCCAAATGTGAATCAGAAACCAACGATACCATTTAAAAAGGGACTTTCAACCAGTCCAGTGACACTCCCCAAGCACCTCTCTGCGGAATGAATAAGCTCTTCTGCGTTCCCTTTCGTGGCATTATTAATGACACTGGCCCAGACGCTTGCTGCTTGTTGGTGCCAATAATAATAAGAAACACTTGTTTATGTGGCAGGCACTGTTCTGAGGGCTTCGTCTATATTACCTCATCTCATGCTCACTAGGAGGCAAGTCCTGTTATTACACCCATGTTACAGATGAGGAAACTGAGGCAGAGAGACGTTCGGAAACTGGCCCAAGGTCACACAAATCCAGACAGAAGAGAGAAGGTGGAGCTCAGGCAAGTGGGCCCCCAGAGCCTATGCTGCTAAGCACCATTATGCTCAACCATGAAGAAAAGTATCAGGCTCTCACTTGGCCTTTTTATGCGAAGGTTAGCTAGTTCTGTGGTTTTCACACCTCTAAAATCAGCCTCACTTAGAACTCACATATATTAAAAAAAAATCCAATCAGAGGTGCCCTGTTTGAAATGGAAACAAGGGCCTGTAGGCATTGTGCCTGTTTGGCCTTCCTCTGGACTCCTTAGGTGGCCATAAGCATTTCCTGGGACCTCAGGAGCTCCTGGGAAACCTCTACTTACAGGCCTCTTCTTATTGACAAGGTACCCAAGACCTCAAAGAAGCAGCAGAGCTTGCCATGGGCAGACTGTGGGCAGGGCCCAGCTCTCCCGACCAGCTCCTGGCTCCCTGGCCCCAGCCCAACGTGCTGCCTCTGCTTGTCAGTTAGTTCCTGCTAACTTACTTAATGAGGACAAACAAATGTGCTCACCGCATTGCATCGAGTTGAAGTGTGAATGATGTGATCGTTCAGCTCCTGCTTAGCAATCCTTTCTCAAGAAAGATCTAGGGCAGATGCTGCAGAGCTTTAAACTTGAACTCCCAGGTGAAAATAGCATGCTCAGTCCTCAAAATCAGGGCCACAGGAGAGCTCTGCTCCCAAATTCATCCCAGTTTCATCTCAAGGAAATTGCTTGTCCAGTTATTACTATTATTTCATCCCAAACAATGATTGAAGTTTATCCTAACTTATCCTTAATAAGCTAGAGGACAGAAATCCTAAGCCATCTGAACATTTTTAAAGGGTTCATTCAAGTTGGTAATATCTCCTTTTCTGGGAGTTTAAATCAATCCCCAACTTCTTCTGTATGGATCACTTTGTATTTGCAGAGAGCCCACAAAGCATCATTGTTTTTTAAAGCATTGCTGCTTGAAAATGAACCTGTGTCCTTTCCTTGAAAGTGAACCTGTCCTTTCCTTCGCAGCAGGTGCTGCTCAGGCCTCTTCAGAGAGCTCAAACCAGACCGATGGAATAACTGGTCATGAAGTAATAGTATTATACAATTACCACTCTGTATTTTTAAGCTAATAAAGAAATGATTCTTTGATTGCAACACTTTCCTTTGTGTTAACTGAAGGCTGACTACCTAGCATGGTAGTTTAACAACTTTTTAAGGACTCTGATCACACACATAAAAAATGCTAGGCATACTTGCCTCCCTTTCTGGCCTTGCCTGATACTTGTTTTGATCATTTCAACAGTGTGATGCATTTGCTAGGGTTAAAAAAAGAAAGAAGGAAATAAAGGAAGGAAGGAAGGAAGGAAGGAAGGAAGGAAGAAAGAAGGAAAGAAAGAAAAAAGGAAAAGAATTACTTTTTTGGCCAATGCTGATTAAAACTATCCATCTTCCTCTAAGTGAATAGATGCATCACATTTAGAGTCAAATGCAACCCCGATATTATGTTCTGAATCTTCAGAAGGCTTCAGATCCTCCTGCCTTCGTCTTTAGTACACTTGGCTAACGCCACGAAGGTCTGTCCCGAAAGTATCAGCCACACAAACTTTTAATTATATTGACATTGGCTCGACACTTTCGGGACAGACCTCTTACATATGTACACTTCATTTCTCTCTAGAAATAATGCCATACTAGGAAATATGCATTCTCTCCCAGCCTGGCTGGAGACCAGGGAGCTCTCAGGTATCACTTGGAAGATTATGCGGAAGGTGAGCCACTCTGCTATAAAAAGCATTATTACTACAGGAGAATACCCCTGCTTCATGTTAAGGTGGCTACTACCTCGATCACACACAAATCCCAAGTCAGTAGTCTGGGACAAGAATACCCAGTGGGTAAATGTCTTCTTGTCTAAATGCAACCCCATATAAAAGAAAAAATATACTTACTAACAAAAATTGCCATTAAAACTGCCTCATTTTAGCCCTGGCTGGTGGCACAGTGGAGAAGGCGCTGGCCTGCCAACCCAAAGGTCGCTGGTTCGATTCCCAGACAGGGCAACATAATCAGGTTGCAAGCCAGGTCTCCAGTCAGATCCATAGCTGGAGGCAGGTAAAAGGCAACCATACATTGATGTCTCTGTCCCTCTCTGCCTCTCCCCCTTCTTCTCTCTCTAAAAATAATAGATAAAGTCTTCTTTTTAAAACTATCTCATTTTATCCAGTAATTTTTCTAATGCAATTGCACTTAAGTGGAGCATTTCCAATATACAGATGCACAGCCCCCAATCAATTTCTACGAGGTCAGAATTTTTTGGGATGTGACCCAAGCAGTGTCCTGCAAGGCTTTACAAGGGTTGTTTGTTTGTTTCAAGATTTTATTTATTCATTTATTTTTAGAGAGAGAGGAAGGGAGGGAGAAGGAGAGGGAGAGAAACATCAATGTATGGTCGCCTCTCACCTGTCCCCAACTGGGGGTCCAGCTCACAACCCAGGCATGTGCCCTGACTGGGAATTGAACCGGTGACCCTTTGGTTCACAAGCTAGCACTCAATCCACTGAACCACACCAGCTAGGGCTGTTGTACCTAACCTGATTGGTCAAGAATGACTTCTTTCAATGGTTTATTTGTATTTGTATTCCTTTAAAAATAATTTAAAGCACTCTATTGCATATATAATATTTTATTCACTTCACTAATGGCAAAATTAATTTCCCTGATTAAAACATTACAACTCCAACAGATGATGTGAAGAGTCAACTTGATGGCAAATGATACGGGGAGAAAGGCAGAAGGCATAAGAAGTTTGGAGACTTCACCAAGTTTCAGTTTGAAGGAGACACAGTTTGTGTGGGTTAAAAATTTGTACCATTGGCTGACTTTATGCAATGATGTGACGTCAAGCCAGCAGCAGACAGGTGCCTCTGTGTCACCAAATTCTGGCTTGGCTCTTGCCAATAACTGAAAGTCTTAAGTGCAGAGGCCCAGCACTGAGCAGACTCAGAGAGGTCTCTGACATGTGGCGGTTTCCCTTCTCCTTGGGAGTGGGAGGGACTCCTGAAGCCTTGGGGAGAAATGTGGTGAACATCCACGGAGTGGGCCTTCCAAAGCTGTCTTTCCAAGTAACACTCAAATCGCATTTGGAAATGCGTCTTCCTGCGCATGACTGGTATTGCTGATGAGCAGGTCGCTGGCTGCCCCAGGGTGTGAGCGGTACAAGCGGAAGGAGCGGTTAAACAAGGTATCACGGGTAGGCCGGACTGTGCCAAGTGTAGGTTAATATACTGTCATTTCATGTCTATGAACTCATTTTGCACAAAGAGCATTTTCTCCTGGGTAAAACAATCCCCTCTCGAAATGGCAAAACATGAGAATAAGAAGAAGCCACAATAGGTGAAACCTATTCCGAGCTATGGTGTTCTATGTGCAGATGCCTGTCGTGAGTAGCTTGTAAAACCAACCACTGTGACCGATCATGCATAGGCTCTGCTGATTTTACAAATGCATAGTAATGCAGCCGCCTCTCCAAGGGCAGGCTCCAGCCTGACATTTGCACAGCCAGCAGAAATCATTTCTTTCAGGAGATAGAATTTTACCGTTTAGCAATATTCCCTCAAAGGAAGCTGCACCCTCATCCCCACATGCTATTTCAGAGGAGGGGCCACCCTCCCCCTAGCTGCTTCCCTTCAAATTAATGGCAGTCAGCAGGTAATCAATGCCTTTTATGTAGGATGGCAGAAAAGATTCTGCATGTCTCTATGTTGGGGGTATTTATCGTGTGAGGCAGACATGAGGTTTTTAAAAATAACATGTATTGTTTTTTCTGGATTCGCAGAGTAAATTTTGTTCAATACAAAAATGTTGAAAAAAACTTGAAAAAATTTATTTGCAATTCAGCCTTTCAAAAATATCCACCCTAATGTTTTATCATATTCTGCAACCTCTTACACAATCCGCATTACACCGTATATTCAGCTTGCAGCCTGCTTTCTCATTCAATACCTTGTGCATGCTGGACATTTAGTTGTTGTTGTTATTTTCTGTGATAATAAAAAATGTGTCAGTGAACCTCCTTAGATGTCATTTTTAGTCTACATTTCTCACAATTTCCTTAAGGTTGATTCCTAGAAGTGGGATTTCTACATCAAAAGATATAAATGAGCATCATGGCATTTCAACAAAAGTTTCCTTGGGTTGGTTGGAAAACATGCTGCTTAGTTTAACTGGTTGTGTGTGGCTGTGTCTGGGTAAGACAAAAACACCTACCACCAGCTTTTCTCACGCTGACAATATTTTTTCTTGGTGGTCTGGTGGTGGGTTTGATGCTTCCTCTGGAGAACAGGTGCTTGAACAATGGGACCCACATTGTCCAGCTTCCTTTTGAACCCTCAGATCTTCGTCTCTCCTCCACCATGTTTTGTGCCCTGCAAGGCTATCCTTATGAACTACATCAGCAGGTCCCTTCATTCTGTGCATTCTTGCAGGTTCAACCCACAGGGACTCTGGCCACCACTAGAAGGAGGAAGGACAAAGAAGTGGAAGCTTATCCCATAAACTGCTCCTTGAAGAATCGCTGTGGTTAGATTGTATCCTTTTATTTCTTATCTGCATTTTAAAAATTGTGGTTTTATATATGTGTGTGTGTGTGTATAGATATATACATATACAACATAACATTTACTATTTCAACCATGTTTAGGTATACAACTTAGTGGTGTTGAGTACATTTACAATGTGCCACCATCACTACTGTCTATTTCAAGAACTTTCATCATCCCAAAAAGAAATCTGATACCCATTAAACAATACCCCTTTGCTACTCTACTGCATAGCCCCCTGTAACCTCTATTCTACTTTCTGTATCTATGAATTTTGCCTATTCTAAGTACCTCCTATAACAACAAATCATATAACATTTGTCCTTTGAGTGGGTTATTTCACCTAACAAAATGTTTTCCAGATTCATTCATGCTGTAGCATGTATCAGAATTTCATTCCTTTTTAAGGCTGAAAGGTAATCCATTGTACATACCAGGTTGTAAAAATCTATTTATCTGTTGATGGGCATTTGCCTTGTTTCCACCTTTTGGCTTTTGTGAATAATGCTGCTATGAACATTGCTCTACAAGGGCTACATCCTTCTTCAAGGCCATAAATCCTGTCTGGCGGTTCTTTTCATATGGCTACTCTCTGTTCCAATAAGCACTCCTTTTTCTTGGCCTTTTGGGCTTAGGGTGGTAGTGACTCCCTACTGTTGCTAGTCTTTGGGTGCTATCCCATCCCTTGTGGGTTTCCCTACAACCTCTCCATGCCTTTGAAACCCTTCTCTTTAGTTCTCTGAACTATCCAGTTTGAGTTTGAGTGTGCTAACTCTTCCTCCCCAGGATTTTGACTTTCACTGAACTTTTGCTGTAAACTGTCTCCGCTTTAGTCCTGAAACCACCGAACATCTCAGAATGTACCCAGGCATATCACATACCACTGATGCATTCCATCAGTAGATATGGACAAGCATCTGAAAATTAAAAACAATCCAGGATCCCCGGCTACATTCCACTTCAATTATAGTTCAAAATATCTATTGTGATGACTTGGAAACTTTTCATTTCAAAGGAGTTTCCTGATGGTTTTAATGCTATAGTTCAAGGCCTAACACGGACCCCTGGCAATGGAACTCCTGCATGCAGCCTTCCACCCAGGTGTTGTTCTAGATCTGATTTAAGAAACGTGACAACATTTTTAAACTAAAATAACCCAATTACTTTGAAATGACACTATCTGAAAGTTAATCATATTTCATTCACATAAACTTTCTACATTAACTTTGTCTCGTACTTCCAAATGATCAGCCTTTGAGGAAGGAAGAATAGGGGATGATTTTTATACCTAGCAATGTCTTTTAAGCTGCCAATATATTGTCCACTTTTTTCCAGGCATGGTCTTATTGTGCACTAATTTTTTATGCTCAAGATTCTGTAGAAGTTTCAGTTAGTTGGTGCCAGCCTGAGAACCCAAAGGTCACTGGTTTGACTCCCCAGTCAGGGCACACAACCAGGTTGCAAGCCAGGTCTCCAGCCAGGTCCTTAGCTGGAGGCAGGTGAAAGGCAACCATATATTGATGTGTCTCTCTTCTCTCCCTCTCTGCCTTCCTCCCTGCCCTTCTCTCTGAAAATAATGAAATCTTAAAAATAAAAAAAAATTCTAAGAAGTAACAAAAAGCCAGGCCTGAGAAAGTGCCAGCATGCAACCTTCCTACTTCTCAAAGTTGCTTAATTAACAATACTTTGTGTAGTCGTTTCCTGGGGTAACAAATACAGCTCTCCTTAAGTGGAAGGTCTTAAGTCAAAGGGGACAGGCAGTGACTGCCAGTTCCTCCTGGCAAACAACAGCTGCACATTTAAATGGTTCTCAAAGATAAGTCAGGGGCTGAAAGGGAAGATAGGAAAACAGGCTTTATCTACCTCAATATTTTGCCAAAGGCAACTATGAATTCAGAATATGAAGTAAGTTATTTATTAACATACCCTTTGCTTTTTTTAAAAAAAGATTTTATTTTATTATTTTTAGAGAGAGGGGAAGAGAGAGAGGCAGAGAGGGAGAGAGACATCAAAGAATGGTTGCCTTTTTTCACCTGCCTCCAGCTATGGACCTGGCTGGAGACCTGATACCCTTTGCTTATTACTTCATTTTTATTTTCAGTCTTGTGAGGGTGTAGTTTCTGGCAATTCATTTAACTTCTCTGATCTTCATCTGCTTCATCTGCAAAAAAAGAGAGAGAGAGAAAGAGAAAAGCTATTTTGCTATACTGAAAAGCATTAAGTCCTCATCAAATAAAAAATTCTTTGGTTCATGAATTTGATATTACAAATGAGAAAACAAGATGCAGAGGTGTTTAAATGATACACTACATTCAAATGACTATACATATAATGGCAGGATTAAGTTTCAAATCCCGACCTTCTGGTTCTTTGCTTAGTAGATAGAAGGTTACGAGAAATTAAATTAGCAATAAAACAAAACCAGAAAGAGAGAGACAGCAAGCAAATAAGAATGGGTGCTGTAAATACTAGATTTTTGTCTTCACTAATGTAACTGAACAGGAGTGTGGTGGTTATGGTTAGTGCAACCAGCCAACCATAAAAAATAATGTGAAACACTTCCAACTTCAGATGAGCTGGATGGGGGTTAAGTGCAAGAGGTGTTAAAAATGAGGAAGAGGCCCTCGTCTGGTTGACTGTGGTATACTCAGTTCAGGTCAGCCTTTAAAAATAACCCGTGGCTCTGCACTGGGTCTAGGCAGCTGAGAGGCCAGGTGTGAACACTTCCCAGGGCCAAGAAGGGTCCCTTCTGGGGGCTGATGAATTTTTGCAAATTCACCCACAAACCTCTTTGGTCCCTTCATCTTTAAAGAGAAGTTGAATCACCATTTCCTTCCTGCTTCTTAACTCAGAAAATCAATAACCTTCATTCTCTAAGCATCCTTTTAGTTCTACAGGAGGCTGCCTTATTTTTCAACTGCTTTCATACTAGCCCAGACTTCAGACTCTTTGGTAAATTTGACCTTTTAATGTTTAATATTTCAACATGATAACATTTGGGAACATCGTATTTGTCTTTGGAAGACCTTCGCCATGAAACACTAGGATGATCACTATAGCAAGTTGCTGTTTTTGAACGTGGTTCAAAAAAAATAGATAACTTTGTTTCCAGCACAGAACATAAACTTGTGTTTACTTCAACATCAGAAACAGGTTTCAACTGGTTGGGTGGGAAATCTCTCTTCCTCTTCAGGCAGCGGTTTAAGAAAGTGTCCTGCAGACTGTCCCCAAGGCAAAACCATGCTTTCACTTCTTTGGTGTGCCCAGCTTTCCACCAGCCCTGAAATGTCACTGCATTTGAAATAATTTTCTAACACACCACGCCCAGGTCTTGAGTTAATGGCTGGAGTTGTTGGCAGAAATCAGAAGCCCGTTTTTGGCAGTAGGGAACAGATGAAATAAAGCATATACACTCAGGACAGCTTCCTGGAAGCTGGAGGGTAACTTTTACTGCAGTGTCACTGTCGGGTTCATTTTTAGAGTGTTGTAGATTAGTTAAATACCTCTGCAAGTCCACTGTGGACGCAACATCTACGCATTACAATAAATGCACAAAACAGGACACAAATATTCCTTTTACTTCTCAGAAAATTCTGTTCCTTTTGTCTTGTTCGCTTCTTGAACAAAACATCTTTTTGATTATAGCAGTAAGTACCTGGCTAACAAAGATAAGAATGAGCCAGAAACTAACCCCCTTCATTGTAGAGAGAATATAGGGGATATTTCCCCCCTTTTGCTCCTGGCCCTGCAGGTTTCAGGGTGACACCAGGTTTATTATGTTTTGTTAGGATGTAGGGGTCTTGCTGGGACCACAAGGGAAGACCACATCCATGTGGGTGGAGGGAGACAATTCCAGTTTGGGCTGTGTGTGTGTGTGTGTGTGTGTGTGTGTGTGTGTGTCTATATGTGGCCATTCTCAGAGAAGGAGGCTGGACCTCAGTAGGGAAGTGGGAGAGCAGGGTAGGCAGATAGGAAGGGCAACCCCTTCTCCCCATGGTCTCTTCATGCCCTTGGGCCAAAATTTAGACAAAACTTTCTGACCCTGTTCCTCTGAGGGAGGGAAATAAGATGGCCTCCATTGTGGAGACAGCCTGGGAACAAGGTAAGGCGTCAAGGCACACCCGGGAGCGAGGCAGATATTGTAGCATGTTGTCACTTTCTGTGGTTTTTATTTAGGGCTACTTTACAAATCGCAGCCCAGTCATGGCTGCGCTGTGAAGAATCAGAGTTGCAAGTCTTTGCCCAGGTCAGGGTGTTAGGAATTTTCCCAGAGGGAAAGCAAACACTGGGAAGCAGAAGACAGCACCTGGCTGCCAGTCCCCCCCCCCCCCCCGCTTTGCCTTCTGTTGCCCACTTCGGAGGCAGTTTGCATAGTAGTTGTGCAAAGTAGTTAGTCTGGAATCAGCCTTTGTGGGTTTATGTCTCAGTTCTACCACTTATTGGTTGTTGTCCTTGGGCAACTTAGCCTGCCTGGTCCTTGATGTTATTGTCCATGAAACGGGGATAGTACCAGGGTGGTTGTGAGGAATAAATGAGTTCCTTAGTCAGGTGTAAATCCTACATGTGTGTTACCTTTTGCCTTAAGGTGAAGGATGCTGTTGGATTTCCTTACAAGATTCTCAGGGTCACTAGTGACATGGCAAGCAGCTGTGTGGGGCAAAGCCAAGGAGAAAAGAAGGCTGGGAAGAGGATCAGAGAAGAGGATGACATGGCCTCCGCATGGCAAAAGGCAGGGGTGAGCTTTCAGCTTGGGTTGGGGGCTGCCTGGTGGGAAAAAGAGAGTGGGTTCTGATGAACCAGCTCTAGCATGGAATGAACACTTTCTGTGTTTAACAACGCAGTGTCCTGAAGCACAGACTCTAAGGCTGTTTGGCATAGCAACTCACAGAGTTGCTGATGAAAACTTTTGGTTATAAGGGAAGTTTGTTTGGCTCTCATCTGGTGTTTTCTTCTTGTGATGTGCAAGGTCAGCTGGTTCCCCCATGGAATTAGTTTCCTAGGACTGCCATAACAAATGACCACAAATTCAGCGGCATAAAACAACAGAAATTTATTCTCTCACCAGCCTGGAGGCTGGGAGTCTAGTGTCAAGGACTTGTCAGGATTCCTTCCAGAGGCAACAGCTAGGGTTCATGCTGAGCTTGGTGGTTCCTCAGACCCTCCAGCTGCCGATGGGCATTTCCACAGGGACTAACTCTGGAGTGGAGTGCCTTTGGCCAGCTTTGGGTTTGCACAGAATAGCACTTGGGCAAATGCTGGAGGGAAGGGTTGCACAAAACACTGTATTCACATCTGTTTGTGTGGCCCCTTTCGACACCAAACTGCTAAGCCTCAATCAGAGACTTGCCCCGTCTCCTCAGGGCACAGCTGGCAGCAGACAAAGACAGAGAGCCCAGCACAGGTCCTCTGTCCATAGAAACTCCTGACAGCTGGCCCAAAGTGCTGGCTCCTGTCTTGAAGGATGGCCTGTTACTAGACGGAACCAAGGATGACATTCCAAGCCACTTTCCTTTCCAATGAGCCAAAGCAAATCAACGGCCCTTGCTTTCATCTTGCCGGGTATTTTCTTCACGCAGCGGCACTTAGCAACGGCCCCATCCCTCCTGATTAGTGCTGCCATTAGAGAAATGATTCCTCAGCACAGTGAGTCATCGTGGATCCTGACAACTGTAACCATTCCAGATGGTGAGAACATCAGCGACCATAATGGCCCTTCCTGTCAGCGTTGGCGGCAGATTGTTCTCAGAACCGCAGGGGACAGACACAAGCTTGTAGCCTGGAGAGATTCACAAGGTGTGGCTGCAAAGGAATGACATGGATGCCACAAGCCGCATGTGGGAATCAGTTGCTTTTCTTCCCAGTCCCCACTCTCTTGAGGGGCAGGAGCACACCTGTGAGACGCAGGAACAAAGGGGTTCATGTGACCCAGCAAAACGCCCAGCAAGAGATACGCAGCAGGAGTTCAGGTGGTCCTGGGACCGTGCTGTCATTATGGGGCCCTCTGGGCTTTTTTTATACTGTCATCTAGATAGACTGTGGGCTTCAGAGCATATGACAGGCATCCCCGATGCATGCCTTCCAGCGTGAAGAAAAAGAGGCCATCTGCAGTTGCTCATGCAGACAGCTACAAGGCCCAGCTTCTTGGCAGTTCGAATTCTCAGGGAAAAAATGTGCTAAGTTAAAGGAGACGGAAGGCAGTGTTTAGAATTTGTGCAAATGACTCTAAAAAGCTGGTTAAGTTCATCAGTTTCCCCTCGCCCCCACCCCCACCCAAGTGTCTGGTTTCTCTAGAGAGCTGTCTAGGCACTGCTAATTTTATTCTTACCCATTTTCAAGCTTACATGATAAAAAAAAAAAAAAAATAGTACCGGGTGAAGCCTCATCATCATTATGGCAAAGAGAAGCGCTCATTTCACAATTGGTTGTTTAAAGTTAATAGTAAATCAACGGAGCAATGGCTGAAAAGACGATGCATGGGCTCAATTCCGTATTGTTACAGAGCTCAGCAGCTGAGTTCATGTGTACGTGGCGGTGTTGGCAGACGGCTCCTTTCGCTAATAATCCTCATTTTTATGAATGGCTCATTTATTTTTTATATGTTCCTCTTTAGCTCTGCCTGCATTTCTCCCCTCCATCCTGAGCCAGCCTCCCGGGAGGCTGCAGGTAGAAGAGGAAGCGGAGCTTTGCATTTTAATGGCGAGAAAGAGCAGGCGTCTGCTTAGGACAGCTCCAAAGCAGTGAAAAATGAAGAGGGAAAAAAAAAAAAAATTAGGAAAACGAATCAGGGACAGCAATTGGCTTCAGAAGTGCCAGTTGGCTGGTTATTTCCTGAGTCTACGCCCTGTGTATCTTCGTAGGTGCGTTTGTGCCAAATCCAGGCAGTGACTCATCAGGACAGCAATTCCCTGCCTTCCACTCACCTCCTGCAGGAGGAAGCTTTATATGCACGAGGCATTTTATCTTTTTCATCTAATCACTTGAAGAATAAGAGGAGCATGGTTCCTTGGGGGAAAATACAAAGTACGACCCTTGCAGGATAATGCTCTAGACCTTCATCTTGAAAGTTATGGGCCAGGGGGCTCATGGTGTTTCCTGCTTCTCCGGGAGTGAGTAGCAGGGCCTGGGAGGGTCAGGTCTTCACCGCTGAGCAGCTTCTGTGTTTCCTCTGCCCACCCAGCTCTCTAAGATGCCTGAACGTTTAGCATGAGGCTGTCCTCCCCGGAGTACTGATTCCTCTTTGGTAGGACCGCCCTCCACGCAGTCCTCGCGGGTGCCAATGGGATGGTTGGGAAAAGGGTGGTGGCTCTTTGGGGTTGCGGGCTTCAGCTGAAGGGGAGCTGAGACTCCTCAAAAAAATCACCCGAGAGGCACTAGAGCCAAATGGTTAAGAGCTTGGGCTGCAGAGTCCAACCGCTCACTAGATGCCCGACCGTCTGCAACTTGCTTAGCCTCCTGGGAAACCTGTTCGACTGTCACGCCTCTCTCAGAGGTTTGGTGGGGGTTTAAAGGAGTTAATGCAGGTAAATGACAGGACCTTGCCTGGCGCCAGGCAAGTTTTAGCCATTGACTGTGCCAAGCAGTTCCCGACATAAATGCCAAACTAGTTGTACGTGCCTCCCTAAATGATCAATAAGAAGAGTCAGGGGAAATTAAGCATCTTCCCTTGCCCCTCTCCAATCCATAATAAACAGAGGGGTCTTTGAAGGTAATTTCACCTGGCTGCTGAGGGAGAAATGTTTGTGTTTTCCCACTGGGTGGGAACAAAGAAGTCTTCTTCCTCCAGGCCCAAAAGGTGGTGAACATGGCTCACTGGTGTTGGGATCTCATCCAGTCCTGGGGGCCTCACTGGCTCTGGGCAGGGGCAGCTACAAACCCCAGTGAGTCAAAGATGCAGGAGGCTCCCACCTTGCAGGCGATAAGGCATTCTCTCCTAAGGAACGGTCAGGTAATACAAGAGAGGGCTCGGATCAAACTGCCCCGGTGTGTAAGGAGGGGAGTGCGAAGGGGCAAGGGCAGAAGAGGCCAGTGCCTGGGGTCCAGCCCTTGGGAACAGCAGCATTTCCCCTCGGATGTGTTTTCTCAGGGACAAGAGGGTTCTCTCTCATTCTTCTCATTCCTCTTTCTCCCCTTTCTTTGAGAACAATTTGAAACACACGTCAAAGACAGCGTTTGAGGCTGGTTAAGAGTTTGCAGTGGATGTCTAGTGGTGGTCCTCGGAGTCCCTGTTGGGGAGGTTGTGGGCTACTCATGAAAACTGCTCCTTCCTGGACAGAACTCTCTCTGTGTGGTGATCCAGGACTGGAGATGTGTAAGCTGCGCAGATGCTTTTTCCACACACTTGGTGTGAAAATTGTTGACTTGGGAATGATTAAATCTAGGGGCTTTACTTTCTAGGTGGGGAAATTGAGACCCGGGGGTGGATGTGAAGCAGCTTTTCCCAAGTCATCCTGCTGGTTAGTGGCAGAAGCAGAAGGTCTCAGGAGAGGAAATGCAGGAGTTTTCTTACTGCAGAGAGGGCTTCACTCCGGACATGAGACCTCCCCAGACAAGCAAATACTGAGTTCTGTTTCCTCTTTTGGTGTTTCATCCTGGCCTTAGTGCCACATTGTACAACAGATATAAACTCTGCATGTCCAAATAAAACTAGCATCCGGTATATGCCTAATGAAATTTAATTTTAATAAGGATCTCACAGTACTTAAGGATTTTGCATGTTTTGTTTAGGAATTTAGTGATATTTCACTTTCAGTACTAATATTAAATTGATAAAGTGGTTTTTTGTTTGGTTTTGTTTTTTAAGACAGGAAAAAAAGACCATAAATATAACTATCTCTAAGCCTTTTAAATTCCACAACAATAACTAATAAAACACAAAGCGATGCAAAGTAGCAAAGGTTAAATAATGATTGTTGGTGAAATGTCAGCAATAAAGGGGGAAGGGAGAAAAAATATTACAGTACAGATATCTGCATTTTGCCTTGAAATAGTGAGGCCTTGGAAAATGTCATTATGACTCATGCATTCATCATCATATTGCAAGTAATTCAAGGCCTGAGTCTGCCTATTGTCTTTTTGAAACTGTTCTATGACACTAAGCTTGGTTTTATGCAAACAATCAAAATATGTTGCCTGATGAATAGGAGAGGAAGTTGAGCAAGTGCACTAATGAGAGGGGATATGTGAGGGTGAGAAAATGAAAATGAAATCAAGAAGAGGAGCAGGCCTGTGTCTAGCTAGTCCTGTATAGGACTGGTGTGGTTAGAAGGGGATCGAATGTCATGGAGGAGAGGCGAGTGGTTTGGCAGACAGGCCATGATCAGTCCGAAGCAGCACATATGCTGGTATGGAAAATGCAGAAAGTTAGAATGATAGACTTTAAAGCCAGGGCATATGAAGAAGCTATCTATCCAACTCTATACCTTTTAGTCAACGATTAGCTAAATCCATCTGGAATGGGAAGTTGTTTGTTCTAATTTCATTTGTTTATGTTACATTTGGTCACTGGTTCATACAATAGTAATTCCAAAAATGTTTGTTGTTTCCTAGGAACAGCAATAATAATGACTGCCATCTATGGCACCTGCTCTGTACCATTACCCCATTACACAGATGAGGAGCTGCAGCCCAGAGAAGCTGGGCACCTTGCCCAAGGTCACACAGCTATGATTCAAATCCACGTCTGCTCCATGCCAGCCTGTCCTTTGAATCACCATCATGTTGCATAAAGTCAGCCCTTATGCAGGCATGTTAGATGTAGCTGCTAGAAACTCTTCCACAATGGTCCATCACTTCGTCCAGGAAACCGACGAATGGCTGACATTGGCCAATGTTTCTTTTGGGTTAAATCTCTTCATCAGCAACATGCAGCAAATGGATGAGTTGATTACTGAAATTCCTTGCAGCTTTAAAATTCTACGTAATCTGTTACTGGGTACTCATTCCTCACATTTGGGGGAACATTCATGAAATTCACATTCCTCCGTGACCTCATCTAGGCTGTTGCTGCCTTTGGTAAATCAGCCATTGCTCACCTAATTATATATATCATCCTAAGTAGGAGAAACTTTGGCTTTCTCCAAGGTAGCAATGTACCCATCTACAAGCTACATTTTCTGGCTTTTACTTACAGAAAAATGCACTTCTTTAAAAGCTTAGGCCAATGACATAGGTATAAGTGGATCAAGTTTCCAGGGGAGCCCATTTCTCCTTCTCCTTCTTCCTTCCTGCTTCCAGGAAGATAGGTTTGATGACTAGAGCTCCAGCAGCCATCTGGTGCTAGAGGTGACTTTGAGGGTGGAATCCATATGCTAAGAATGGTGGTGTAGAAGAACATGGCTCTGAGGTGACAGGGAGACATCATACCAGCCCTGGACTTTCTGCCTCCAAATTTCTCTTGGGTGAAAGAGAGAGAGGGGGAAACAGACCTTGCAAATTTAAGCCTGTGTGTTTTGTTTTGTTTAAGACTTTTCATGCTATATCCAGGCAAACCAATTTTCCCTGATATACCTACAAATTCTTTGCTCTTTCTTTAGCTGTAATATTTCCCTTAAATTGTAGTGTTACGTTTGCTACAAAGTGCTGGAAAAATTGATTCCCTGCTGGCCCCTGCGAGTCAGCACAGACAATATACTGGATTCATCATCACCCTGGAAAACCTTTTCGCCTGTGTTCCCTGAGGCAGTAAAGGACAACACCACTTTTCTGTTGCCGGTGTTCAAAAGCCTGGTGTTCGCTTTCATTCCTCTTATTCCATCAGTTATCAGATCCTATAGGTTCTTCCATCATTAATCTCACATTCCGAGGGCATGTGGTCTCAAGAGGTGTTTGATGCTGTGGCTATAAGGGTAAGCCAAACAGAAATTTCTCTGTTCTCATGATGCTTACCATCAAGGGCAGGCATTAGCTGAGTAATCACACAAATCCATGACAAATTGCAGTGGCATCAAGTGCGCAAAGAAAAGGGACTGGGGACATATGATGGGGGCTGGGGAAGGCTTGGACTGAGCTGAAACCTGGAGGATGAGTGGGACCTACTGTGGCAAAGAGTGGGGAGGGGTGTGGGGTGGCAGGGTAGCACTGTGGTTGGAGGATACAGCATGTGAGAAACCCGAGGAAGGAAGGGGCAGGGCATATTCCATCAGTTGAAAGAAGGTTGTTGGCTAAAGCCCTAGGTTCAGACCTTGTTAGGGACTTTTAGCTTCATTTTAAGATCAGTGGGAAGCAAGGTGAAAGCTTTGAAGTGGCTCTAGGAAGGTGGGCAGTGACCTGTTCATACTTGCAGCAGCCTCACTATTTCTTTTCTCTTCATAATTCCCTCTGCTCTGCTGTCATTCCCTATTACCTGATTTTCTTCCTGAAATTCACCCTCCACGAACTAGGGGTCATTCTTACAAATCCCATTTTCAAAAGTCTTCTAGAGCTTCTCATTTCCTGCTAAATGAACCCCAACTTCCCAAGCCAGAGTTCAAGGCCCTGGCCTCCTGGGCAGCCTTCGTCACTGGCACTCTCCCTCCATACCCTAAGCCCCAGCCACGTGGTGCCGCACTACACTTCCCGTTTCCAGGTCTCTCCTCTTGCTCTCCCCTAGGATCTGGAGTGCCATCTTCAATCAAAGTCTTTATCATCACCCTCTCATTCCCACATAGGAGTCTCACTATGTGAGAAGGAACACACGTGTGTCTTCTGTGACCCAGTGACCTATAAAGTGGCACCTGGGGCTAGAGTCCTGGGCAGAATCATTTTCTACAAGCTATTCAGCAGGGGAGCCTCCCAACTACTCCAAATCTTAATGAAAAGCACCTGGCAGGTCCTTCATCTTGTTCTACAGATCTCCAGTGTGTACAGTGTCAGCTTCTGAACTGTGACCGTAACATATAGTGCTACATACTTGTTACCACACACTCTTACTGCTCAGAGCATTCACATGGATCAACTCATGGTTTTTCCAAAAATCGGAGAGGTTAGGTACCCTCCCAGGCACATGCAGCATCCAGACTCAGTAGTGTGGCTGACAGGTAGATGGGCTTTGCTATGCTACCCCACTTTTCCTTGGAATCTTTACCACCTGGTGTGTAGCAGGCACTCAATAAATATTTGCTGAATGAATGGATGGATCTAGTGGCCTCTTCAGGGAAGCCTTCTAGTATTTTCTCTGTTCTGGATTTCTGACTTGCTTCCTCTCCCACTGACACTTCTAAACCCTCCAATAGCAGCTGATAACGCTTCTGCTCTTTCAGGAAACTATGCAAGCCCTGAAAAAGCTTGAGGAAGTCACCCTGTGTGACCGCACACTGAGGTCCAATCCCAGGCCTCTTTTCACTTTCCCTTTCTTAGAAAGAAGTATGCACTCTGGCTGGTGGCTTGGTGGATAAGGTGCTGGCCTATGAACCCAAAAGTTGCAGGTTTGATTCCCCAGCCAGGGTACATAACGAGGTTGCACGCCAGGTCTCCATCCAGGTCCATAGCTGGAGGCAGGTGAAAGGCAACCATACGTTGATGTTTCTCTTCCTCTCTGCCTCTCTCCTATCTCCTCTCACCAAAAATAATAAATAAAATCTTTAAAAATTGAAAAAAAAAAAGAAAGAAAGAAGTAGATGGCAACTCCAGAAACACTCCTAAGTGGGAGGTTTAAATAGACTTTATTTTCAATTATTTTCTACTCATTGAAAGATTTATGTATTGATTGTATAAAATTTGGCCACTACAGAAGTGCATAAGGAAGAGAATTTAAAATGGAAGATGACTTTGCTCTTTATTCAAATTCTTCTTTAATGTTAAATGATTCCTACAGTAAGAAAAGGAAAAGAACCCAAGTGATTTGACACTATGCATTATGGAGAGAGAAGATCTTTCCAATCCCGTCTTGTTCTCACTGAGCTTCCCAAGGTCTTGACAACTGCCTGAGTGCCCTCTGTTCCTGTCCTAGGTGGTGACTTCACCTACAAGGTAAATACAGAGTTCCAGAAACTGCTCTGCTTCTTCCATAGGCTCCCAAAAGAAATGGGCAAAGTGTGCCTGAGCTCAGGCTGGGTCACAGGACAGTGTGTAGAATAAATGTGCATATTCCCCACTGTGGGGCAAGTTTTTGAGGACTTCTTACCTCTTTTTTTAGAACCCTTTCTCCTTCCTACAGAAAATGGTTCTGGTCACCTACACCTAAACATATTCATTTAGCTTTGCAAAGTAAAGTTTCAAAAGACATTCACGCTGCAAAAATATGAGACCTAAAATTGGGATTTTTTTCTTATGTTTTGGTTCTCAATATTTCTGTATTGGTTAATAAAGACATACCCACTGCATTACTTAACATATAGTACAAAGGCAATACATATTTACTACAAAACATTTAGAAAATACTAAAAATGCACAAGAAGGAAATGCAAAGCATCAGTGAATTCACCATCCTGAGAATCTGGCCCACTCTGGAGTTCTGACTCCCTGAATATGGATAAAAGGAATGCACATAGTGGTGGATAATTATGAACTTGGCTGGTCTCCAATGGCCTGCATCTGGCTATAACACTGATTCCCTCTGTAAGTTGCTCCCTGTAGCTCGCCCCCATCCTCTTACCCACAACCAGCCAACCAACCAACTAATCAAGCACCCACCCACTCACCTGGCCAACCAACCACACTCACCCACACACACCTGTGGCCAGAAAGAAACATCAACCTCCATCACCCCCAATACCCATTTTCACAGGGTTAGGCATAAAATCCAGACTGTCTAATCTAATTCTTTCTGAGAAACATTTCCTAATTTGATTCGAGGAAAGAGATTCCCTTCCAGTCTGATGGCAAAGATAGAAAGATGAGCTCCCTGGAGCTCCTAGGGGCAATACTCTCAGCCTTATGGAGAAAATCAGTTTCAGAATGAAGGGAAGACAAAAAACTGAAAACCTTATTGCCTTTGAGTCCCTGGTCTGGCTCAGGGCAGCACCTTCCTGCCCGTGTCCAGTTTGGTTACAGGAGCTCACAGGTTTCTTTCCATCTGGGTCAGTCTGAGTTGTACATGTTCTCACTGGAGCCCGGTGTCTTATTTGAACACACACACACCAACGTTAATTTAAGGATAGGAAAGTAGGAGGAGCATATCTATTTAGGATGTTGGTTTGTTACTTATTTAAGGGAAAGTGTTGAACTTTGCCTTGTCCATGCCTCATGGTGTCTCCTGGGATCTGGCCAGAGATAGAGGTGGCGTCTGTTCTCCTTCATATGGCCCAGTTAGTTCCCACCACCCCATGGCTCTGACAAGGGTGGGGGTCTGGGACCTAGGGCTGTGAAAGAGAGAGTCCTAGCCCAGGTTCTGTTATTCCTGCTGTGTCTCTGGAGCTGGGCTTCCCAACTCAACAGGGAGGATGGACTCTACTCTGACAAAGACAATGTATTGGTTATCCAGCCTCCCTCTACCCCAGTTCCACCATTAGGCCAGATGGATGACCATTCCCTGTGCATCCAGCAGCCAATAAAGGCCAGTATTGGGTAGCTTAGCTCCACTATAAAAATCACCAGAACCCTTCTCACCTCACTTCCAACACTCTAGTCTACTCCTAACTCCTATCTCTACTTTATATAATATCTCAGATTTTTAAAAAATTTTATTGTTGTTGTATTACATCCATCCCTTTTTTGCTCCCCTCTGTCCCCCTCCCCAACCACCCATTGCCCCCCAAAGTCAACCCCACCTGTTGTCCACGTCCATGGTTCCTTTATACTAGGTTCTTGTCTAAGCTGCTCCCCTTTCTTGCCTCTGCCTCCCCCCTCCCCAATATCTCAGATTTTGATTCCTCTCCTTCTCCTTTGGTCTCCACAGCTAATCTTGGTTTCTTTTATTTTAGCAGAAAACTCTCTATGAACATTTTCCTCATATTCTCCTCACTCCCCCACCCCTCACACTGGGCTCTCCTTGCTCTCGCTCCAGCCTCACTCAGAAAACAAATCTGACACTAACTCATGTGGCTGCTTCCCCAGATCTATCTATCCCTGAAGGGAGAAGGTTGGGCATTAGAAGCAGGAGGGAGGATGGAGGTCCATCTGGAATGTCACAGGTGGGCTACACACAGAAAGTCACAGTCATTTGAGAGAGAATGTCAGCAGTTGCCACTGGTAACAAGATGGAGAAATTTCCTGCCCAGAAAAGAAACAATCTGTATCTTGTACTTGTATCATCACCTAGAATAGCGGATTTACACTTTTTCTTATTAAAACTTGTACTCCTTTTCTCTCTCTTTCTTTCTCAAAGAGCCAAGATGAGAAGCCGGAGCTGAGTCAGGAAGTGCTGCTGGAAGGTTTTTATGATCGGCCTACTGCCTTCCCAGGTGTCCCATCTTCCTCCACATCAGGGCCACTCCTCCGCCCCCACCTCCACCTGCTTGTTAGTTCAATTATGTTGTACAAAATAAAATGCGTGTACAATAGACCAGTTTCAAATAAGGATTAAAAAAAAAGATCCCAGAATCCATTAGATGGAAAGCGAGAAAAACATAATTAAACCAGGAAACTTGGGGAGAAAATGATGATGGAAAGTGAACAATTCTCTACTTGGGTTCTGCTGTCACTGACAATGAAGACCAATTAGGTACATGAGTAAGAGTAATTCAGCGACTCTTAACTCAGCAGGCGATTGGTTTTTCTGTGATTACCGAGCATCTCCTAGTGCCAAACACCGTTCAGGATACTGTGATGATATGACTTTTTCATCCTTGTCCTCAAGGTGTTCAGACTCTATCTGGTCCCATTATAACCTGAGTAGCCATACATTTCTATGTGTCTGATGTACCCATTACATTTTCTGTGCCATGGATCACGCCTCATGTAGTGGGTGAAACCAATTCTACCACCTACCAAAAATTATTGGACCAGGGATGTATGTCCTAGTTAAAGAGTCACACAGGTACTGGACTCAAGGGAGGTCAAACATTCCTAAGGACACTTGATGTGAAATGGCCTAATATATTTCCTCCATATTGTATGGGACCACACCAATTTGGGCAAATTATATTTTCCAAAGATGCTTTTATCTCCTATCCCACTTGCTCTTCTCATAATGTGACCTCGATCCCCCTCCCATTGAATGGTGGGGTTTATGTCTTCTCCCCCTTGAGCTCTGTGACTGTCTCAAACAACAAAGCATGCCAGAAGTGATCGTAGGTGACTTCTGAATCCACTTGGCTGTTTTTGGGATACTTGCTCTTGGAACCCAACTTTCATGCTGTGTGGATGCCCAAGGAGACCATGGAGAGACCTGTGTAATAGGAACTAAGGCCTCCGGCACAGACCTGCTGATCTTCAAACCAACAGCCAGTGCCAACTTGCCAGGCATGTGAGTGACCCCAGGATTTATCCTGAGTGTCTTCGGAGTGTGAAAAAGTGCCATGTGTAAATTTAAAATTTTTTAAATTTAAAATTAGACTAATCCTGACAGAGGTTGACATAAGAGTCTACATTTTATGTTTATTCAATATAGGGCCTTCTTTCAGAGCTTGTGAAAATGTAAAGTTTACACGACCAAAATAAAAGAAGAGACAAAATGTTTTTTCAAGAACCAATTTACATTGCTAGAGCTAAAAGGGTGTCAGCAGAAGCATCTGTCGCTCCATGGATATCAAGGTTGATTCTTGCTGTGTGCTCATGTTTGGATGGCAGTGGCCTTCTCAGAGACAGCAGTCACATCACTGAGTTAAGATAGCTATTTTTACATACTTATTAAAATAAGTTTCCCAAGGAGTTTAACTAGGCAATGTTGTTAACCTAGTGTGCTTAAAATGTACAAAAAATGCAATAAAATATGTATCTTTTAAATACTCTAAAGTCAGATATTGCTCGGACAAATTAATGAGATTTTTTACTAACAATGATCTGAAACAAAATTAAGTTTGGGTTTGAAAACAGTTTTTAATGATCATAAATGTATGAAGCCTACTGATTGGATAGTAGTAAAAAAACCCACAAGGTGCTAGAAATGACCCTTGACTGTTCTGACCCACACTAGCTTCATATATCTTGCCAGAATTACCTATAATTTTAAGAAGTACCTTATACACTGTGCAATTATACAAGTTGGTGCATTGTTCACTTATAAACTCAGTGGCTTGTTGCTAAAGTTTGGCTTCTTCTGGAATTTCATATTATTTTAAATACTGAATGAGAACATGTTTATCATATAAAATATTGCTTCTCAAATGAGATTCAAGACTCAAACTTCTCAGAACTTCTAAAGTCCATTATTTAATTGGGTTGAATGAAGTTTATAGGTCAAACTATTCAGCAAAAATCTTTGCTACCAAGAAAGAAAAAGAACTGAGACTCCTCTGAGAGCCAAATATTGATAAGAGCTATATTTAAAGTAACCAAATAGGCAGAATTGTGATTCAAAATGTGGCAATTTTGGCCTAAATATCTGAGAGTCACTGTGGACCACCAGTTGAATATGAATACACACAACAGCAACGGGAACAAAAATGGCATATTAAAATGTCCCAAAGAGAATATGACAGAAATATCTGTTGAGGTTAGATATCATGAAGGTATCTTTTGCCAAAGCTCTATGCAGGGCAGGATAGCATAGTAGCAGTAATTACTGTTACAATCAGACAATTCTACCTTTCACTGTGTGGAAAGACCTCCCTGATTAGGGACCCTGATTTTAAAAGCATGAGCACAGTTCAGAAGGCAAGTGCTAGTTAACTGGATTCAGAAAGTTAACTAGTGGAGTAGGGGGCAGCTTTTGTTATGCATTAAAGGCAGCCTTTCAAACACAAGCCCCAAAATTCAGCAGCAAATGTTTGGTAAAAACTCCTCTCCCCTCAGCATATAGGTGAAGAGTACAAGAAATAAAGCGTTCATTCTTTCTTTCTTTCCTGGAATACAATATCAGGTATCGTGGAAGACCTCAGGAGTCCCCATTTGCTAGATTGCTGTAAAGGTCAGAATTTGAAAACCAAGGATTAAATGGAGATTGATTTTATGTGAGTAGGAGTGATCAACAGGCTGTTCCACATGTTACACAAGAATGTCAACACAGATCACATAGAAATCATACAGCATGTCATCTCTGATAGATTAATAGTGACCTCCTGGATAGCTATGTTGAGGAAGACAGGAGGCTTGTCCCAACGTTGCAGGAAAAATAACTGGGTGTAGTAAGTGACATCTGCCACAGGCACAGGTACTTTCTATTCCCATTGTGTTTGTTTCAAGTGACCTTAAAGATCTCAGAGACATTCAATACCAGGGTGACAGATGACCCCCACCTATGCGCACTCCCTATGCACATACACGCAAAGGAGCTGTAGTGAGAACAAGAATGAGCTTTAGGGAAATGGGAACAAGTAGCTGATTTTAGCTGAGAAAGAAAATGTTTGCTTTTTCACTGAAGATTCTTCTTCCTCCGAGAAGTTCCCAAGAGTAACTGAACCAGGCCAACAGGTCTATAAGTCACCCAACAACTCTCTTCAGGACTGTGGACTCCCACTGTGTCTTCTTGGCTGGCAGAGAGGAGCTTATCAAGCTTCTGGTACAGTAAATACAGTAAAACACTTGCACTGTTTGACTCACATTAAGTAAAGTTTCTATGGAATGCAGGTGACCTATCAAAGCACTTGACTAATCAGAGGACATTATCCAAAGTTAATTAGGTACCAATGTGACCCAAAAGGAAACCATGGAGAAAACAGCTTCCTGATTTAAACCCTGAGAAATGAAGCAGAAAGGTAACAAGCACTGGAGAGCACAGAGCTCCGCCCCCGTGAGCGTGTGGGTCAGCGAGAGCGTGGTCCTTGGCAGAGGGGAGGGGACACCCTTGGGTTAGAAACAAAGGTATCTTAGGGCTCCTCCATCCCAAGTGACAGATGCCAACCAGGCCTCTTCCTTGTACTTCTCAATAGCGCATTCTTTCAAGCATGGGCAATGCCGTTGTTAGGAAGAGTGGGTGTTGGAAGAAACAGTGGAAGATTCTTGTGTCTATGTTGATTTGAAATTAATTAAATCTGTATCCTCTTCATCCTCTGTTGGCAGGCCCTTCAGGCTCCCTCCAGGGCTGCTTCTCTTGGAAAACATTAGCACCATTCAGTTTTAGGATTCATTGTCACTGTAAAAAAAAACAGAACAATAGTGTATTTCCAAGAAGCTACTGAGAGCTGGCCACTCCACCACAGAGGTGAATCAAGAGAACTTAAACAGTCAGGAAGCTAACAGCATCCAGTTTACTATCTCCAAAACAAAGGTCTATTTGGATTTTATATTTGATCCCTGAGAAGAAAATCCATGAAGGCCAAGAAATAATCCCTAACTGTTGCTCTAATACCTTTCCCTAGTACGGACATGGAGTGAACCAGATGGGGCTGCGGGTTCCCCCCATCTAATTAAACCTAAACCCATTCTCTGTGAATAAATGCCGAATTGCCTTTTCCCCCCTCTTTAGAAAAATGTCCATGCGTTGCTTTCCCTGAAGAGTTTGTGATCCTGGCATGTTTTCAAAAGCTCATTTTGTTCATATCCACAGGATCTGGAGATGCCTTCTTGGCGGCATGTGGAGTCCAATCATGAGGCATTCTGGCATGTGAGTAGATATAAATCATGGACATTGTATTTGAACATGACCACGAGGGTTGGCTAACTTGTACTTCTGTTTTACCTGGCTGCCTTTGCCACAGCCTGTTTCTGTGGCTGTTTCCCAGTAGGACCATGCCACCACCCAAGTGTCCTCAAAGGCAAGTCACTCTACCTCTCCTCTGCATCTCTTTTTAGCGTGGTGCCCCTTTACTCAAATTCTAGCATGTCTCTACTGAAGTGACCTCTGTCTCCAAGGAAGTGCCTGAATGATAATAATCAACACCACATGGTGTCTCCTTAGCTCATAAGCATGTCTAGACTGCAATGGATTCTGTTCTTCTGACTCCTGCCTGTGTTCCCAGAAAGGACTCTGAAGTGACCGGAGAGATAGATGGGGAGATATGTGGAAAAGGTGTCTGTGTGTCTGTGTTCGTGTTATGAAGATGGGAAAGAGGCTGTGATAAGGAGGGACAAACAATGGGAAAGGGGAACACACACATTGTCAAAAGGACCACCCTTGGAGCAAGACTTATTTCAAACCGAAACCTAATTGGCAATTAAAGAGACTTCTTTTCATTTGAAGAGTAGATGTAACACCCCACTACACTTCAGTCACTCCCAACAACTCTTAAACTGGGCAAGGGGTTTTCATTTCTTGGAAATTGGGCAGAAGCAAGATAATATTTCTAAGATTCAGAGTTCATCTCCACGAAGCAGAAGTCTCTAATTGGATGTTTTATTTTTGTGGTTTTACCTTGAAATTTCTGCTACTTTAAGCAGAGTATATTACAAAAGTGAACATAAATGGGCATTATGTTTCTTTTGTCTACAACACTGATCTATGTCCAGCAGTTATAACAGAAGTAATTTTTAAGTTAATTAAATAACACCAAGCCATATTTATTGTTGAAAAACAGAAAATACAAATAAGCCAAACAAGAATACTAATAGCCTTGCCCTGGCTGGTGTGGCTCAGTGGGTTGAGCATGTCCACTAATCAAAAGGTTGAGGGTCTGATTCTTGGCCAGGGCACATACCTGTGTTTTTTGGGGGGCCAGGTCCCCAGTTAGGGACATGTGAGAGGAGACTGATCAATGTGTCACACATCGATGTCTCTCTCCTTTTTTTCTCCCTCTCTTCCCCGCTCTCTAAAAAATAAATACAATCTTTAAAAAAATCACTTAAAAAAGAATACTAATAATCTTACTACAGTTAACATGTTGCTATTTACTCTTCCAAACTTTTTTCTGTATAATGACATATATTCTTTATGTGCAAAAATGTAAAAAATGTAAAAAATTGTGTAATAATTTGCTTTACTCACTCTGGTTTACATATAGAAATCTTTCCTATGCATAAATATAAAATACCTTTTTAGTGGCTATAGAGAATTTCATTATGTCACTAGACCAAGAAAAAAATTTTAACCCATATCTTTATTGTTAAACATTTAGGCTATTTACAATTTTTAGTTTTTACTTATTATAAAATTGTTGCACACTTCCAATTATTAACCCCTGCATAAATATCTAGAAGAGGAATTACTAGGTTAAAATGCACAAAATTTTATAGCTTGACCAGCTTGCTGTCAAATCACCCCTTTACCTTCTCCCAACATTTTATTTTACAGAAATACCAATTCTCCAATACTCAATATTAACTTTTTAAAAAATCTAATAGGTGAAAATATAACAGTATTTACCTTTACTTTTTAATTTTTTAATTATTAGGGAGAAGTAATGTTTTTCCATGCTTATTGGTAATTTTAATTTCTTCATGTTCTGAATCGCTTATTGATATTGTTTACGCATGTTCAAAATGGGACAGTTACCTTTTTTATTAGTTTGTATAGTATTTTTGTTCACCATATATATTACTCAAATTTGTCATTTCCTCCTAATTTTATGTATTGTGGTGTTTGAAGTACAGAAAATTTGAGTTCTTAATGTAGTTAAGGCTATAATTTTCTGATATGGTTTCTGACTGTATATCATGCTTTCAAACTAACCCCCACCTAGGTAAGATAGTACTTACCTATCTTTTCTTTGAATTTTTCTTTATTTTTAATGTTTAAATGTATCCAGGGTTTGTTTAAATCTAAAGTGTGAGATAGAGTTCTAAATGTCCCCCTCAAATGTTAGTTATCCCAAGACTACTAATTATTCAATAAATCCATTTGCTATGAAATGCTACATTTATAATATACTAAAGGTTGACATACAATTGAGGCCATTTTAAAATGATCTAATTCTATTCCATTAATAATTCTTATTTGATTCTGAATGTACATAGCTTTAATTATTGGATCATGCTCCCCACAAATTCCAGCCCCTGCCCCTGCCCCTGCCTCACAATTGTTTTTTTCCTTCTTTTAGGATTTTCCTGGCTATTTAGGCACAGTGATTCTTCCAGATGAAATGTTCCCTGGGATATTTAAGAAGCTGGGTTGACTGTAAAATGATAATTTTTATGTTGTTAAATTTTTCATTCAGGAATACAGTTTGTCTCTCTCCATTTGTTTAACTTTTTTGTCCCTCAATTAAAATCTCAACAATTTCTTTTTACACTACCCTATGCATTTTTTGGTTACGGTTATGCCTAGGTATTTCACATATTGTGTTGCTTTCATGGTAGTTCTAATGCTAGTATTTGCTAACAGTGACTTTGTTAGCCTAGTAGATAGAACGTAGGGTCAGGTGGCCAGAGCTTGAATTAGCCACTTTCTTGCTCTGTGACCTTGGGCAAGTTAACCTGTCTTCGCCTCAGTTTTCTGTTCTCACTAATGTACAAAACATGCATAATGGCACCATGTACCTTATAGGGTTGTTGTAAAGAATAAGTGACAAAATGTAGGTAAAGCACTATGCCCCAGGTCTGACATAAGAACCCATTCGTATTTTTAAGGTTCTATACTAGGAAATATTTGTCAGTTAAATAGGAGCCAGAACATCACTTCAAATATCCAAAGGCTTTTTAAAAAAAGATCTTCCAAAACAAACTTTCCATTTCTGAGCACAATGTGCTTAAATGTGGTTTGTTTAGAATACTCTACAAGCAGTTCGGAGGCTTCGTGTGTGATACTGTCCACCCACCACCCATAGCTCATTTACTTAAAGCACCAAAGAGCAAAGGAGCTCCAGCATAGCAGTTCTTGCTGCAGTTGTAGACCTTGAGCAGCATGCCAGACCCCACCACACTAGGGACAGTCCCAACGTGGGTACAAGTTGCTTCAGCTGTGGGACATCATGTCATTCCCAGTGTTGCAACTAACATGCAAACTTTCACTGGTGGTTTGATGGGCACCTTAGGTCTGTTCCTAAGTTGGCAGCCTGGGACGTGGCCTATTGTCTGAGCCTGGAGGCATGCTCCCTCTTGTGCTCACTGCTTTATGTAGTTAGACAGTTTCCTGGTCTTTGTGGCTTTTTACCATCTCTGTGAAATAATCAAATAAGCCCAGGCGTCTTCAACTTGGCAAATTCTAGAGTTCCCTGTTAAAAATATCTTGGCAAACAGCCACAGAATTGCAACAAATAAGTGATCTTGCTGCAAACCACCATTGCTTGCCTTGGTGTTAATTCATAAGGTCTTAGTAACTTATTTATGATAGTGGCACTAGTAAGTTTTCTGGGAGTGTTATATAGGGATTTTAAGAATATGGGCCTACAAATTGGAAAAATGAACTGATTAAAAAGCACCACCTTATTATTTTTAAAAAAGCACTTAACTGGCATGCCACCAGTTAAATGAGGACAGATGCAACTCTGACACCTTGTTTCATAACTGCCCCTTGGTTTCAGTCAGGGTTAGATAAGCTATCTTTGTTCTTTCGACCAGTGTGTCTGGAAATAATTCTTCTCTGTGACCACAGTTAATGTTCCCTTTCTCCAGATGGCAATGAACCTCTGCTAAACCCTTCTCAAGGTGTGATGCTCTAACTTGGTTTTTGGAGAGCGTGGTTGTCAGTTTAGCACAAAGTCATACAAAAATTAGATCATGCTCCCTTTCTCTGCATCAGTATAACATCCCTTCTCCTTCCCCAAAGATGTCTGGCCCGGGTGAAATTGCAAAGGTCATGCATCTGGCTAACAGAGTCAGGCCTAGAATTAGTCCAAGGTATGTAGATCATGCCCATAGCGTAGACATTATCTGAGCCACTCTTCAAGCCATGCTATGGTTTATAAATTTACTACATCTCTCTGACCCCACACCTGTATTTTAACATGTTACTTGAAGTTATCATTTTGTAGAATTATAAACTATTACATCATATCCCTTTTAACATTTAGCATAGTTTTGAGGGAAGCCAGTTGGCACTTAATACACCTCACAGTCAATACTTCCCGACTTATTAATGACTTTTGAGGAACTAGAGAAGAAAAGAGGGGAGAAACTCACAAACAAAGAAAATAATTGGAAGTAGCCACAGAGATCGAGTTGAGTGGAAAGGCCAAATCAACTAATACAAAACAACTGCTTCCTTGCAATGAATGGTGCAGGTCTTGTTGGTGGCTGCACTAGATGATGAAGACATCACCCACAAGACACTTGCATGGATTCACCTCATGGCAGCCAGCTTTCTTGCTGTTTGTTTTTGTGTTTGTTTTTTCATCTCAAAATTGTCCTTCACTTTATGGAGTATCTCTTTTATTTTAATTAATTTAAAAAAGAAAGTAAAAACACAGTTTTAAAAGAAATTTTTCTCTGGGTTAAGCTTTATCATAAACTGATTGTATAAACTTAGGGAGGTCAGTTAACCTCTGTTAGTTGCAGGTTTACTGAGATGAATTATTTCATTTTTAACTGGTTGTCTTGGAATGATGTAGACAGTGTCAGGCACGTATTAGGTACTCAATAAATGTATTTTTAAAAAACTACATTAACAATTTTACTTTCTGAAAAAAAAACACAAATAGAAAGGTAGAACTAGAAATAAATTCAAAATATAATCTATTAAATGAACCTAGATTTTCCTGAAAAATATTTAAGTGATTCATTTTTTAAAAAAAGATTTTATTTATTTATTTTTAGAGAGAAAGGGGAAGAGAAGGAGAAAGAGAGGGAGAGAAACATTGATTGGCTGCTTCCCCCATGCACCCTGACCAGGAACTGAACTAGCAGCCCACGCATGTGCCCTGACTGGGGATCAAACCAGCAATGCTTTGCTTTTTGAGGGATGATACCCAACCCACTGAGCTACACTCATCAGGGAAGTGGTTCATTTTTATGGTGTCATTGAGCTCAGACATGAATCAATAAACAATAGCGTTATTACAACACCAGAACAGGCAATCCTGTTACTTACATTCTCTTAGTTAAATTTCTAGATAATAGTACCTGGGCATTGGGCATATCGAAAATGCTACGGACACATCTTATTATTGTATTACTATACTTACCAAATCACAAATCCACTTGGATAGAACCTAATCAAATTTTTCCCCTAATCTTTCCCAATGCTGTCACTCAATATAAAGCCATCAGTGTTGCCAGTTAGGCATACAGGGAAAGAAGGTGGGCATTTGGCTAATATTTGTAATTTCTTTTCTGTGTTTGTTCACCTAAGCTGACAGAGACAGAAACACCAAGCTTTCAGGAAATTGTCTAAATGTAAAGGCCCCAGGAAGAAGGAGGGGGCTAGCTAGCCCATAAACACCATAATAAAAAGGACTCTACCTTCCTTGTTTTTATCACTCTCTAGTGCCATTCTGGCAGGTGTTGTGAGAGTGAGCATCCACAATGAGGAAGTGCATTCTTCACAGAGAATTTAAACACTAACAAAACCAACTTAATGGGTGTTGGTGTTGGTGTTGTTGTTATCAGCACAGGCTTCACAATGTCAGTGATGAAATTCTCATAAACTCAAAGGCAGACAAGACATCTCCCACTGCCTGCCCCACCCCTGGGACACTATTCCACTGACACTGTTCCCAGAACCTCAGACAATGCCTGGCACATAGCAGGTATGAATTACAGAGAAAAATGTTAGTGTGGGAAATAAGAAGACAGAACTCTTTCTCCCCTACAATTCCTTTGCCTTTTCCTATTAGTTTTTTAAAAACACGAAAACCATCGCCTACAGTTCCCATAGTACTTTGTACATCTCTAGCCCTTATTTAAATCCTTGGCAACACTTGATTTCACAGTTCAAGGGAAAATGTCCCTTCATTGAGGACAGGGCTGGCCAATGGGATATGTGGAAAAGTTCTGGAAGACTTGAGGCAATGGACCCTCACAAGAGAAGTTTGAAGGGTTGAACTTTCTGCGCACAGTGTGGTGCATGTAGTATAGGGTGGTGACCAGGTCAACTCCTTTTCCCCAAAAGCGCAATAGACTACATAGAACAGAGCTTCCATATCCAGGTGGCCTCCTTGCACCAAGAAGGGCTGAGCCCTGTAAATAGATTCCAGAAGTCTTAATGAGCAGGAGGATGGGGAAGTGTGTTTTCCACTAAGTTCAATCCTCAGGGACTATTACTTACTTTCGGAAGCATTCAAGTCCTCTGTACACTGCTTAAATGTAGAGGAAGAGTGACTCACAAGGGTAAAAGCCAAAGAGGAACTTTAGGGGTAATGATGTGTCAAAGTAGGTTGACTGATTGGAATAAATGTGCCACTCTGGTGGGGGTTGGTCACTATGGGGGAATCTGTGCAGGTATGGGGGCAGGGCTATATGGGAAGTCTTTACACTTTCCAATCCATTTTGCTATGAACCTAAGCTGCTCTAAAATACAGTCTTAAAAAAGGAGCCATTTGGGAAAAGAGGGAAAACTGTTGCCAGAGCATAAAGTAATTCATTTCATTTCCATGGTGGTTTAAGACTTACAAAGTGGTGTTTTCCTCTCTTAGGACCCCGTAAAATTGGATCACCAGGTATATTATTTCCATTTTTCAAGATGATGAAACTGAAGCTCAGGGAGTACAAAGTGACTTGTCATTGTATAAGGAACAAGTGACCATTTAAGCCAGGTCTGAAACGAATGTTCTGATTCTAAGCCCAATGACCAATGCACCCTCCACCCGAATCTCTTAGGATTCACAAGCTTTTAGAGAAAAGAACAAATCTTATTTCTTGATTAAATATGCAAAATTCTGAAAGACCTGAGATTAGGAACTGAGCCCTAACAAGAGAAGGTTGAAGCCTTTGGACACATTGTGGTACATTAAGTGTAGGCTGGTGACTCAATCCAGCAAAAGTAAAAGTTTCACCACTTATCAATGTAATTAAGATAGCAGTATGAGAAAGGAATGTAAATGAAATCACAACAGAAAATAAAAATCATCCAAACTATAAAATAACCCAAACTATACTATACTGGAAAGGCCTAGTCTTTGAAAAACCCTATCCTGCTAAGAGGACTATTCAGAAATTACCAATATTAATGGGCTTATCATGGAAAGGAATCAGATGTCTCCATATCATTCCTAGAAGATCCAAAAAATTCCCCCAATTTCTTAGGATTGGTGGGGAAAACAGGTGCAAAATCAGGTCCCAGCCAAAAAAATAGATGTACCTGGGTCTCATGCACGACATAGCCTCATTAGCTCAAAAGATGGTGAGTTTGTATACCTCAATTTAAATTTATTAATAAGCCATGGCTGGTAGCACAGTGGACAAGGCACCAGCCTGCAAACCCAAAGGTCGCTGGTTCGATTCCCAGCCAGGGCACACAACCAGGTTGCAAGCCAGGTCTCTAGCCAGTCTGTGGCTGGAGGCACGTGAAAGGCAATCATATATGGATGTTTCTCTCCCTCTTTGTCTCTCTCCCTTCCTCTCTCTCTGGAAATAATAAATTTTAAAAAATCACCCCCAAACAATCCTTTTAATATAATAATAAAATAAAATAAATTTATTAATAATAATAACCAGTACTTATTGAGAGTTTACTTAATGCCAGGCTTTGTTCTAAGTGCTTCATACTTCTCTTAGTTTTTACTGAATAAAGATTAAATTTGGATAAGGCGCCGGCCTGCGAACCCAAAGGTCGCAGGTTCGATTCCCCAGCCAGGGCACATAATCAGGTTGCAAACCAGGTCTCCAGTCAGGTCTGTGGCTGGAGGCAGATGAAACAACCATACATTGATGTCTCTCTCCCTCTCTGCCTCTCTCTCTTCCCCTCTTTCTAAAAATAATGAAATAAAATCTTAAAAAAAGAAAAAGATTAAATTTGCTTTGCAATATTGAAATATCCCTTGAACCAGCAAGTACCCATGGTGTCAGACTTAGGATTTGCCACTCTGTTCTCTAACTCTGGTGCCAACTTCATAGAGAAGGAATGAGGTAAAGGCCTAACAGTCATCCTGTAAATTAAAGCCAGGTAGTTGTGGACCAGCAGAGAATGTACACATTCTCTTTTAAAATGATCATTTAAGCCCTGGCTGGTAGCACAGTGGTTAAGGCGCCGGTCTGCGAACCCAAAGGTCGCAGGTTCGATTCCCCAGCCAGGGCACATAACCAGGTTGCAAACCAGGTCTCCAGTCAGGTCTGTGGCTGGAGGCAGGTGAAAAGCAACCATACATTGATGTCTCTCTCCCTCTCTGCCTCTCTCCCTTCCTCTCTTTCTAAAAATAATGAAATAAAATCTTTAAAAAAAAAAACAGCTGAAAGACAAAAATATTATAAAAAAATAAAATAAAATGATCATTTAATTTAAAGCAGCTCTTCAAATAAATTAAGGCCTTTTTTATTTTTATTTTTTCCTTACAGGCAGAAATGAGCTTGAGCTTATTTCTAAGACCAATCTTTTATTATTTAAAACACATAATTTCTAAGAGGCTTTCTCCATCATACAATTCTCTAATGTTATGCTTCTTCAACGTTGCCAATAATTTCAAAAAACAAGGGACTGACAGGCATAGGAAAACCACTGACATTTCAGGTCATTTGAAAGTGCCTGGCAGAGATGCGGTAATAGCTATTTCTAGGGTTAGGGTGGCGGCCTGAGCCCTATCCTGGTCATACATAGTAGGTAAGATAAACACACTGGGAGAATAATCCTTTGTAATGTCCTTTGCAATATTCCCCCAGGCAATTTTTTTCTTCTATCTGCTTGTTAATATCTGGTATCTTATTTAAAGAAGACAGAATCTTTTCTGAACCACCAATGCATGTTAACATGCAAATACCTGGAGAGGTAACACTATCTGGTACCTGCACTAAACTGAAGCTCCCTGCATCCACAGAGGTTTGCAGCAGTAAGGTGTGCAGGTTTGATGTGGGGACCGATGATGGTAGTAACTTTCTCCGTAAGGTTTAGGGGAACATGCAGAAGAAGGATCCAATAGATAAACATGTGACTGCTCCAATCATCAGTCTGTCCCTGCCGTGCTCTGACCTCAGGGACCCCCAATGGAAAGTGACTGCACTCTGGGAACATTTAAGATGATTGGCCCAGGACCTCTGTTACCATGAAGGGGGAGAAAGTGGGTGGTATTTATCTGCTCTGAAAGTTTATTCTGTTTATTTGGAAGAACTGTAATATCTGTCATGGGCTCAGTCAAGTTCTCTGCTTGATGGTCATCTCGAGTCACCCCTTTCAACACTTCAGTGCCTTCCAAATTACAGTGGAGCTCCACAGAGCAAGTCCCTGACTTGGTGAATGGTCACTCCTATTTCCTGGGAGCATTTCCCACATCTTGACTAAACAATTCCCTATCAAAAATACCCAAGCATAGTGATTTCTGTCCTCACAAAAGATAATACAATTTAAATGAGATGGTGGAATGCTGACACCCAAGCCTGGATACACTAAAATTTTCTATCAAGCAGAGCCACCTAGTGGTAGAAGGGAATGTTTTTTAAACTTCTCATTTAATTTCTCTAACAGTCACATCCAGGTGAGATTTCCTCCTCACTCCTTCCTTCCCTCCTTCCCTCCCTCCTTCCCTTTCTCCTTCCCTCTCTCCCTCTTTATATGTTCATTACTCATTTTTTAAAAAGATTTTATTTATTATTTTTCAGAAAGATGGGAAAGGAGAGAGGCAGAGAGGACAAGACACATCAATGTATGGTTGCCTTTCACCTGCTTCCAGCTACGGATCTGGCTGGAGACCTAGCTTGCAATCTGGTTACATTGCCCTGCCTAGGAATCGAACCAGCCACCTTTGAGTTCTCAGGCCGGCACCTTATCCACTGTGCCACCAGCCACGGTGCTCATTGCTCATTCTTATTCACAGCTACTTTCCCTGAGACTCCACCATCATCTACTTTCCTTACTGAGTATCTACTCACCCAAGATAGATACACCTGCAGTTTGTTATCATCAGAAAGTTTTAGGACTAAAACAGAAGCTGACTTAACAGTCAGTATCTCTTTAGAAGGGCAAAGAAATGTCAATACTAAATTATTTCTAAAAGTAAAGAGTAACTATTTACTTTGTACCTTTCTATGTTCCACAACTCACACTTCCTTTGCTCCACACAACACATATATAGCCCCATAAAATGTCACATGAAAGCTAGAGGCACAGAGAAGGTGAGTAAAATGCTCTACTATAGTTTGCAATTCCCTTCCCCCATACATCTATAATCAATAAGAGAAATTAGAAGTACCTTGGGTTGTGGTTTGATTCCTTTTCTTCTTTTAAAGTAGGTAAACATTCACTGTCGGCTAGGACAGAATAAAAACACACGCATGGTTAGTTACTGAAGTTCTATTTTCTGTCCACAAAATGCATACAGTTGAATACCATACTCCCCCAGCCCGTGTGGCTTCTTATGTTGACTCGGCCTCACCAGACAGTTCCAGAGGTTCAAAGATGAATGTGCCAAGGCTCTGGGAATGGGAAAGAGCCACTGATAGCACAAACATGAGACTTTGGTGGGCTTGTGGCCCTGTTGGAAAGAGCCTCTTCATTATGGCTTAGTCCTTCAGGCCCAAAAGAACCCTGCGGTCATTCCAAAAGCTAGAATGTGCATGACTCAGGATAGACACTGGGGTAAAAGGGCTTCACCTGGGATCCTAACGTGCTGACAGAACGATTTCAATCTGGACGCACCATCAAACAGAAGCAGGCCGGTGGGGAGCAGCTAACTTTCTTACAGTCCTCAGAGTCCTCCCCTGTTACACCACTATTTTTAAGGGACACAAAGAACTATTTGATCACCTATGGGTCTAAATAACTCTGCTCTAGTGTCAAGCAGAAATGCATCCCCTACCCATCTTTAAAGGTCTTAGTGAGTCGAGCAGGGTCATGATTTTGCATTAAACTGATCTCAGGAACCAAAGGAAATACACCACATTTTTAAGAGAGGTTGTCTTTGGGTGGGGGAATTATTTTCATGCTACTTTTGGTTTGAATTCCCCTAATTCTACTGTGTATGTATGTTACTTTTTGAACTGAAACAACAAAATGAACCTACTTTAAAGGCTATCTCAGTGACCCACCCTTTGCACAAGTGCTCCCTGGGGAAATTCTGCTCTCAGTTTTGGACTATGAAAACTGAAAAATTGTACAAGTTAGCTGAGTGGTTCTGATCTTTCAGAAAACCCATCCTGACAAGCCCCTGGTACATTAATTCTGATAACAAATCTTCAGATTAGAGAAACTTCATTGCAGATTATTGAATCTAACAGACCTCAGGGCATTTTTTAAGATAAAGGTAAAAAATTCAAGTGATATGACAGAATAAACAGTGCATTTTATGAATTTAACTTGATCATTAAAAATAATTACTGATATTTAAATTTTTAAAAAGAAAAAATAGCTGTTATTACTTTTAAATCTAAATATTAACTAAAAAGTAAAGAACATATACTACAATTACTGCCAATAGCAATTGGAAATTAAGTTATTTGGAGAGATTTATATTACTCTCTATGTTAGTGCTGTCCAATAGATTTTTCCACATTGATGGAAAGGTTCTAGATTTGCACTATATAATATAGAAGCCAATATCCACAAGTGACTACTGAGCACTTAAAATGTGTCTAATGTGACTGAGAAAAAATATTTAAAATTTTAGTTTTAGCCCTGGCTGGTGGCACAGCAAATTGGCACCAGCCTTTGAACCCAAAGGTTGCTGGTTCGATTCCCTAGTCAGGGCACATAACCAGGTTGCAAGCCAGGTCTGACCGGGGCTCTCACTGTCACACACCAGGACTTATATGGCTTTTATAAAGTGGTTGCAGCCTTCTCTTACTAGAGAGGACAGAAATAATAAGGTCACCACATACCATTTCTATTCATGTTGTTCATCCATTTATCAAGCTCTTCCACTTCTATTTCCATAACAGAGGGTGTGTCTTCCTCAAAAATAGGGCTAGAAAGAGAGCAAAAAGCTTGTTGAAAGAAAGGAAAAATGTGTGGCGTGCTGAATTTCTGTGAGGGAGCCTAAACTGTGAAGATGAGCTGGATTCAGTGTCCAACACTCCAGGGTAGACTGAGCAGGTGCCCTATTCAAGTGTACCAAACTCTAACAGGAAGAAAAGCAAAAACCACTTCACCTATCACTGATCTAAAAATAGAGCGTGCACAACCCAGGGCATGGGCTACAGGGGAACTCAGGGGACTCTGCTCCCAGGAAGGTGCAACGGTCCATGAAGCACACAAGGTTGCCACCATGCTGGGGCTCCTCCAGGGAGTTGCCACATTTAGCATTTTCATCTTGCTTAATTTCACTTCCCTTTCTTTGGGGTTTTTGATCAGTGATCCCAAGTCAAGAAGCCACAGTCAACAGACTACTTGCATCACCTCTCCCTTCAATTCCCATCATTTTCTGTCATGGGGAAAGGGAGCAAGTAGTTATTTTCAGAGATCCACCGCCCTCACTTGCCAAGGTTTAGAGGTTTAGAGCTCCCAGTGAGGGGAAAGAAGCCCGTGGTTAATGGAGGGGGGTTGGGGAGGAAGACCACCCCGCAGAGGAAGTGAGCCAAGTGTCAGAGTAAGGCTGCTGGGGGTGGGGGTAGCAGGCAGGAAGAGGCCGTGGGTGCTGCTCTAGAACACCCATCCGGATGAAACTTCCGTTTCCCTCCCTCTCCTTCCTCCCCTCTCTTGGACCTTTTTTTCCTGTCCCCTCTATTCCCCTTCTACCAGGGCTCTCTCCTTTAATGCCAGCCGAAGTATCTTCCCTGGTGATAAAGTTTTAATCCAAATAAATGAACTAATGTCTTTGAAAAACCCTCAGGGTCAGAATATTCAACTACTGTGCATTTGGAATTGGTAGTAGCAATCAGAAAAAGATTCTTTTCTGAACAGAGGACCCAGTCCTCAGCCCGGGTCCCCTCTGGATTGAGATTTGAAGACAGACACATCCTTCCAAAGGCTGCAGGCCACTAGGGGCTGTCTCCTGGGTCCCAGGAAGCAAGAGGCCCCCAGAGGAGCAAACACTCTTGAAAAGGCAGGTGACCCTCTATCCGCTCCTCTCCCTCGCATCCTGGTCCACACTGAGCTGGGTTGGAGGGAGTGGCAGGACTTACACTTTCAAGTTGTCATTCCCCAGTTCATCTAAAAGAATAAATATAAAGGTCATGTTAGCTTTGTTCATCTATATATTTTTTTTATTTCAACAGCTGAAATCTGCTTTACAAAGAGAACAAAATGGCTTTAAGCAAATTGTATTTTTGAGGAAACAATAATTAACCTCTAAGTCAAACAATATGGCCAATTGCCATATTGAAATGAGGTCCCAGTCCGTGTGAAATTCGTTTTCCTTCAGACAAGATGGTGCTCTGAGAGAGCTTACTTGGGATCAGATGTTCATCCATCTTTGTTTTCACCACGTAAAACCAGCGATGAGTCAGAGGAAGAAGGAAAGGGTCTTACAACAAAACTTGCTCCATGGCCCTGAGCTCCAAAATGCCCCCGTTCAAAGCATTGATTTTCATCATCTAGGGACACACCAGACTGAACACTGTGACCGTCCCTTGGAACAGAGCAGGGTGTGGGGTGCTCCATCCAGAGCTCCCTTGGACCTCTCCAGGCACCTGCTCTTCACAGAGCTGGCTGCCTCACCTCCATTCTCAGCTTACACACTTTCCTCAGGGAGGCCCCCCAACCGCTCTGTCTGAAGTGGGGCCCTGGCTTAACACCTTGCTTGCTGCCTTCATAGCATTTGCCACAATGTGTCATTGATTGATTCCTCTGTTTACATCTTCTTATGTTTCTTCCAATAGACTAAAAGACAGGGATCATATCTGTCTTATTTGTCATAGCAACCCACCCTCCTCCATCTAGCACAGTACCTGGTAAACACACAATATTCATTTACTGACTAAATTAATAGATCCTAATATGGACTGTCCAATGAATGGCCAATGTTTTGGACTTAGCATTATCACGATAGTGAAACTACCAATGAGCCTGCTTTTCCCTGCTACTGGTTGAGCTAAAAGTCAGATAACAGTTGGCAACATGGCTCTAATGCGGATCAGACTCCTAATGAATTGTGGCAAGGCTTAGAGCCTAATGTCCCAGCTCAGGCTCTGTTGTGTTTGGCAAAGGGGCCAGTGCGCCCCCAGAAATGAGGCAGTGGTGTCAAGCGAGTGGGGAGCACAGGCCTGCTGCACCTTGTATGATGTGAAAACCACTTAGTAGAGGTCCACCAAACAGTTTGATGTTCCTGATCCTTGGCAATCAGAGGCCTCATTCTGTCTGGCCTGCAGAAATGCAGGTCCCCAGCAAGGGGACATAACCAGCAGGCACCTGGAACCAGCTCTTGGCAGCAGCAGGGAGCTGCTGTAATTTCCTGTGGGCTGGCAAGCTGGAGTGGCATTGCTAATTCAGGAAAACTGGGCACAGATGTAAACTTCATGCCATCACTGCTTACCTTCCTGGAGCTATAGACTATGTCCTCACCCCCTTACCCCCAATAGGAATCTGAAGGTTTCTACAGAGACCTGACCCCCCTACACTTTGGAGAAAGAGGAGTATGTACATCTTACATTTCATATATGTACATTTTCACCTAAAATTTGCATGTTATTTCCTTGAGGGATTTTAATATAAATAAAGCTCCTACACAAATTGAGCCTCCCCTACAGGTGACCTATAAAAATCCCCCTGCACGGTCATCCCCTCCTCCTCCCTCCCCCTCTTTCCCTGTTTAGTAACCCCTGCTAATTTCTCAGGGAGCACGTGTTCCCACAGCCCCACTGTCCTGGGTATAGATTTTTCTATAACATCTGAGCGCTTGCAGGCTTTGTGGTGAGCAGACGCTGGCCCTCCGACAGATAATGGAAAAGTTTAAAACCTCATTACCAAAGAGCTCCAGATGCACCAAATTGGAAGCCCGTGTAATCAGTATTCAAACGGAGCAAAAAGCTTTCTGTGGACTCATCTCCCCTGCTCCAGGACCATTACCTCTGCCCCAGCCACCATGGCAACAGAAAAACATTGGGGAGAGCACGCTGGAGCAGAGCATTAAACCTGGAGGGAGACCAATTACTGGTCTTCAGCAATCAGGCCCTGCCTGCTCCACTCCACCCGGCCTGATCTCTTCATTAATAGCCACCTACTCCCTTGCACCCAGGAGGCAAATGCAGCTTTTCCACAGCCCCTCACCTACACTTGCTTCCACTTTCCCTCTCACAGCTCTTCCATTTCACATCCACCTACCCACTTTGTCGTCCTCTTTCAGTTCCTATGTTACACCCACTTGGCCTGGCCATGACCCCTCCCAGCTACTCCACGCAGGAGAGGGTGGGATTGCTGGGGTGCAAGGATGGGGGCAGGAGCCCAGCAGGAGCCTGGCTTGCTTATCTTGTCTCCGGGCTGAACTATGAGCCAGGGAGGCAGTCTCTTTCTGGAGATTTACTGAGCAGGGCTGGGTGCCAGGTAGCCACAGCCTGTTTTAAGTGATGGTTTACTGCCAGCTGTTTCCCCTGCAGCTCTTCCAGAGAGACACAGCACACCAAGACACTTAACATACATTAAATAACAACTACCGCAAACTTAATGCCTGGAGGTGTAAGAAGAATGACAATAGAACAGCAAGTTACGACCAGCTCTTCCCTTTTCCAGGACTTGATTTAGACAGGCCCAAAGAAAAAAAGTAATTCCCAAATGGAGGAAGCATTCTTTTAAAAAATGTCAGCCACGTCCTCCCTGGTTGTCAAATGTAAAGACTTTTTCCTGGTGTGGAAGAAGATACCAGGTTCTATTCCTGCACGGGTAGAAACTGTACGTAGAGCCTCCCAACTCTGAGGACATCATCCATGCTTTCCCACAAGACACTCCTCTGGGAACTCTTCAGGCAAAATGCCGACCCACAGTGACAGTTTTGTTTTTCCTGGGAAAAAAATGTATCTATACCAGACTTTGTTCATTTAAATGTTCTTTTATTGATGGATAATGTTAAGTATGAATGGGTGGGATTCAGTGGGCAGTGGCGCCATGAAGGGACAAACTGGGCTGGGGGAACAGCAGCTACTGCTGCTGGTTGCAGAGAGGGAGGCACCCATGTCTGAGGATGGGCTGGTTCTCACCTCAGATGAAGTGAGAGTCTCACGATAGAGTTCAATGAAAATGCCTTTCTGTATTTAAGAGTTTAAGAGCATGACCGTTAACACTGGGTACCCCCAGCTTTTCCCTAACCCCATGCCTCCATTAGGTCCAACCAGCTGTGGGGTGATCTATGGTTTGGGCAGGAAATCCTTACTTTCTCGACTTAAAAAAAAATGGGGCCCAGGCAGCTCAGTTTGCTTTTCATTTTTCCTTAGCTTACAACGGATCTCCCGCGTGATCACTGTTATTAGGTCACCCTGCAATTTCAAGCAGTGACAAAAGTGTATTTCCTACTTGCTTGGAATCTATTATATCAGCCTGTCATGAAAGGTAAGCAGTCAGTGCTTTCTCCTAGCTCACATTTCGTTTTTGGGGGGTTTTTTAAATTTAATTTTATTGTTGTTGTATTAACATCCATCCCCTTTTTGCTCCTCTCACATTTCTGTACCTGTGGGCACGATGGAGAATGACTGTGGTTCCTGCTGAGAACTCTCCCAGGGCTAGGACAATGAGCAAGGCTTGCAGGCCTGCAGGCCAAGGGCATGACCTCAAAGGCAGAGGTGCCCTGTCAATGGGTAGAGGGACGTACAGTGAGGTTTATATGCACATATGAATGTGTATCTTACTAGAGAAATTCTCATCCATTCAGTGATTTTTGGAAAGACTAAAGGCTTCAACTTAAAAATCTAATTGGAGTCATTTTTACTAGCATAAGTCAAAAGTACTCAAGTTGGTTTTGGACCTAGAGCTACCCTACAACCTGGTATTTGATGCTTCTAGAACTGGAACCAAATATTCTCAGAGTGAATCTCTGATCTAGGGAATTTTCTATGAGATGTGTTTTTTATGAGATGAATGTTAGCAAACTTTAGCCAATTAAGACTTTTCTTATAAAACTTTGCTTTAATGGGAATATGAACACTGCTTTGCCCAGGCCCTTTCAAGATCAAATTGGGATGTAGCATGAAGGAGAAAACAATATCTGTGACAGAAATATAGGTGGCAGAATCCTCTTATGGACTGCTCCCAAGGTCTCTGCCTTCTCATCCCTGACCCCAGTCTGACCCGCTATTTCACCAGCCTCACCTTTTCCTCCAGCAGCAGCAACAGGTTATATTGACCTATTGGCCGAGATTATATGGGGTTGAAAACATTCTCTTTTTTAAAAAGAAGAAAATAGGGCATTTTTAAACTCTGGAAAATTTCATTGAAATAGGTCATTCATGACTTACTATTTTAGATAGTCCTTATTACTTAACTTAAAACCTCTTCGTTTCTTCTCCTACCCCATCCCCAATTCCAGGCAGGTGTTAGGATAATACTCACATGTCTGGAAAGCACTCTGAGATCCTTGAATAGAAACTTCTGTGTAGAAAGAAAAAAAGCATTTTGTTTTAGTTATTGCTCATTTGATGTATGAAACAATTGTCTGGAATTGGGATGCACAAAATATTTACCTTGTTTAGTTCTTTTTCTTTTATAGTTTATTACAATGCATACCACTGATAAGACTAGAATTGCCAATAAAAGCAATGGGATAAACACCATTAATATGAACTCCAGCTGATTATCCTCCTCATCACTGAAGTTAATATCCGTATATGCAGTTGATATTTTTGTGGCCATTGTTGCAGTAGTTGTAATAGCAGCATCTTTATCTGCAGGTTCCACTTGCTTGGTTATAGCTGATGACTCATCTGGTGATTCATCTGCAGCCTCTGTGGGGAACATGCACAAAATTGAGATCACCATGGAGATGTAGTATATTATGTTTTCAATGATTTTTAAATTTATTCGACATACATCCAGTGATAAACTTGATTCACTATATTGGGTCTTCCAGTTCAAGTGTGATTCAGAGTATTGATTTAACATAAATGGAGCTCAAGCTGGGTGTACACTGAATGTGGAATCAGAATCAAAAGATAAATCTCCCACAAATGCAGGCGGTTTAGCCTTGACCAATACTTGAGACATGTTTAAGCCAAGGTATTGCCCTGTCATAGGTGATAGCCCAAGACATCTCCTATAGGGTATTATGGTTTAATAACATTTCTGAATAAATCTAAATTCACATGCACTGAAAGGTAAGTACTTGACACACAACATTTTTAGGTAAAAATGAATGCATTGTGCCTTAATTTTTAATAAAAGTTGACCTATCAGTGGAAAAGAACTTTTTGAAATTGGGGCAATGGCTTAGATTTCAATGTCAGGTCTCATGTTCTGCAGAGACCTGAATCTGCCTCTGAAATTATCTGGCAGGAATACTCCTGGATTCTAAATGAAAATACAATCTGTATTTCATTTATAAAGCAAAATTCTTAAGGGGAATTTAGAGACTCAAGAAACTGCACCCATATTTATATTTACTTAGTATAGTGCATCTTTAGAACTCTCCCTATTTAAAAGATATAAGCAGGTTAATTCTGTTCGAAGTTCAGATTGTGTTGGAAAACCATCACGGGACAGAAAAGGACCATGATTTGAAAAATCTTTCCTTGGTTGGCTGTGCAGTGATCATGGTAAGGTAGGTTAAAGGTTTTCATCCTATCATGATAGAACGTTGCCTATCATTCAATTCAGATGGGGTGTGTTGGGGAAAACAGAATGTGAGTTTAAAGCTACCGAAAACTTATCAAATGCGATCATTTATGTGAAAGCTCTTTGCAAGGTGACAGGTGCTTTGCAAATGGAAAAGTTGGCTGTTTTAAACTAAGCCCTCTTCCCACAGGTTAGGCCACTGCTTCGTGGAATGACCAAGCTGCAGCAGAGCCAGCTTAGTACCTGATCTGGATGCGTGGCTGTAGGACAATGGATTCCTCCGACTTGACTTACAAAAGACTTGTTTGATCACAGTCTGATTATTTTGGGTATATAGGTAAATATTTCAGTTTTCTCTAAGACCAGGGAATTCATCTGATAATCACATGGGTAAATGCCAGCCAAAACCATCAGAATCAATTACAAACTGCTGAGTATTAACTAACTGATATGTTCCTTACCTGTATGACCAAAAGCAGGATTTTAGAAAAACCTACCATTTATTGACCTCTGTTTTCTGGATTAAATGGCTTTGTCTTATAGTTATGTCTTTGAAACAATGTAAGTCAATACTGTATTCACTCATGTTAAAAGCTTTTACATATTGCATATCAATATATACAGTTGCCTACTAAGACCATGTCCTCATTAAAGTTGTACTGCTTGCAGAACTACTGGAACCAAACAGCATTTTTTTAAAAAGATTTTATTTATTATTTCCAGAGAGAGAAACATCAATGTATGGTTGCCTTTCACCTGCCTCCAGCTATGGACCTGGCTGAAGACCTGGCTTGCAACCTGGTTATGTGCCCTGGCTAGGGAATCGAACCAGTGACCTTTGGGTTTGGAGGCCAGCACCTTATCCACTGTGCCACTAGCCAGGGCCCAAACAGTATTCTTTACTGAAGCTCAGGCTTATGAAGGGGTTAGGGAGGTGGCATGCAGGAGGGGCATATGCACAAGTGCCATTGGTAATAAGGATCCTTCTTCTTAAGGGGGGTACTTAAACACCTTTCTCAAATATTGAGACCTCTCTTTCATTTCTTTCACTTACTTCTGCAATTGCTGTAGCTGCTGCTACCATTTCAAGCTAACCTTCATAAAGGATTTACTAAGAGCCCAGTCCTGTGCTCTGCTTTATACCTGCATTAGCTAATTTTGTCCTTACCATTTTTTCAGACAAAAAAAATGGGAGAAAGAGGTTGTACAACTTACGCATGACCACAGAGCTATCATTGAGGGGAGAGGGTTCAAATCCAGAAGCACCGATGTCAGAATCTGGAAAGTAATGATGACAAATCATGAAGAGGTGAACAGGAATGCTCCCCAGAAAACTTGGCTTTGCCGGGGCTCCTGCTAAGTGACAGCCCAGATGGCTGCCGAGTAAAGCCGCCCAGGAATCGGCGTACCTTCAGTGCCTCTCAGTGGAAAGCTAACAAGTTCCCGGAGAACACTTAGCGCTCCAAGTCACCACTTGACCCGTGGACCCAGCAGAAAAGAAAATAGGAAAGAAAATAAGCTAGCAAGAATGATGAGGGCTTTTTCTTATTAGGGACTGGAAGAGAAATGAAAGAAAGTGCACCCGCTAGATGGCCCTGGATTGTATACATTTATTTTTCAGCACAAGAGACAATGCTCATCACAGTAGCCCTTAGTGGCCTTTTTGAGGAAAAGAGGCTGGAAGTTCTGTCTACAATATCCCTCTCAAACATATGCCTTCCATGTAAAACATCATTTAACCAATGAGGTTCTCTAGCGTCTATTTACACAAATGAGAATCATGCCTCTCTCTCTCTCTTCTTTATTCTGTGCAAGCTCCATTCCCAGACACTCCTTTGACAACCTTCCTCAAAGCTCTCCCTGCCCCAACCAACTCTACAATGGCTTCAAAATAATAAACAATAGTAACAGACATGTATCGAATATTTGGTGCATGCTGGCATACTAGGCTAAACATGCATGATGCATTCCCTAATTTAACCCTCACAACTTTCTTGTTCACATTTTACTGATGAAGAAACTGGGTCTTGCATGTCTCGCTCTGGGGTATAGCCTTGTCATTTGTGTTGTAAGTTCCACCAACACATAGAGTTTTGAAGTCACATTCCCTCCAGCATAGGTGCCAAGTGACAGGGAGGATTCTAGTCACAGCTCTGACACTCAGTAGTTGCATGCATGTGGGCAAATTATTTACTCCTTAATCTGTACAACAGAGTGACCCCCAAGATCCCATCCATTTCCACATCTTATGCTGACTCTAAAGCCCAGATCTTTTTTTATGAGAATCATGGAATGGGTACTGTACACATGGGTCCTAAGCTGGGCAGGGACATTTCACCATGCCACTTTTCCCCAGTCATTCCCTTAACCTCCCCAGTGACAGCCACTGTTTCTGCTGCCTTCCAGAGAGACCCTATGCATATACCTTTTCCTGTTTTCTTTTATTAACACAAATAGAAGCAAAAAAGTTAAATATTGTTTTTTCCTTCTGCTTTTTTCACTTAAAATTTGACTAGAAGATTCTTCCATGTCTGCATACCAAAAGCTGTCTTCCACCCATTATTTGGGAGTATCATAACCTATTCCTCTTCATGGAGATTTAGGTCACTTCTTTTGTATTTCCAATGATGCTGCAACAAATACCCCCGTGTATCTTTAGTTTACATGCATACAAGTATCTTCTGCTGTGTGTATGTCAAGTGTGGGGTCAGCAGGGGAGAGGGTGTTTGGTACAGTGGGAAGGGCAACAGCATCAAAGAATTCCTGCTGGTCTGCCCTCACAACTTCTCCAAGACAACTCTAGCTCAGTCCTCCTATGATGGGAATTGGCAGAGACAGAGGCAGGGAAGGCTAGGGGTGCAGGGGATCCATGAGGGGGAAAGAGGGGAAGTTGAAAATATTGGGGATCAGCCCCAAGAATTTCTTTCAGGAGCATCAAATGTCATCAAAGGGGAGCTGGAAAACCAGGTGGGACATAGAATCAAATCAGTAACTAGGAGAAAGGACCCAGGGGACAGAGGTAAGTTAGGAAGAAAACCAGAGGTGGACAAAACCAAGGGGGAAACCAAAGAGGAGCCAGGGTCCCAGGCGCAGGGGTGGAAGTAGAGCTGACAGAGGACAGCTGGGGGACTTTTGCTGAAGCATTACCAGTTTCTCCCATGGCCTGTGGGTTAACAGCAACTCTTTAGCCAATGGGATGGGACCCCCTAACACTTTGCAGCCTCAGACACCGGAAGGGACCCAGCCTTTTCCTGAAACACTTGTGAAGGCCCATAACAGTCAACAGTGATTGCCTGTAGGATCCATCCTATGCTTCTTGGGTACAAGTGACATTTACAGCCCTAGGAGCCCAGCACTGCTATGGAGGAACCCAGAACTCTTCTAGGTAATGAGTTGAGTGAGCATGACCCCTGTAGAAGGAGCGAATGATTTCTGTGCTGTGGGAGGACCTTATAGGCATCTCCATGGTGTTGTGGAGAAAAGGATTTGGATTCAGGACAGTGGGGCTGGAGACTTGATGCTGCCCCCTCTAGCTGTGGGGCCGAGAAGAACCCCTCACTTCTCTAGCCCTTCCTTCCCTAAAGGCTGAGAAAGGGAGCCTGCTACTTTGTCTACCCCAAGGTGTCTGTATGAAGAGCAAAGGAGAGCACAGCTGAGAAAATGCTGGGCAACCCACAAGGTACCACACCTGCACCAAGGATTGGTAGATTTGCTACCTTTTCTGTTCTCCACCCGTTTTCTTCCCCCATCTCTAGACTTCCCTGTTTCTCTGCTATTTCCTAGGAGACTGCTCTTCCCTGCGGAACCTTCTTCATCTCATGTTGTATCTCATTATCTAATTAGGAAATATTTCAGGGTAAAGCGGGTGGGGTCCCAGGGGGTAAAATCAGAAGATGCTTCAGAAGATAAAGGTGAAGAGGATCATGGAGGCGAGTGGAGAGAGGCATCAGCAAGCACAAGCGCAGACGTGAAGGAAGGACAAGGAAATATGCTAAAAGCAGAAGGGCTGTGAAAAGGGCCGCCTGGTGTGTCTGGGGACCCTGCCTGGGACCTGCCTGTGGAATCACTGGGTGTGAAGGCTTGAGGCAGCAGGTTGGCCCAAGTTCTCTTTTCCTTTCCAGTGGCCAGGTCATGGCTGTCTCACGCAACGCCAGTGCTGACTCCCAGGATTTCCTGCCTTCATCCCTCTCTCTCCTCTCAGCTAGTGGAGCATTCTGAAGAGGTCATGGAAGTGTCCAAGGCTGAAACGGCGCTGATGTATTTCACTTACTTTCAACCCTAAAATCCTAAAATTACTCTATTAGAAGCTGCCCAGTATCACTTACAAATGATTATTGACCATATCCCTGCAAACACGCCTGGGACTCGTATTTCCCACACCTGGCGAGGACCCTGGGGAAATCCTGGTTAAGCGGGGATACAGGCAGAATGCGTGGGGGGCTGGAGGCCACCTTTATCACCGCCCTAAGCATCGTCACTGAGTGGAAATGACTCAGCTTCCCAGTGAAGCAAGCTAGCTCACTTCTCTTTTCCTGAAAGTGGAACAAATGGGTAACCAAATTCTAGTTTTTAAAGTAAAAAAAAAAAAAACAAAAACAAAATATTATATACCAACTGAAAGATTGCCACACTGTTATTACACTGTAAGATAAAATAATGGTGAGAGGGTGTTATCTTAAATTCAGGCTATCATGAAATGTGTTGGACCTTAACCAGTCGCCCCATTCTTTCTTTACGTAGGCTTCGTATACAAATAACTTCAACGATTTTATAATACAGATGGTGAAATAAAAGAAAAGGCAAGCCTGGCAACAGGTGTTGAAACTCTGCCCTGCTGTGTGGAGTAACTGGAGAGTGATTTTCAGGATGTTCAAGAAACCAAACCCAAGGAGGGCGCACACCTCTCCCACCTCCACACCCACTTCCGTACACAAAGTGCCAGAGCATGAGAAGGATGAGATAAAACCAAAGATGTCCTCTCGTGGCTCTCAGCCTTGACTGCACATTTGAATCATCTGGGGGCCTTTTAACATTCCTGATACCCAGACGACACTCTAACCATTGGATCAAAATATCTGGGAGTGAACCCAGACCTTAGTATTTTTAGAGCTGTGCAGGTGACCCCAGTACACAGCCAAGGGCCCAACCACTACTCCAGATCCAACCCACCCGGCCTTCCCTGGGGCCACCTCAACTCCCCTCCCCTCTGTTCCCTGCGCCAAGAAGCAGTGGCCAGGGAGTGGATGCCAAGGGCATGCCTAGCAGCTGCCATCCTACCACAGGAGCATGATAGCATAAAAATCACTGCTGTGGCTTCAAGTCCCTGCGAGGCTCCAGCCAGGAGGGACTGAGAGAACCTCACACTCATGCCTTCCCAAGCAAGACTCGACAGGAATCTCAGGCGGTTTCTCTCAAAATGCTACCTGAATTTTTAAAAAACACTGGGGTATGAGAGGGCTTGTTTAATATAAACTTGTTGATCCCTCATGATGAAACTTCATGCTTCTTTTTTTGTTTGTTTTTGTTTATGTTTTCTTGGCAGGGGGGTTTCGTGTTTTCCATGACTTCCACATGGAGGGGCCAAGTGAACTATTCTCTTGCGAGCCAGACAAGGAACACAGAGAGAGTGTTATGCTCATTGTAAGCTCTGCTAAACTTACTATTTGACTATTTTTACTAAATGAGAACATTCACTTGGTGTGCTTTTCTCACATATTTACTTGAAAATGATATGGTTAGAAAAAAAAATATGGCAGATTTCACGTAGTGAAGAAAAGTTTGAGGAAAGCAGTGCCAACATTTTAGTCCCTTTCAATTCAGCCATCTGATGGCAACAATGCCTTCATCAAACAGACGTTCAAAAATGCTTCTTTTGCTTATTCGGGGGAGGGTCATCTGGTAAAACATTTTCGTGTAGTCATCTGCACTGGGAGTTGACTTGTGAAGCCAGGTTGTATTGTTACATCGTTGCCTTGAGACATGCACACCTGCTCTTGCCATGTACTATCAGATTAAAAGGCACCCAGCAATGGTGAGGTTCTGATGTCTGTTTCTATGCTATTTTGATGTCTTTTTCAGAGAAAGCTTGCTCATATCTAACCAGATTTGCCTGGATCCGAAGGCCAGCTCTGGTTTGAAATGAATCACCTGGGGAAGCTGTGTTTTTCACCATCTGTCTCTATTTTCAGACACTGGAATCCTATTCTGACCTGCAGTGCATAGAAGTTTACAGGGCTGTATCTATTTTCATGGGACAGGGTGCATGCACACTTTTAATACTTCTCCCTACCATCAGTGGGTTAGTAGACACAGAAGTGCTTTCAAAAGGAAAAGCTACAGGATTATTAAATGAAGTTATTATCATTACTAGCCTAAATACTCTTCAACTTTTAATTATGTTTCTCCCTCTTTCGAATAGCTAATTTCAAAATTACGGCTTAAAAGGGGAACTTCATAACACATGTTTGTCACCAAGCCCTGCCCTCTCCCTGGCCTGTTTTGTCAGCCTCCCTCTGCGCAGAGAAGAAAGACATGTCACCATGGGATAAAGTTTGGGGGGGGGGGGCGGTTCTTGTGCAGGTCACTTAGATCCTCCGCCCTGGCATGGCACCCTTCGTTCAGATCAGCACAAACTTGGTGTTGCCAGAGGGACAATCGCAAGACAGAGACAAACCAAAAAAGAGGTGGGCAGATGTACGTCTGTGATGAATTAGAGAACAGGACAGCGAGGAAGGGAGATGTGGCTACTGTCTCAGTAGCTATGCACCTCCACCATGAGCTACAGGAAGAGTGGGAGAGGGTGCCACCAAAAGTTCCACATTGCCTGGTGACGGTGGAACAGAGAGCAAGTGTTGGTTTATTGTGTGAAGGTTTCTTGGAGGCTCAAGAAGGAAACAAGTCCCTGCGGTGTCTGAGGGCAGCCAACTGGGGAGGGGAAGGAGATTTTCTAGGTTTAGCAATGTCCCTTCTTGACAGGTCTCCAAAGCTGGCTTGCTTCTGATCCTATTTTACCTTGAAAGAGAGTCAATCTGGTCCTTCTATCCCGGCTAGCTAACCAGCCTCAAGTTGCTGGAATTTTAGTACTGCAGCTTGAGCAACTCATGTTGGGCAATTCTCACTGTCTTATTAACCTTGTTTCAGTATTTATTAATATAATCCTATGATTTGCTTTCTCATTAGGTTTTAATGGGATGAATTATGTTAACTGAGTCTCCAAAATTGACTTGTATTCCTGGTTTTATTCTACATAATCATTGGTAGTTGATTTTGTTGTTGTTGTTGTTGTTTGATTTTTTCAGTGATAGTTCCCTGTTATTTGAATGACTGATCAAGGACAGAGCCCAAATATCCTAACATTGTTAGCTGGTGACATAGCCAATATGTCTGTGGCATTAAACCATGTGTTCATCACAGTGATGAACCAATGTAGGAATGGCCATTGCCTGACAAAAGACAATCATAATGATAGTTACTAGATACAATGCAGGACGCCCAGTTCAATGTAAGTTTAAGAATAACAACAAAATTTTTTTAGTATAAATACATCCCATGCAGTATTTGTGTGTCCTATCTTTATATTAAATTACGTGGATATACTTGCACTTTAGAAATTTTTGTTTATTAGAAATTTACATTTACCTTGTGTCTTATATTTTTGCTTGCTAAATCTGGGAATCTTAGTCATAAACAGATAAACAAGAACACTTTTATAAAAGAAAAACATGATTTTTTAAGTTAATAAACTGTGTTGTCAGAGGGGAAAATGTCATGAAACCCTAGTAACCACTGGGCTCCTGTTTCTGAAACTGACAATACAGTGGGGAAGAAGGAAATTTTAAAAAATAATAATACAGTTTTAATTCACATGAAATGAAGAAACATAGAAATAATGTCAAATTTTAACACCAAAGTAGATTAATTGACTGTAAAGGAGAGAGATCAAAATATTATCAGTAACTAGACTCTGTTCTTTAGCCAGTAACTCTTTTCTAATTACCTGTCATTTCTCAGGAAATGCTTCTGTGCTGCACTCGCTACTGGAGACAGATATTTTGTCATTGTTAGTTTTACGTTACATAATTTTTATTTCTTTTTCAAGTTTTCAAGTCAGCTTTTACTGGCTTGCAACGTAGTGTCTATGGAACTTGTATACCCTTAGTTTTCAAAAGTCTCCCCAAAATGTTTATAACTACCTGGCTTGTCTGCAAATTATGCTGCTCAACACCTACTTTTGGGGCCTGAACTGGACCCCTGTTTTCAGAGGCAGGTGGGTAAGAGTGTGCTCTGTACGTACTACCTGTAGACGCAGCTGTGCAGGGTTCTCCACAGGAACAGGGAAAGCACTGCTGCCTGTCTCGGTGTGGGGAGACTCAAGTGAAGTATTCATGCATAAAAAGACTTGGGATAATCCACATTTTGGAATACAACAAAATTGGGTTACATTAAAATCTCACGTATCCAGGTATGACTACCCTTTCTCTTTATTCTTTCAATGACTGTAATCTGTCATGTAAGTAAGTCTTGGGCCAGAGGATAAACTTCATGCCACTCAGTCGATCATTCTGTGGGGCCATTATGCGCCAGGTACTATTCTAGGTCCTGGGCTATAAAGGCGAATGAGACCAAGTCCCTTCCTCCCAGGAAAGTGCCTAACTATTTAGTGGGGGCAATGACACCAAAAACCATGAATGTATTAAAGTTGAATAAAACCCATGTTGCATAATGTGTTTGTATACAAGGTCCCAGGAGGACCTGGGAGAGGAGCACATTCATCTGGGTAAGGATCCAGGAAATCTTCACAGAGGAAGTGATCATGAATTGAAGCGCAGGAATTTACCAAGCACAGATGTCAGGAAAGGCATTATAATCAAAGCCCAGCAGATAGAAAGTCTTGATGGCTCAACAGAGCTTGGCACATTCAAGCAGTTGTATCAGAGGGTGTGTGTGGGAAGTGTCAAGGGTTAAGTGGGAAAAGCATCTGGACCAGCTCCTGAGGGGCTGTTATGTGCCAAGGGGTTTGAGTTTATTCCAAAGAAATGAAAAACCACTGAAGGGATAAGTACAGGAGGGAAAAAAAAATATATTTTTGTTATAGAACCACCACCCTGGAAGTGGTCCAGTCTGAAAATGGATTGGAGATGAGACTAAAGGCAAGAAGAGCAGTGAAGAAATTCATGAGGATGCCCTAGGTGAAAGCTAATGAGAACCTACACTAGCAGGGAGTAAACAACAACTTCTGTTTTTAACATGCTGAGTGTAGGGCCTGGTGATGTATCCACAGAGAACTGATGATGAAAATTCAGGACCTGGGTTGGGCAGATAGATCTGAAGATGAGTACATGGGGATCATCAGCCAAAGAGCAAGATAAAAACCATGAAAGCGGGTATCATTGACCAGGAAGAGGTACAAAAAGATCAATAATAATATGAAATGAGCAGGTCAAAGAGAAAGACTCACAACCAAAAAATGCAAAGGAGCCATCCAAGTCATAGGAGACCAAGAATAAAATGGCATCATAAGACCCAAGGAAGAGGAGAGTTTCAATAACTGATTAATAACTGTTCAGTGCTACAGAGAAAAACAAGAAGAAGGACAGAAATGAGTCCTAGAGGTTACACTATTAGGAGGCACTGGTACCCCAGATTGATCAAATGCTATGGTTGACAGAATAGCCAGATTGCAGTGCATTGAGAAATGTTGGAAAGGGAGAAAATAAAAAATGAAAATCTCTTTTGAAGAGGTTGGGAAAATCTCTGTACAGGAGCAATGGAGGGGAGCAAGACAGGAACACGGGTGTGCTAGGAAAACACACAATTTATTTTCTCTGTGAGTGTATATCCACTGAAAAGAAGAGAGAATACCGTAACAAATAACATGGTAGTCCTCACTAATTATATGGAATTTCTTTCTATTCACTAGATCAGGGGTTAGCACATTTTCTTAAAGGGTTACAGAGTAAAGAGTAGATCTTGAGGCCAAAAGGGTAAAAGACAGGCTATTAAAATGCATATATAATCATTTAAAAATAAAAAAATGAAAACCATTCTTAGCTCACAGGCCAGTTACTATATTTTTTTGTTGTTGTTATTTTGCAGTGGTTGAGGCAGGAAGAGCTGTGAGGAAGGTTGTCAGAGGAGTGTCCAGAGATGAAGGCTTGCAGAGTAAAGAAAAATAAGGGAGAGAAAGAGGGAAGGTGGGAGGGAGGGACAGAGCGAGAGAGAGAGCGAGAGAGCGAGAGGGAGAGAGAGAGAGAGAGAGAGAGAGAGAGAGAGAGAGAGAGGAAAAACAACAACAAAAATCAACTACAATAATTTCGCCAAAGTTCAAAGTCAAAGTCAGGTGCACGGCCCTAGACTGATCTCACACCGTCCTCCTAACACTGTGGAGCCTGGCTGGTCCCTCCTCTGATTTTGAATTTGGTTTTGTCTTTTCCTTTCTCTTTGGCAATCACTTTGGTCTTCTTAATTACCTGTTTCTGGTTATCAGCTTGGCTCTACTACTAACTCTGATTTGCTCGCTTGCACTTTTAATAAGGTTTGTCACTTACTCATGTGACTCTTGAAGGATGACCCCCAAAGGCCTGCCCCCCCCCGCCCCCCCGATCCCAGGTCGAGGGGCAAGCCTGAGGTCCAAGCCTGGGCTCTCTTCAAGCCCAATACATCTCTCTCAGGGTTTCTTTCAAATGCTTTTTTGTGGCAATAGCATGGGGCTTGCCCTGGTGAAACATTTTTAGCTTGGTGATAGGATCAGAAAATTTGGGATTCTGCTAAACAGGGTGAGTCATCCTGCATGCCAGGTTCTGTGTCAGTGCCCCAAGACTTGCCCTGCATCGTGAATGGGAGGCAGCAAGCCACAAGACTAGGTCTAAAAAAAGTTCAGATAGATGTTATCAAACAATAATGTGCTTAAAATAATGACATAAAAGAATAAAGAACATAAGAAAGTAATCAAACCAAGACCATATATATATATATATATATATATATATATATATATATATATCATGGAGTTTTTAGAAATGAAAAATAGATTTTCTACAAATGACAAACATCATTGAAATGAAAAATCCAGTGGATGGCTAAACAGCAAGAGAGGCTAGGTGGGGGCACGAGTCTACCCTCCCACACGTGCTGCAGAGTCCCTGTTCCTCTGCCTCTTTGCCAACATTTGAAGGCACCAACACACAGGCAAGGCAGGTTGCAGGTTGCCTTGTTCCTTCATAGAACTGAGCTCATCCCAGCCAGGAGTCTACCTTCTCCTGGTTTCCTGGGTCGGCCTTTTAGAAAAGAGGGGTTCAAAGCCTTAATAGATCTCTCTCCCTCTCTCTCTCTCTCTCTCTCTCTCTCTCTCTCTCTCTCCATCTCTCTCTCTCTCTGCTTGTTTTTGTTTCATTTTGCTTTGTTTTTGGAGTTTGGTGCCTGGGGTCAGTTCTCAGCAGGGCCCTCCCCGCAGCAAGGCTGAGCTTTCTCTCTCTGGTTCCCACACCCAGAAGCCTCTTACCCAGTGGCTTCAACAATCCCTTTACGTGCTCTGGTTTTAGCTGTGCTAATCCCCAGATTCTGTGTTGCTCACTCTATACCTTTCAGCCCCTCCCTTCCCCCTCTTCAGCCCAAAATTTAACCCAATTCCCACCACTCCTTTTCCTGTCAGCCAATCTCTGACCTCACAAAATACAGCTCCTTTATTAACATGTGGTAAGTAACCTTAGAGCCAATTGCAGGTTTCCCAAACCTGAAACTAGACACATAGCCTGAAAACCCAGAGGTAATCTAGTGTAAGGTTAAAGCACATACTCCTGAAGCTGAATCTTATTTAGACCTACTACTTAGCTGTGTGACCTGGGGCCAATCACTTAACCTCTCTGTGCTTTAGTTTTCTCAAAGGTAGACTAAGAATAATAGCACTTAAAGGGGATGGATGTAATACAACAACAATAAAATTTAAAAAGAAAAAAAAAAAGAATAATAGTACTTCTGTAAAAGACTGTTATGAGAATTAAATGAATTTTTATATGGAAAGTGTTTAGAACAGTGTCTGGCATAGAATGACACTGTATATGTTCCCTGTCATCGTTATTACTACTTCATTGGGACTGTCCCAGAAAGCAGCAGGTGGCAGTCACATTCACTGAAACGAGAACAGTGTCAGGAAGTGCCACTTCATTTATGCAACTAGTAGTTTCCGCTATTCTTTATCTTTTTCTCAAGGCTCATTAATCAAGAATTACATGGTTCTTACTGTGCGGAGACAGCCCCCCGAAATCTCCCAGTTCTCACCGTCAAACCCTGTGTTTGCCTCTGGCGCCCAGGCTGCGACAGCCCCCTTGTTTCTGCCTTACGCCCTTGACTCTGCTCTCTTCAAACCACTCTGCCCACCACAGCTACAAATCCCATGCTTTTGGTGTCTGGGAAGTTGCTTTTAGCTTTCTGATAGCGTTAAGCTAACAGTGACAGGGCCCAGGGTAGGGGATGAGGTAGACATGACTCCCTTCACTCCACAGGCAGAATGTCCCCTTGAGTCTGAACTTTCCCCACTGGCCAGGATACCGAGAGCTCAGCTGTTTGGTCAAAAATCCCAGAAAGACTGTTTTCTCATTTCTCTCTTGGTGACTTCTAAGTGGATTATTTATTCACTTGGGATAGCAATCAATTTTGCATCAGGCTCTCAATCTACATAATGAGAAGGACTGACTCAGAAGGAAAGATGCAGGTGTCTCGGGCAACTGTAGATATTAGGTAATGTTGCCTGATTGTGGTTAATAAAGGCTTGATTTGAGATACAGCCCATAATATGCTCTCAAGGGAGGGAGTTGGGCTGTTCATTAGATTGAGTTCTTTCACCAAACACCTCCACAGTCTATGGTCTCAGAAAGAGAAATTTTATGAATTGAGCCTCTTCGGATTTTTCTTCTGCATCTCCTGAATTGTACACAATTCAATTCAATCTTTTTCAATGAGCTCAAGAAAATCCTCAGGCAAGATGACTATTGCTCTCAGGGGTGTGTTTGAGGGGCACACTGTGGTGGTCATGAGAGTTGCAAGTGGAAAGGGGATGGCAAGGCCCCACTTTTTCCCGTGTGTTGACGGATGCCCTGAGGGAAAAGGAGTCCAGTCCAGTGGTGGTGGCGGAGGTGTGGCTGGTCCCCTGGGGGAGAGGAGAACCCTGCAGTCCAGGTCAGAAAAGCTGACTAGCAGGGGGATGTAGACATCGCAACTTCTGACTCAGTTTCTTCACCGGCACCTAGAGCTGCCGAATCCTTAGGCTCCCTTCCAGCTCCAAAACTTCATGCATAAAACACCATATTGTCCCCACGCTTATTTTGAATGCTAACCTCTATTTCAACCAAACATCTTTCCAGTTGGAATGGCTTGCCTCTCACCTTTCGTTTCCCACCTCAGACACCTAAGAAGACCACGTGGAGCTCCAGGGAGAGAGAAATTGGTGGGGTAGGCGTGGTTGGATGCCTGCTAATCTGTTAGGTCATTAGTGCCTGATGGCCCCATCCTATTGAAAGAACTGTGGCTTGAAGCCCTGGCTGCGTGGTTCAGGTGGTTAGATCATCATCCCGGGACGCCAAGGTTGTGGGTTTAATCTCTGGTCAGAGTACATACAAGAATCAACCAACGAATCGCTAAGTGGAACAGCAAACTGATGGGTTTTTGTCCTTTCTCTCGAAAATCAATTTTAAAAATTATTTAACGTAGCTTGAGAACTTTCCTTTTGCATGAAGTGCTATCCTGCACTAGATGCAGGTAGTATCCATGAAAGAAACCATGGGCAGTAAGTTTATTTATGCCAAGGCAAGTGAACCAAACCCCAAGGGGCGTTTGAGGGGGACTGGGCTTACAGTAACAACTACCAAGGATATAAACCAATGGCTGACCTCAGCTCAAAAGAAGAGATTTACTATTTTGCCTTTTCCAGTATCTTTGATTTGCTATAAACACCTTACTTTTTTAAACAAAACTTCATCAGGAACAACCAATGCAATGAAAATATCCCTCGAAGTAACAAGATCAAAGAAAACATATGAAAAAACCTTTCTTAAAAAGTTATGGTGGATGCCTGGGAACTCCTCAGATAACCTCCTGTTTACATATTTATAAAAATATGCCTTCTTGTTTTTGGTATACCCTCCAGTAGTAAATTTCCGCACTGCAGTTTTTCCAGGACTTTTTGAGACCAGCAGCCTTTTCAGCCCACATTGTTAAAACCAAGTTTATCATTATTTCTCTCTTTCAGCTGAATGAAATGTCCTTTTACATGACCTGCCAACGAGTTTATGGCTTTCTTAATATGCCCATTAAAGCTGGTAAATTACAGGGACCCACATATCTTAGAAGACAAAGATTGCAGGAAGATTACAGTGAGTGAGCCAGCTGGAGCGTGATTCCATTGCTGCAGGGAAACCCAAGTTCACCCTTCCACCCCAACACCTTAAAAAAACAGTTCTAATTTTCTCCACTTCTTTCACCGAAAGGATTAAGTTTTCTGGGTGTTAGCCTCCCCCGCAGAGCTCTGTAGCCTCAGGCACCAAAGGAGGCTTCATTCTCCTCCTCCCTGGAGTGGAGGTAGCTTACCCTGAGCCCGGCCATAGGGAAGGAGCGCGACTATCAGGGCCAAGACGAGGACAGCGTGGGAAGCCTTCCTGTCCGCTCTCCTGGGCTCTCCCTCCAGCATGATGCTGCGCTGGCTTCAGCCTCCCTGAATCGTGAACATTTCCTGTTTCCTGCTTGTTTGGGTAGGTGCTAACTTGAAGGAGAAGTGTTTGCCTGCTTTTTAGGAAGTGATGTAATTCTGCAGGAGCCTGTCAGACCGGCAAGGATTGCCAAAGAGAAGTTGTTCTTCAATCACTGATGCAGTCAGCACACCTCTGGAGCCCTGTTCAGTCCTAGCCCAGCCTCTGTGTTTTGAAATCGTCCCTGCGGAAATGATGCTCGTTGGTTGCTCAAGTATCATGCGGAGTACGGAAGTGGGGGTCCTAAACCACATGCATGCTTGATTGTGATTTTACTCAATCTCCAGCTGAGTCGCTGTGGCTACCTGGCATCAACCAGCCATAGAATGTTCTGACATGATGAAAATGTTCCAAATCTGCGCTGTCCGGTACAGTAGCCATTAGCCACATAGGCTATTGAGTACCGGCATGGAGGTTAGTGTGAGCTGAACATCTGTTTTTCAGTTTTCTTAGTTTAAATGTAACCAACTCCATGGAGCTGGTCTTGCCATGTGGGACCTGTAGGCCCAGACAACAGGGACATCAGTACCTTCTCTCCAGCCAGGTCCACCCTCTTTCCTGGGCCTGGAATGAATACCCCCTCCCTCCGGGCTCGTGGAGAGAGAAAGGGCCCTGCCACACCCGGGCCTGAATGATGTACTCTGCTTCCCCAGAGAGAAATTATCTTCTTACATTCATTTTAGGGGTTATTTTTGTTTATTTCTTTTTTTTTTTTGCTTTTTTCTTTATAAAGACTTTACATTTTAAAGTCTTTAGTTTTAGATTCACAGCGAAATTAAGAAGGCACAGAGGTTTCAAATATACCCCCTGCCCCACACGTACATAGCCTTCCCTTTTGGAAACATCCTCCACAGAGTGGTACATGTCACAGCTGATGAGCCTACAGTGAGTGACACTTCATAGTCACCCAAAGTTCACTCTTGGTGGTGTACATTCTATGGGTTTGGGTAAAAGTATAATGACACGTATTCTTGTTGTAGGATCACGTAGAGTAGATTTGCCATCTTCGAAATCCTCAGTGCTCCACTTGTTTATCCCTCCCTCATGCCCCCGCCAACCCCTGACAACCGCTGATCTTTTTAACTATCTCCATAGTTTTGTCTTTTCCACAATGTCATATATGGGAATCACAGAGTGTGTGGCCTTTTCAGATTGGCTTCTTTTACTTAGCAATAGGCATTTCAGGTTCCTCCATGTCTGTTTACAGCTTAATAGCTCATTTCTTTTTAGCTTTGGATAATGTTCTGGATGTACCACAGTTATTTATCCATTCACCTACTGAAGAACATCTTGGTTGCATCCAAATGTTGGTAATTATAGATAAAGCTGCTATAAACACCCCTGCGCAGGTATTTGTGTGAACATAAGTTTTCAGCTCCTTTGGAAAAATACCAAGGGGCCTGCTCACAGGGCCATATGGTAAGAGAGAAATTACCTGTAAAAGGGCCTATTTCCTAAGCAGAGTCTGTTCTCAGGGGAGGTAAAAAACCCCAGCACTTCACCTTTCTCCCTCCTTCCATGACAATCAATTTCTCAGAGGTTGTTAACAACAAACAAAGCAGGGCTGAGTTGGATTGGAATGAGGGTGGAAATTCTACCCTATTGAAACAATGCCTGAAAGAGGTATCTGTTTAGGTCAGCTTGCAGGGGAGATGAGGGTGTTAGGGCTTTGTGTTCTAACTAAAGTCCCTCTTTGCTTTAGGATTAGAGCTTAAGCACTAGAGAAGGCGGTTTCATAATCATGGTTGCTGTGGTGCTAAGAGAGAAGTGTCAGACGCTATCTCATCTAACCCCTTTCCTGCAGGTTGCCTTGAGTCACCACCACTTTCCGGTAGGGTTTGCCTTCAGTGAGCTGGCTGGCATGAGGTGACTAGAATTTCTCTGCCCCTGATGTAGCCATTATTTTTTGGTTCAGTGTGTTGCTGCTTTTCAATGTCATTAGTCACTGTTTGTCTCCATTCTTATGCACAAGAAATACATTGGGGATTCATGTAATGATCCACTTGTTAATGGATTTACAATATGAATTTTAATATTTTAAACTGGCAATTAAGTCCACTCCTGGTTTAATATGACTTTGCCCTTGGGTGACAATATAGAACAAATGGGGGAAGAAAATAGACATGTTCAAAGCTGGATGATTGATTGGAAAACAACAGGGAAAGGACTATTCATCAAACTCTTGCTGAGCCATGGAATAGGCCACTGGCTCTGAGACCCTCTGGTGCTGAGTTCGGTTGGCAGTGTTGGCAGTTATTCCTGTACTGCTGTGATAGGCCAGCTGCCATGCATGTGCGACAGAAAAGGCCCAGGGCTTGGGAGCGCTCTTCATTTTGCCACTGATGCCCTCTTAACACCATTGGTGTATCCCAGGCTTGCAGCGCATGTTTGGCAAGGGTGTGAGCTTTGGTTTCTTCTATTTGCTTTCTTTATTTTTAAAGATTTTATTCATTATCTTCAGAGAGAAGGGCAGGGAGGGAGAAAGGCAGAAGGGGAGAGAAACGTCAATGAATGGCTGCCTTTCACCTGCCTCCAGCTATGGACCTGGCTGGAGACCTGGCTTGCAACCTGGTTATGTGCCCTGGCTGGGGAATCAAACCAGTGACCTTTGGGTTCACAGGCTGGTGCCTATCCACTGAGCCACACCAGCCAGGGCTGTTTCTTGGATTGTAAAACTACAGCTGAATGATGACTTTGTTGAGTTGGGACTGCCTTATTCTGCAGAGGCCCACAGCATAGGCAGGTAGTTCCTCAGGGTTCCTACAAGTGTGCTGTGCATTACTTCTGAGCAAGCACAACACTACATCAGTTAGAATGATGTGAAAAATAAACCAAGGCCACAGAGACACCCTGCACAGCCATGTAATTTTGTTTTGACCCCTGTACTCTCTAAGACCCTTAGCATGATTAAGCTGATCTTAGTGGGAAGAAAATTACCATCATTGATCAGAAAATTGTAGCACCTAGTGACCACTCTGCTGCATTTAAAGTCATAGGGAGACTGTGTGGTCAGTAAAGGGCAATTTACCTCTGTTTGTTCTTTACCAACCATTAATTTTGTCAAGTGGCCATCCAGCCTCAGATTAAATCCTGATACACTCATGGCAGGAAGGCAGGGCCCCAGATGTACCAGGAGCCTCTGGAGGGAATGGCAGGCACAGGGGCACGGGTAACGATGCATTAGACACACTGGCACCTGCCAATGGCTTTCAGCAATGAGAGGAGGAGGAGAAATAATCAAGTTTGGTGCCTAGGAAATGCCCTGAGACCTCACCACACTTAGGAGGGCAGGCAGAGAAAGTGGTTGCTGGTTCTGGGCACTCTGTATTATGTCACCCCAACAAACCTGGCTTTTACAACCACCTCTCTGCATTATAGAAGAGACGCTCACCCAATTCCTCCTCGCTTCCCTCCTGCCTCCTTATTTCCCCTACCTCCCATCAGCTACAAAAGAGAAGGGACCAAGGGCACAAACCCACAAGTGATAAGATCTTACCCTCAGTGCAGGCTCCCTCTAGGGTTTCTCTTACACCCAACATTGCCACCCCCACCCCCCACACATACTCACACATGCACACAGATCTCCCTCTCATATTCATGCACACTGAGGAAGTCCATGAAGATCAACCATTAAGAACAAGCAAAGGCTGTTTATTCCAAGTTTGCTACAGCAAGGGGGGCAGCCACCTCCTTTGTGCTTTGGCTGAAACTCAACAGCAGGCAGAGAAGTGGGAACACTTTGCAGTGGAGGAAGGAAAGACTTCAGTCGTGCCCTGATGAGATGCTGTTGGCATGGGGGTCTAGAAGTGAGCTCTAGTTATTGATTTGGGGCACATATTTTGCTTTTCCTAAACTGGAAGTGGGAGGAAGATAATAGGGCCAATTGTTACAGGGATTATGGTTTGGTTTCAATGTCCAGAAATGAAGTTTTGTTCCAGGAGATTCTGTGGACAGAATCCAGAAAAGCTACCAAATCCACACATGGACACCTGCAGAAATATCTTTGTAAAGGGTTGGCAGAGAATGGGGGAAGACCTCCCAACAGAGAATTTTAAAAGATCTTGCTTATTTGGTGAAATAAAGAAAGGACCATGGATGGGGCTGGGGGACAGGGTAGTTGGAAGGAAGAGATGGAAGGGTGACCAGAATATAACTCTAAAAGCTCTTACTGAACTAATTGTTCTCACTAGGGGCAATTTTCTCCTGAAGGGATACTGGCCAATGTCTAGAGACATTTTTGGTTTTCACAAGTTGGTACTACTGGCATCTAGTGGGTAGAAATATCTACAGGCCAACTGCCCCACCCTCCAGCCAACAAAGAATCATCCAGCCCCAAATGTCCACAGTGCTGAGCCTGAGAACTTTCATGCTAACTGAAGTGAATAATGAACTTTAACTCTGGTTGGTTGGTGGCTCAGTGAATAGGTGCAGGCCTGTGAACACAAAGGTCGCTGGTTCAATTTCCAGTCAGGGCACATAACCAGGTTGCAAGCCAGGTCCCCAGCTGGAGGCAGGTAAAAGGCAACCATACTTTGGTGTTTCTCTCTCCCTTTCTTCCTCCCTCCCTGACCTTCTATCTAAGGATAATGAATAAAATCTTTTTAAAAAATAATGAAGCCCTGGCTGGTGGCACAGTGGATAAGGTGCCAGCCTGCGAACCCAAAGGTCGCTGGTTCGATTCCCAGCCAGGGCACATAACCAGGTTGCAAGCCAAGTCTCCAGCCAGCTCTGTAGCTGGAGGCAGGTGAAAGGCAACCATACATTAATGTTTCTCTCCCTCTCTGCCTCTCTTCCTTCCCCTCTCTCTAAAAATAACAAATAAAATCTTAAAAAAAAAATGAGATTTATTGAGAGGCAAACACTTCACATTGCATGTTCTACAGTTTACATGGTGTTTTCACATCTATTTGCTCCTCATCCCAAACCTGAGGTAAGCAGGGCAGATATCCTTATTTTCCCATGGCAGCTAAAGAAACGCAAGTCCAGAGACAACCCAAGGTCACATAACTTGCAGTCCAGGTCCTTGGTCCCTTGCTCCATGCTCTGCTGACTCTCTGCACATGATACCCTGAAATCCTCTTTGAACTCAATGGTTGAGTGAACATGTGCTATAGTCCAGAAGGTGACTTAGGGTTACGGATGGCTGTTGAAGGAAAATGTAGAAAGGAACCAATTCCAGGGTGTGGTGATTGGAAGAAACTGATGGAAAATCATTTATGTGTCAGTGAAGTGAAGCAGCTATAGAGTTTTCTCTTTGGGAGTGACTTGTGGTCACATTTTGTCTACACCCACAAGACAGGTGTACAAAGCGCTAAGCTTGCTCAGGGAAAGGCAGCTCCATGCATTTAGAAAGTGGGGTATCTAAAGAGCTTCGGGGGACAGTGAGGCTGGAAAGGAAGGCTGCAAATCTTTTACAAGCGCCCAGAGATCAAGTGATGAATGAGATTGGACTATCAACAATGTGAAACATTTTTAAGGGCAGTTAAATTTTTAAGTGACATGATGTAAACAATATTTTAGTAAGCTTACTCAACGAAGAATGCGTCTTTTAAAAAAGATTTATTCTTCCTGACCACATTACAAAATGGGATGTTCTTCAAAGCACTTGATGTTGGTGAGTTTTCATCAAGGACTGAGTGCTTTGCTACATTTTGGAGGAAACAGTTTACTGAGAAGTTAAAGACAGATGAAAATAGCATCGTCCACAGCTGTCCCTTTGGGTGCCTATTTAAGTACATAGTAAGTGAATTCATAGCACAAATACTCACATGAGTAGCTATCATCTGACACTAACTCAAATAGGATTATTACTACAATTCTAAATTCAAATGAATCAAAATAGGCTACAGTGTGTTCCCAGGATGTCTAGTGTCATAGACATTGGCTAACTCTGGAATGGAGATTATCCTTTTTAAAGGCATGAGAAAGGAGAACACTAATTTAATTATGGCACCATGCTGGGTACTATGCTGAATACATTGCTCTTTCCTGCGTATAACTTTTGACTCCCCCAAAACTTTGTTGTCCCTCAGTGTCCACAGGGAATTGGCTCCAGGACCCCCTTCCCCACTGCACCCCAGACACTCAAGTCCCTTATATAAAACCATATAGACCAATGCATACAGTTGGCCCTCTACATCCGTGAGATCCAAACCTTGGATCACAAACAGTACAGTTGAAAATGGTCCACGTGAAAATTGACCTGCACAGTTCTAACCTGTCGTTCAAAGGTCAACTGTATATTATTTTGTGCCAAAAGGCCTCTGTGCCTGTCCTTAAAGGTTCCCCCTTCTCTCTTCACACTCAGTTCGTTACATGTTTCTGGCATCGGCTCTTTCAATTAACTAGTTAGCTCTATAGTCTTCCCTATATCAGAAAATCAGAGCTCTTCGGGAGAAGGGAAAAGCCAGCCTCCCACCCATATACAGTGCCAGGAAAAAACAAAGCAGCTGCCAAACCTGCCCTTGGACTCAGATTTTGTGCGCATGGCAGGAGCACTATTCGAGAACGTGTAAGAACAGAACATATTTAATAATGATTTCTTCAGCATTCTTAGGCTCTGCAGGGTGTGGGGGAGAATGGAATACACCAACTGGTAAATCGAAATGATTTGTAACAGCAGCAAATAGAGCATAATAAATACTTACAGAAATCAATGAATGAAATTTATATGCAGCAGCAGCACCTAAACAACATTCAAAAATTAATAGCTGGAATTTGAATCCCTCCATAGGGTAGTAATTCTAGCAGTTCTCTGCCCAAGCGAGGCTGCTTAAGACCCCAGTACAATAAAAACTCACAGCTGTGCAGTTTCAAAGAAGAAAGATTCTGCAGTGCAAAGCCAGGGCCTCCTGAGGAACAAGCCTCAGGGACAAGTACCTTCCAGGAAAAATTTTCCTCCAGTGAAACAGGAGCTACCAGGCAGTGCCCTGGCCTGGGGTGAATTTGCTCAGTCACACCTGATACCCTGAATCAAAGCGCCCACCCAGGTAAATGGAGGGATGGCTATTCTGTATCCTCCAAAACAGAACCACTTTTGACCTCTAATGCCATTGGAGCCAGAAAGGGAAGGAATACATCTTCATGGGAGTTTAAGGAAAGCACAGCATTGGGTGTGTGTGTGTGTGTGTGTGTGTGTGTGTGTGTGTGTGTGTGTGAGAGAGAGAGAGAGAGAGAGAGAGAGAGAGAGAGAGAGGAAGAGAGAGAGAGAGAGAGAAAGAGAAAGAGGGTGTGTGTGATCATCCACTGAGCAAAGAAGAATGTTTGAAACTAGAACATCACTAAGCCTGCAAATAAAAGTCTGTAAATCTTCAGACTAGAATCAGGAGAGTGAAAGCCAGTTCTGGCCCAGGTTCCAGCCCCTGTGCATCACCTAGACAATCCTGTCCAGGAAAAGAAAGACACCACCCCTCCTCCAGGCCTGCTGCATCTGGCCTGAAGGCTGGTTCCTTAAATGGATGGTTGTTTTCTAAAGAGTTCTCAGGGAGAGCAAAAGTAATGAAACCATTTCGCTTTTACTATCTGCGAGAGCCAGCCTCAGGCATTCTCGGCTCTTCTCAGCCTTATTCATCTTGTCACCGTTCCACAGTTCCACAGGTGCTGTCGTGTATACAAAACAGAATGACTCCCCAGCCCCTGTCCTGCAAGTTAGGAAACACGGTAACAATTTGCAGGCCGGCACCTGATGGCCCAGGGCAAGGCAACACATTGCTACACATCCACTGGGTGCTCGTGGAAGATGTTTCCCCAGAATTATATCTTGGCCTTATTGCTGACCTGACCCTATCCTAGACTCACTTCCTACCAGAAGATACCTCTCTGAAGGGACCTGCTCCCTACCCAGCCTTCCTTCTGCAACGCAGCTGGCTGTCCATGGCTGTTCTGTCTCCCCCTCTCAGCACTCAGAGGGTCTGTGCAGACTGAAGCCCCAAAAAGACAGGCCAGCCTGGCAGCACCCCACATACCAAGCCCTTGGCTCGGGCAGCACTGAGAACGAACAGTTCTTGAACAATCTAAGTTAAGAGGAGAATGCCTCTGCTTCAGCGGAGAAGCAAAAACTGTTACCTCACAACCAAAAATGGGAAGAGAACTCTTAGAAAGATTCAAATACGATGAGCCACAACGTTGTTTTTAAGCCACAGTCTCATATTTAGTTCCATGGTTTATATTTATAACTTCTAGCCACTCCATAATTCACAGGCCTCCTTCTCCCCAAAGTCCCAAGGCAACAGTGTCTCTTGAGTATGTCTTCTAGAGGTGTGGAATGTTTCTCATCTCCTGCATGCTACAGGTTGCCTGCCTCTGCTCCTTCTATGGTAGAACCAGGGTATCTTTTTCCCTTCCTGTCCTCTGTCCTGAAGATCAGCCTGAGAAAACATACACTGTGTCTTCTACCTTCTAACTACCTTTCTTTGGGCAGCATTCTGTTATCCACCCGCCTCCCACCAGGTTCTCAGGGTCCACTGTTTTACTTTAACTTTCTAAGATAGTTTGTGCAGGTAGGTACAAGAAAAACAGTCCTTGTGTGAAGAAACTCAACCTCAGCTACTAAAAAGGAAGCTAAGAGCAAAGCATTTGGATAGGTCACCTAAAAAGCTGGATGGATAGCAAAAATAGCACAGTATCCTTTGTCATTGGAGAAATGCAAATGAATACCACAGTGAAATACCATCTTCTATTAAAATGGCTCAAAAAACAAACAACGAAACTATCAATACCAAGTGCTGGTGAGGATGTGAAGTAACTGGAACTCTGGTACACTGCCGATGGGAACGTAAAGTGGTACAGCCACTTTGGAAAATAGCCCGGCAGGTTTTTATAATGTTAAACATGCGTTTACCATATGTCCCAACAATCCCACTCTAGACTGAAATAAAAACTTTTATTCACAAAGCAACTTGCTGTGAATGTTTATGGCAGCTTTATTCAAAATCACCCAAAGCTGGAAACAACCTAAATGTCCTATATTGGGAATGGATAAAAAACTGCTACATCCATACAATGAAAGCCAGCAAAGTGATGAACTATATATATACTGATGTATGCTCCACCATAGGTAAATCTTGAAGCATTATGTTAAATGAAAGACGCCAGACTCAAAAGTCTACGTATGTACTCTATGCTTCCAGGTGTAAGATATTTCTGTGATATTCTTGCAAAGGTAAAACCTCAGGGACATAAAGCAGTAGGTGACTATAAAAGGCCATGGGGGATTTCTGGGAGTGACACACTGGTTCTATAGCTTAATTACGGTGACAGGTACCCTTCTGTCCTCGTTAATCAAAACCCACTGAACTACACATTGAGGGGAAATTTTACTATATATATAGATATAGATATATATACTATATAGATATCTCTCTCTCTCTCTCTCTCTCTCTCTCTCTATATATATATATATATATATATATATAATAGATTAGTTGTTAAAATATAAAGCCAAAGTCAGAATCAGTTTTCAAGCAGGCTGTACAAATGCCCATGATGCTGTATCTCTAGTCAGCCTTTCCTAGAAGGACAGACACATCACTGCATCGTCCTTCCCCTAATCTAGGAGAAAGGTCACCTCAGCTCTCCCATAGGTGTCTGGCACTGGAGGACATTGGTATTGCTGCTTAGCTGACAGAGGTGACACTAGTAAAGAAAGCCAGCTGGAAGGGGCTCTGTCTGGGCTGCCCCTTCTAAACAATGTTGTGTAGAGTCAATGGGCCTGTAGTAAGTGACTGCCAGTGATGATAAACTTGGTCACCATAAGCCATTTGACACCTCAAATAATCTACAGGGTCAAAGTGATAGAGGCAGCCCTGCCTACCATGGGGTCAGCACACAACAAGCTCATGAAACTTCTCAAACCCAGGTTACTCTCCATCTGTCCCCACCCCACACGCAGTGCCAGAGCCATGGGCCACAGTCCTGAGAAGCAACAGAAAGCCATCTGACTGTGGCTTAGAAAAGAGAGCCGGGCATGGCTTAAAACAGAGAGGCCTCTGATGTCCCTTGTCTCTCTGAGAAGTAAGGTTTGTTTCAGAGCCAATGCGGGACTGTGAGTTCCCCCATCACAGAAAGCATGCATTTCTGGGAGCCAACCTGTCACAAGCTCTGGAAAGGATCTTTGGGCCACCTTCCTGCAGTGTGGGGGCCAAAGTGGGGGGTCAGAATTCACCTTACCTTTGGTTTCTGCCTCACCCTGCCTCTAGGCATCTCTCCATGGTTCTTCTCCTCTCACTGTTCTTTCCCAGCTCTTGGGGACTCTCCTCAACAGCTCTTCTCTTTCGCTCTCAGCCTTTCTGAGGCACAACAGACACATGATGAGCTACATATTTAAAAGTGTACAGTTTAATAAACTTTGGCGTTTGCACACATCGAGGAAGCCATGACCACAACCAAGATAGAGATACATCACCCCTAAAAGTTTTCTTGGGCTCCTTTTTATAACCCCTTCCTCGTGCCCTTGCTTGCTTCTCATTTGCAAGAACCACTGATCTGCTGTCAGTCACTACAGATTAGTTTGCATTTTCTAGAGTTTTATATAAATGCAATTATATACATAGTGTTGCTCTTTATCTTCTTTGGTGGGGGGGTCTGGCTACTTTCAGAAAAAAATCACTTGGGATGTATCCATGTTGCTGCATGTGTCAATAATTCATTCCTTTTTATTGCTGAGATGCATTTCAGCATAGGCTACACCACACTCTGTTTACCCATTTATCTCTTCAAGAGCCTTTCCATTGTTTCCAGGATCAGGGCAGCATGGCTCCTAAGCCAGCCTGGCTTGCGTTTGTTTAGGAAACACCCAGATCTCCTCATTGCTAAGCTTTCTTGCGCTGACCCCTGCTGCCCTGCTGCAGTGGGAATGGCAGGATCATTCCACAGAGCATAGAAAGCACTGTGGGGGAAACCGGCGTGTTTCCGTACACCACTCTGCTTCTCCTCCCCACTCCCTCATTCCGGCAGTCTCTCAAAGCACAAGGCCCCTTGACCTGAGCCAGGAAGGGAGGGACCATACGAGAACTGGGAGGAATGGAGCAGTTCAACAGGGGCACTTTGTCCCACCGCTGGCCCTTTGAGAAGGCAAGTTTCCGCAGAGTGGTAGGTGCTGACGGCTTTTATAACACTGGCTCTTGGAACATGTGTTTAAGAGACCAATATAGAATGTCTATGGCAGTGCTTTTTAAACTTGGAAGTCGAAGTGGACACAAATGATTGTAGGATCATGCTAAGATGCAGATTCTAATTCAGGAGGCCTGGGATAAGGACCTCAGATTCTGGCTTTCTAGCAACATTCTCTTGGAAGGGTCAATACAGGGGCTTAATTGTTTAATCGTTGCTTTTTTAATGAGTCCTTAATCACGGCCCATAAAACTTTGCTAAATACAGGCTAATTCCAATCTTCCTCTCTCCTGGAGGTTCCTGCAGCTATTTTGAATTGGCCTCCTGTGTCCTTGAAGACCTCAAACACTTCCTGGAAGTTAGGACTGGCATTAGGGCCAGATGGTGTCAGAGTTTAGACTAGTAAAAACAGCACTTCTTCTTGGCAAAATATTTACTGCTTCTCTTATTTTCTGCCTTATGCCTTAGTTCTTGGGAAATATTAAATTCTGGAACTAGACTTAGATTGCAGAGATGAGTTATGGAGTAGGCTGAGTATTAAAAAAAAAAAAGGGGGGGGGGGGACTCAGGTATTGATAGGAAAGGGAGAAGGAATTCCAAATTTTGCTCCCAAGGCTAATTCAACTTGAAGCCCAAGGTCCAAATGGTAAATCTGAGACCTAAAATCTAGATCCCTAGGATCTAGGGTTGTCAGATGAATGAGGTGAGGGTAGGGATTGAGAAATACTAATTTCCAGTTAGAAAACAGTCACAGAGTTGTAAAGTGCAGCATAGGGAATATAGTCAGTAATATTATAATAACTATTGTGGTATTAGATGGCTCCTAGACTTATTGGGGTTATCACTGTATAAGTTATATAATGCAGAATCACTTTGTTGTACACCTGAAACTGATATATTGTATGTAAACTGTAACTTAAAAATAAAAAATAGAGAGAGAGAACACCCAAATTAAAAAAAGGAAAAAAAAAACCCTAGATTTCCCAGGAAAACTTTCTAAATAGGCCTCTCCCAGTCCACAGGTCCCATTGAATGCTCCTCCCTTTCCTTTCATTGGCCCTCAGTAACTCCCATGCATGGGGAACAGCTAGAGGTATTTGGCTCATTCTTTAGGCTGTGTACTCTTTGCCCAGAGCCTAACTCTAATGGAAGCTTTTTTTTTTTTTCCTGAGGACCAATTATCACATACCTATCTAAGGTGAAAATGAACAAGTAATGGTAACCGGAAATCATAGATCACTGGGTGCAAAGTTCTGATAAAGTGATTCATTCAATTGTGCCAATGAACGTTCATCTCATGTTATGTGCAAAGCGCAGTGGGCACAGCGCCTTCCCGAAAGGAAAGACAGGACACACATGGACATATCTATACTCATTCTTGTTGGGGAAAAGCAAACTGAATATTTAAGAAGATCAGAGAAGACAACAGTCCCTTCTAGTTACGGGAATAAGGAAGGCATCTGGGAGCAGGTGGCACAGAGAGCTGGTTTGGGGGAAAGGGAGAGAGGATATTCCCGGAGAAAGGCACAAAGGTAGGAGTGCCACTGTCTGGGGAAAGGATGTCGCTCAATCTTTGTGTGGGGAGAAATGGAACAGGAAGTAGTAAAGGGAGGCCTCTAGAACTGCTTGAACTCTATTTGGTGGCTAATGAAGGATACAGAAATGATAGAACCAAAATGGTGCTTTAAGGTTGATTTGGCCCTAATGTGACTGGATGGGTAAGAGTAGGTGAGTTGGAAGACCATTCATTGTATCAGTTCAGGTGGAAGGGCCTTGGTCAGTATGGGCTTCTGGGGACAGAAAAAGTGGGTTGGCTGAGGGAGTGGGGAAGGAAGACACCCCAGGACTGATTGTCTGTACAGCAGGGATGACAAAGAGAAGGCAGTGATCACACTGCAATTTTGAGTCTTTCTGGGAGAATGACAGTTCCACACCATGAGTCTGGTTTTAGTAAAACTGAAACATGTATACGAAAATGTCTACAGGCAGATAGAAAAATAATCCTGTGGCTCTGAAAGCAAAGGCTCCCTGGAGAAAGACATGTAGGTCACCCACACAGAGGTCCTTCTACCTGCAAGCACACAAAACCAGGACAATCTCTAGTAGGCTACTCACTGGGGCTACAAACGTGAGAAATACAGAGTTCTCAGATTAGTAGAGCAAACAGGCCCTACAGTGACAGATTCCCATGACTGTGGGATGTCTGCAGCAGAGGTATATGCGGGGTGCTGCAGAAGGAGCGCAGCTAATGGTGGGGAGCCCTTGGGGCAGAGGAGGAGATGGGGAGGCGGAGGCAGGGAAGGGGCAGGCTCTTTCCTCTCAGGCTTACAGTTTTTGAGTACTTACAATGAGCTGTGCACACTGCCCGGCTAAGTGAAGTCTGCATTCTCCAAGCAGAAGAGAGGAATCTGTCGGAGAAGGAAAAGGAAAGAGAATGGTTTCAGGGGTAGGAATTCAAGGTACTGACATGTCCCTTAAGTCAAAAAACAAAACAAAACCATTTCAAGTGACAGCAGTGGTCATCAGTATCAAATGCTACCCAAAAGTCAAGAAGGACAATGACTAAGTGGAAATGGCTGATTTGGGGGGACTTAAAAGTCATGGTGACCCTTCATATAGCAATTTCAATTACAAAGCATCAGAAAAAGTTATATTCTAAAAGATTAAGGAATGAGCAGGTTATGAGATTTTTTTTGAGAGTCTTAAGTGAAAGGGGAATTGATGCTGGTAGTTCAAGGTAAGAATTTTTTTTTTTTTTTTGAAGATAAGAGAGCCTGGAGCATGTTGGTATTCAGTGAAGAAGGAGCTAATGGGGTAGAGGTATTCAAAAATCGAGAAGATAATTAACAAACTCGACTCAAAAAGGGGAATGTCAAGTTTTCCTTGGCTGCTCACCTGGGGCTGCAGACCTTGGTGGGGAAAATGAGGCCCTCAGTCAGTAGTGCTCCGGTTGGACCCTGAGTTTTCCTGGAGCCACAAGATCAGTGCTTTCTCTTTATACTTTATTTCCCTCAGTGAAACGGCTGCTTGAAGCCCAGCTTCCTAGTGGTCTCGCCTGGATATAAACTCTTAATCAGACAGACCCAATCTTCTCAACAAAACTGGTTTTCCTGGCCTTGAACACCAGGATCTCCTTATAGTCAGTGACAGCTCTGTTAAGCGCTGACCATTTGTCCACCTACATTTCCGTGAACCTCAGCTTTTGACTGTATGACACCAGGATTTTGGGACTTGCTTTGGAAAGTTTGTTAGTTGGTTCTTTCAAGAGACTTTATACATGGAAAATGCCTTTTAAATCCTCTGCTCCCAAATAAACCCTCTGCTCCTGACTTACATTGCACTGAATAACAATGGTTCGGCGTTCTCCAGTTTAGTTCAGCCTGCTGTTGCCTCAGCTTTGGAGTTGGAAGCAGGAGAAATTGTGATAAAGAGGTGAGTGGGGGTGCACCCTCCTTTCCAGGGGGTTGAAAGGAGGTGAAAGATTAGGGAGTTTTAGCAGGTCATCCTCGAATTTCATTTCAGCCCATCAGCCATCCACCTACCCATATATTTATTCATCCTCTCAATTACTCATTTATCTGTTACCAGTTCACAAAATTTGTGCAGCACCCACAATATGCCAGGCTCCAGAAACAAGAGACAAAAACACAGAGAAAGCCCCAGAAAAGACAGGAACTAGCCCATCAGTGACTAAGACACCTAGACCCGCCCAAATTCTCTTTTGCTTTCAGCCTGGGAGAAAGGGGAAAACCTGTTTTAGTCACTCATCTCAGTGGGGCTTCCCTTCACCAATTAGAATCTCAGTCCTCTCTCACAATTCTCCCTCAGGAGGTGTGAGCAAAGCCACTATTTGGCAATTCTGGGCAATAAGACAAGGCTGGGATGCCAACTCATTTCAAGACCTTAACCGGATCACCAAGTCTGGAGGTGGAATGAATGCTACCTACGCAATAAGTCTTCCTATTCATCATGGCAACAGGAAAATGAGCACTTTTTAAAAAGATTTTGTTTATTATTTTTAGAGAGAGGGGAAGGGACAGAGGCAGAGTGGGAGAGAAATAGCAATGTATGGTTGCCTTTCACCTGCCTCCAGCCGGGGACCTGGCTGGAGACCTGGCTTGCAACTTGGTTATGTGCCCTGTTTGGGAATTGAACCAGCAACCTTTGGGTTCTCAGGGCAGTACCTTATCCACTGTGCCACCAGCCAGGGCCCTTTCTTTGCTTCTTTATATACATGATTACATCTTTACCAAGCTGTTATGAGGATTACAGATGCTCCTTTGTACTCTGTTCTTCCCCCACTTTATATATTATGTCCATTTCTTCATATTTTTGGATGTTCTTCTACAGCATACTTAATGGCCATGTTGTATCCACAGAAAGAATAGTAGTAATAACAACAGCTAGAATAATGGTAATGAAAACAGTATGAACAATACTTAGAATATACCAGGCACTTTATGTACAATAACTCATTTAATTCTCACAATAACTTAATGAGGCAGAGATTACAAAATTACCCTTACTTTACAACTGAAAAACTGAAGCATAGAAGACACACACAGCCATTAAGCAGAGGGCCAGAACTTGAATCCAGGCCTCCTCAGCACGCACGCGCATAGCCATTTACTCACACTTGATGGAACCTCTTCTCTACTGATGGACAGACAGCACTTCAATTCACCAGCTTTTTTGTTACCATAAAAAATACTAACTTGAGCATGCTTCATACACACTTCTGTACACGTGTTTAATTATTTCTGTATAATTCCTACCAAAGGGAAAACTTACTTTTATGGCCTTTGGTACATATTGCCAAATTCCAGAAACATACCAAAAAACATAAATATATAGAGAATGCCTATATATATATGGAGGTACTATTTTGTATGACTGCTTAATGTTTCTGTTTATTTTTTTCTTTGCAATTTATATGCTGAAAATGTTTCCTCATGATTATTTTCATGTGCATTTCCTTGTTTGTTAGTTTTATAAAAAGACGTTTTTTCATAAAATTATTGGCTATTTATATATTTTTTCTATAAATAGCCAATTTGTTTACATGTGAGTACTTTCTATTACAGTATTCTTTTATTTATGAGTTCCTTGTACCTTAGTATATTAAGATTTTAAATCTAATGCCTACTATGTATATTAGAAACATTAGTCAAGGTTGTCATTTGCTTTTTAATGTTTTTTTATAGTGTTTTATATATATATATACACACAGAGACATTTTTAGTATTTTTGAGGGGGGTCCTGTTTTTTATAAAGAATATATTTATTTATTTTTAAAACGAGGGGAAGGGAGAGAGATAGAGAGAAAGAAGCTTCAATGTGTGAGAGAAATATCAATCAGTCACCTCTCACACACCCACACCTGGGGACCTGATCCTCTGCGCAGGCCTGTGCCCTGACTGCGAATCAAACCTGGGACATTTTGGTTCACAGGCTGGCTCTCAATCCACTGTGCCACACCAGACAGGGTACATTTTTAATTTTTACTCTATCAAATTCACTGATCTTTTCCCTTATGTTCTATCTTCAATGCCACATTTAGAAAGTCCCTACCTCAAGAGAAGATTAATATTCATTTACATTTTTTTGTCACTCTTTCCAAACACTGTCATTTAATGACTTAATGATCCTGTGAGAAAAACAGCAAAAAAAAGAGAACAACTGACCTAATGACTTGATGGACTCAGTGACACTTGTGGGTCCCCTGGGGAGCCACCTATTATTCTTCTCAGGGACTTTCATTCCCCGCATTAGCCAGAGGCTGCATTGCTTATCTCAGAGGTTGCCTGTTTGAGTCAAGGTCATTTCTTGGCTGCTGCTGATGAAAGCTGTGGGTTAACCATCTTTGTGCACTTGGACCACTTTTCTTTCCTCTCCCAGGCTTCTCCAAACAAACACCAAGAGACATTGAAAGTTGGTTCAAGGACTCCAACATTTCCTTTCTTAAAAAAAAAAAAAAAAAGAAAGAAAGAAAAAAGATAATTGCCTTTGTAGAGGCCCAATAAACCTTGTCTCTGCAGGGATAGCCCCACCCACGGGACCACTGTCTACCTGGCTGTTATCCTAACAGTAAGATTGTTTTCCAAGCCCCACCGGGTATTCTTGCTGAGTGATAGGAAGAACCAGGGTATTGAGCTGCATTCTCCTGGTGGCCGAAGTCAGAAAGAGATAACAAGTGCCTAAGAGTCACACACTGTTGGCACAGGATATCTTTCTAGGTAAACTTCAGCAGGTGGGGAATGAACAAGGTACATCTTACATGCCTGAGCAAGAAGCTGACAGTCAAGAAAACTGAATCACTGGTGAGTGAAGAGCTTATGAATTCATTATTATATTTCTCCCTCCCCATTTTGACTAAAAGCAAAAAACACAAAGTTTTCTCTGCTTAATTTATATCCTTCCCTAAACCTCACTATCTTTCCCCCCCCCCGTGTTACAATTACTACCAGTCTTTCCAGAGTGCCTCTGCAAGAGAAGTGATTTCTCCCTATAATAATAAAGGTATAAATGAGAGAAGTTTCTATGTACTGAGACAGGGGAGGAGGGACCGGGTCCAAACTGCCTGAATTTCTTAGAAAACAACATTATTGTGTTGATCGCAGTTTTCTCCCAACTCACCCCCAGAAGACACAGGCCTAGTGGCAGTATCAAGTTAGCAGTAGCCTATTCCTTCTTTTACAACAAAAGGTCGTCAAACTAAGAAGAGGAAGATTGCTTATGAAAGAGGATCTTTCAGTCACTTTCAGTGTCTTCTCTCCCAAACACACCTAATGCCCATCAGCTGGCATCATGCTGAGTTGGCATGTTCAGAGTCCCCAGGGAATTCAGGTTCAAAGTAGTCTGTGTAGATCTCAATCTCCTGTTTCTACTAATTTTTAAATGTTCTCGAGGTTCTTTATAAGCAGCTGCTGGTTAAAAACCAAAAGTTTTTATTATTATTATTTTATTGTTGTATTATATTTATCCCCCCCCCCCACACACACACACTGCTCTCCCCTGCTCCCCACTTCCCAACCCTCCCACAATCAATCCCACATGTTGTTCATGTCCATGGATCTTCAATGCTAAATTGTTCCTCTTCTTTGCCCCTTTCTCCTCCTCCCCATCCCCTCTGCACACTGAAAGTCTGTTCCTTGTTTCCACGCCACCGGTTTTATTTTGCTTGTTTGTTTTGTTCATTAGTCTCCTGTAATGGATGAGATCATATGGTATTTGTCTTTCACTGACTGGCTTATTTCACTAAGCATAATACTCTCCAGTTCCATCCATGTTGTTGCAAAAGGTAGTTTCTTTTTTCTTTCTGCTGTGTAGTATTCCATTGTGTAAATGTACCAAAGTTTTTTGATCCATTCTTCCACTGATGGGCACTTACGTTGTTTCCAGCACTTGGCTGTTGTAAATAGCACTGCTATGATCATAAGGGTGCATAGCTTCTTCTGAATTGGTGTTTCGCTGTTCTTCGGCTATAATCCTAGCAGTGGAATCACTGGATCATAAAGCAGTCCCACATTCAGTTTTTTGAGGAAATTACATATTGTTTTCCATTGTAGCTGCATCAGCCTGCATTCCCACCAACAATGTACCATGGTTCCCTTTTCTCCACATCCTCACCAGCACTTGTTTGGTGATTTGTTAATGATTGCCATTCTGACAGATGTGAGCTGGTATCTCATTGTGTTTTTTTTTTTTAAGATTTTATTTATTATTTTTAGAGAGAGGGTTGGGGGGAGAGTCAGAGACAGAGACAGACATCAGCGTATGGTTGCCTTTCACCTGCCTCCAGCTACGGACCTGGCTGGAGGCCTGGCTTGCAACCTGGTTATGTGCCCTGACAGGGGATTTGAACCAGCAACCTTTGAGTTCACAGACCAGCACCTTATTCACTGTGCCACCGGCCAGGGCCTCATTGTGATTTTAATTTGCGTCTCTCTGATGGCTAGTGATATTGAGCATTCTTTCATATGCCTATGGACCCTTTGCATGTCCTCCTCGGAGAAGTGTTTGTTCAGCTCCTTTGCTCATTTTTAATTGGGTTGTTTGTCTCTTTGGTATTGAGTTATATTAGTTCTTTATATATTTTAGAGATCAAACTCTTGTCTGAGGCATCATTGGCAAATATGTTTTCCCATACAGTTGGTTCCCTTTTAATTTTGGTGATGTTTTCTTTAGAGGAGCAGAAACTTTTCAGTTTGATATAGTCCCATATGTTTAGTTGTTTCTTTTACTTCCTTTGCCCTTAGAGAAATATTGGTGAAAATATTGCTGGGTGGGATATCTGAAATTATACTACCTATGTTTTTCTCTATAACTTTTATGCTGGTGCAGTTTATGTTTAAGTCCTTTATCCATCTTGAGTTTATTCTGGTGTAAGGTGTAAGTTGGTGGTCTAGCTTTATATTTTTTGCATGTCCCTGTCCAGTTCTCCCAATACCACTTGTTGAAGAGAATATTTTCATTCCATTTTATGCTCCTTCCCCCTTTGTCAAATATTAATTGATCATAGAGTCCTGGGTTTTTTTATGGGCTCTCTATTCTGTTCCATTGATCTATGTGTATATTCTTACACCAGTCCTATGCTATTTTGATTACAGTGGTGTTGTAGTATACCTTAATATCTGGTATGGTGATTCCTCCTACTTTGTTCTTTCTCAAGATTGCTGTGGCTACTCATGGTCGTTTTGGTACCATGTAAACTTTTGAAGTATCTTTTCTAGATCTGTGAAATATGTCATTGGTATTTTAATAGAGATTGCATTGAATTTATAGATTGTTTTGGGTAGCATGGACATTTTAATGATGCTAATTCTTCCCATCCATGAACATAGCATCTGCTTCCATTTATTTCTATCTTCCTTAATTTCTTTCTTCAGTGTTCTGTAGTTTTCTGAGAACAGGTCTTTTACCTTCTTGTTAAGTTTATTCCAAAGTACTTTATTTTTCTTGTTGCTATAGTAAAATCCCCTACTCTAAGTGTGTTGCTGTTGGTATCCTTCTTGAAGTCCTTCAAGATTTTCCTTATATATTTAGGTGCTCCTATATTGGGTGTATATATATTTACAAGAGTATATCTTCTGCTAAATTGTTCCCTTAAGTATTATGAAATGTCCTTCTTTGTCTCTTTTTATGGACTTCATTATAAAATCTATTTTGTCTGATATAAGTATTGCTATTCCAGCCCTTTTTTCATGTCCATTTGCCTGAAATATATTTTTCCTTCCCTTCACTTTCAGTCTGTGTTGATCTTTTGTTCTGAGGTAAGTCTCTCATAGACAGCACATATGTGGGTCATGTTTTCTTATCCATTCAGCTACCCTATGTCTTTTGATTGGTGCATTTAATTCATTCATATTTAAGGTTATAACTGAAAGGTACTTATTCATTGACAGTTTCCCCCTTTGTACCCATGTTCCTCTCTGTCTCTCTCTGTTTCTTCATCTTTTTAAAGCAGACCCTTTAGCATTTCTTGCAATGCTGGTTTGGTGGAGGTGTATTCTTCTAGCCTTCTTTTGTCTGGGAAACTCCTTATTTCATCTTTCATTTTGAATGAGAGCCTTGCTTGGTAGAGTAGTCTTGATTGCAGGCCTTTGTTTTTCATTACTTGGAATATTTTTTGCCATTTCCTTCTGGCTTGTAGTGTTTCTGTTGAATAATCAGTTGATAACCTTATCGAAGCCCCCTTGTATGTTATTAATTGTTTCTCTTTTAATGCTTTTAAGATTCTCTCTTTGACTTTGAAATTTTCCATTTTAATTATGATGTGTCTTGGAGTGGGTCTGTTTGGGTTCATCTTCATTGGGACCCTCTGTGCTTCCTGAACTTGAGTGATATTTTCCCTCATCAAGTTAGCAAAGTTTTCTGTCATTACTTTTTCAAACAGGGTTTCTATCCCTTGTTTCCCTTCTCCTTCTGGTATCCCTATGATACAGATATACAGATATTATTGCATTTCATGTTGTCCTGCAGCTCTCTTTTCATTTTGCTGCACCATCTAGAAATTTTTTTCTACATTGTCCAGCTCGCTGATCTGATCCTTTACTTCCTCTAGCCTGCTTTTGATTCCTTCTACTGTATTCTTCAATTCAGAAATTATATTCTTCATTTCCTCCTGGCTCTTATTGATAGTTTCCAGGTCCTTTTTAATGCTGGCATAGTTCTCAGTAAGTTCCTTGTAGTTTCCCTGGAGTTCTTTGTAGTTCTTATAATTTCTTTGAGCTCACTGAGCTCATTGAGCTTCTCTATTATCATTATTTTGAATTCCATATCTGAGCCAAGTTTGCTTGCCTCTATTTTACTTAGCAGTCTTTCTGGGGATTTCTACTTTCCATTTGGTGATGGATTGTTTCTTTTTCTCCCAATTTTTAGGTGTCTTTTTTCTTTTGCTTTTGCTTTTCAGATTGGGCTTTTTTGAGTTCCTGTCTTTGTGGTATGACCTTCTTTTGTGTGGAGGTGCAGTTTCTTTACTTCTTGGATCCACTTCTAGTGACATCAGATTATTCATATCCTGTGCCTAGTCAGCCTGTTGGAGCCAACCAGAGATCCACTGTCTTTGTGCCCTTTCGTTTTTAATATAAGTAATCTGTGCAGCTGTCAGGTGTAAATACTGCTGGGCAGGACAGATTAGTTCAGTTGTAATCCAATTGATCTGTGATCAGTGCTCGATTTAGGCACTGCTGGGCAGGGCCAATTAATTCAGTTGTAATCGAATCAATCTGTGATCAGCTGCCAGGCTCAGGCACTGCTGGGTGGGGCAGATTGATTCCAATGGGCGGGGCTATGACAGCCCCTCTGACTGTTGCCCGTGGCACAGGGTAGTCTGCCTGTGGTGTAGGGAAGAGTCAGCACTGGGACCCCATGAGCTGCTCCCTCATTCCTCTCCTCAAAGTCACCATTCCAAATTCTCCATAAGCATCTTTAGTCCAATCTGCCCTCCCTCTGCTGGAGCCCAGGGTAAGTGGGTGCCAATGTATTTCCATGCATGGTCACTTTAGCAATTCTCTGTCTCTAGTGTTCTCATGCTAGCAAACCCTGCAGCTTTTTCTTCTCACAGTTGGGTGCTGTTTTACTCTCAGCTGTGTTGCTGTAGGCTGGGAAGCCCAGCTGGGGGTTTAGAACCCACCCTTTTCTGGTAGAGCCACCAGCTCCAACCCTTTGGCTGCCGCCCCCAGGAGCATAGCCAGCCCTCTCACATCTCTGTACTTCCTACCAGTCACATTGTGATGAAGCATCCTCTTCTGTTCTGTACATGGTTTTAAGGCTTCTTTCCAGCTGGTGTATTGTTGGTTATTCCGGATGACTTTTCCCCAATTAAGTTGTAATTTCAAACTGGTCCTGGGAGGATGTTGGTGTAGCTCCACTTTTCCTCCGTCTTGGAATCCCCTAAAAGTTTCTTAACTATTAAAATTCCTGTGCCCTATGATCAGAACCAGCTATTTAATAGGTGTGAAGCCTCAGTGTGAAGTTATGGGGCCCCCTGCTAAATATTCACAATTTCAAGATGGCTGTAGCAGAGCTTTAAACCAAGCAGTGGGCCCTTCTGCATAGGATCATGAAGCTAGTCGTCTATGATACTGCTTAGGAGTTAACTGGGGAGATAGACTCAGTATCTCCATCCCTTACACAGGCTGAAGGATGGGCATCTCTACAGAATAGAGCACTGCCAACCCTAGAATTCCGAGTTCTTTGTGGGACACCATGGGACAGTGACATATTACAAGTCCCTCCTCACTTGGCTCATGGCGACTGGAGGCAATGTGGCAAAGGCCTTGGAACTGCATGTCACCAGCAGAGTTCAGACTCCCAAGAGCCCCATCTCCAGTATTATGGTTAGGTAGGATTTTTTTCTTATTTTTAGAAGATATATGATTAAGTATTTGAGGTTAAATGCCAAAATGCCTGAAACTTCTTTTCAGGTGGTTCAGGATACATATATATGTATATACATACACACACATACACACGTGTATACACACACATACACACACATATTCTACATGTACATGTAGTGGTAAGGGAAGGCCTCTCTATGGGTGCACCATGTGGCCATATGGGGAAAGAACATTCCAGAATAGGTAACCATAGAAGCAAAGCCTTGCAGGGTACCCTAGTCAGGCAGCTAGCATGACAAAGCTAAAAACCTAAATTTTGGGTTCTAAAACCAGACAGGTATCCCTTACAGATGTCACTTTATTCCATCACAGTGTTTACCACTATATGAGCTTATCCTGCTCTGTAATTTGGAATGTGACAGCGTGGGATTCCAGAATTTTTTCCCACTGAACTCAATCCCTGCTGAATTTTGCAGCCAGCAGTTGTGGAGACTCATTTTCTGTGCACTGGAACCCTGGGCTGGGGGCCTGGTATGAGGCGGGGACTCCTCATTCCTGAGATGTCCTTCCCAAATTTTTATCCACCACAAATGGACATGGGACCAGCCTGTTCTGCATCTGTGCCTCTCCTACCAGCCCGAATGGATGCAGTTTCTTGAATTCCATAGTTGTCAGACTTCCATTCAAATTCATTTCTGGTGGTTCTGAATGATAGCTGTGCTGTATTTTAGTTGTGATTTTTTTTTAAAAGATTTTATTTATTATTTTCAGAGAGAGGGGAAGGAAGAGAGGCAGAGAGGGAGAGAGGCATCAATGTGTGGTTGCCTTTCACCTGCCTCCAGCCACAGACCTGACTGGAGACCTGGTCTGCAACCTGGTTATGTGCCCTGGCTGGGGAATCAAACCTGTGATCTTTGGGTTCGCAGGCTGGCACCTTATCCACTGTGCTACCAGCCAGGGCTAGTTGTGATTTTGATGTGGTTGTGCCAAGAGATGAGCCATGTCGCCTACACTGCCATCCTGGCCAGAAGCCCCCTTATTTTTCGTACGCACCCCATACCACTGTATTTCAGCACCTACAACAGTGCCACAGTGGTGGGAATTTAATCCATATTTGCTGCTTGAGTGACCATGTATGAATATGTGGTCAAAATGATCATTTAACTCAAGAATGCCTGTAGGGCCCATTTCTCCCTCAGTCTCCAGCACACTGCTGGCCAGAGGGGAGGGAAGGAATCAGTGATGTCAATCACAGGGACTGTTTAGATCTCGCACATCACAGAAAGCAAAGGGTTGCTATTGCTAGATGGCAAACATCCATGGAAGAGATGGTTGGGAACTTGCCTGCTTTTCAAACCATTCCATACAATCAGAGTTTGGGTCCCACCCTCCGGCTCCCTTTGTGGGCCCTCCAGAAAGTGTGTGTGTGGAAGGAGCAGGGGGAGGAGGGATGCTGGGTGTTACATAATCTTTGATCAGCAGCCCTCTCTGATCTGAAACAGGATTTCAGAGATCCAAGGGTTAAAATACCACTCAGACCCCTCCCCAGGTTTCCTAGTGGGATTCACCACCTGTTGGAATAGTCTCACCAGGTTTAGGAATTCCTCCCAACTGTGATTTCAACCTGTAAATACAAGTAGCAGGCTGGCTTTAAAGGGAGATTTACATTGATCTGCTGAGAGTGTTGATGATCTGGGAGAATTCGGTAGGAGCCATGATACATTTTTTTATTTTTAGCAAAAGCCTACTTGTGTGCCAAGGAAAAAAAAAAGAAAACACCTGTCTTAGAGATTAAACAAAATGATAATTCCGGACTTTCAAAATCAGAGTTGGCTAAGTGCCGCAGGCTCAGCACTCTTGTCGAACATGTTTTAAGAACAGCAGGTTTTTAAGTGCCACCCCACAGGCGGTGTGGGCAAACCTGTGAGGCTACTTTGCCTCCCTGTGAGAATGTGGGCCTTTATTCATCTAAATCACCTTCAGATTGCCACACTTTAAAAAGTAAAAATAGGACGGGTCATGTCATATAGATAATATTAATGGACCAAAGATGACTTGTATGTCATATTTAGTTCTTTACACTTAGCATGTAAGAAGTTAAAAGCTTAAAAAAAAAATCTAAAGGGGTTTTTATATTTCTCAAAGCAAGAAAACAAAAGTGATCCAACTTATTTTAATGTTGCTCTCTGCTAATGAGTTTGAAATCTTTTTAGGGAACAGTCCATCTCTTTTGACAAAAGAACAACAGGGGCTTGGCCTTGACACAGGTAAAACTTCCTGAGAGACTTGGCCCTTTGCCTACAGTAGGAGCTAGACATGCCAAGTCCACAGACATAGCAGAAATGGGGGTGATTCCCTTCCAGGAAGAAATAGCAGTCTAGCCATTTGTCAAGTGAATAGGTAAAAGTCCTATTGGCAGACAGACAAAACTGAAGCATACAGCTTGAAAGTTCCTGTAGCTTCTCTCACAATCAAAGAAACAATTTGTTGTATCAATGAGTCCTCTGTGGAGTAGAAAAATTGACGTGAAATTTTCTATTGCAGCAGAGCTTGTACAAGTGACTAATCTAACCAACAAAACACATTGACAATAGCAGACATCGGCTTTAGAACTGTCGTCTAAATTTTCTTCTTAAGTCATCACAAGTTTTGAGGAAAAAAAACTTAAAGTCACTAGCAAGACCGAACAAATTCCTTTAGATGGTAAGCAAGGATCTAAAAATGACCTAGGAAATGTAAGAAAAGGCTGAGTTTATCTTATTTTTCTTTGGGCCTTTATTCTGTTTCTTTTGCGACTGAGGCCAGTGCTTTCCTAGTACCCAGCTAGTGTCTTAGAAACTAAACAGGTTAAAAAACATCTAGGATCATATGCTATAAGATATTCTCCAAAACACATGACTTAAATGATCATGGTGTTTTTAAAAATAGTTTGCATACTGAAACGATTTTCTAAGACTTATGTATAAATATCAGTCAAATGTAGAATGGAAGGATAAAGTGCTTCCTAGATAAGGTAAGCTACAGGAGTTCATCATCTCTAAGCCATTATTACCTCAAATGCTAAAGGAACTTACTTAAGAAAAAGAAAATCAAAACTATGAACATCAAAAAGGCAACAATTTCACAACTACCAACAATTGAATCTAAAAACAAACCAAACAAACTAAGCAAACAATGAGAACATGAACAGAATTATACGTACGGAGATCATTTGGAGGGTTATCAGCTGGGAGGGGGAAGGAGAAGAATGAAGGTGAAAATGCAGGGATTAAGAAGCATAATTGGTAGGTACAAAATAGACAGGAAGATGTTAAGAATAGTATAGGAAGTGGAGAAGCCAAAGAACTTATATGCATACTCATAAACATGAACTTAAGTGGGGGATTGTTGGAGGGAAGGGGGATACCTGGCAGGGGAAAGAACTGGGACAACTTTAAGAGCAAAATAAATAAAATGTACCACGCTGGCCTGTGAACCGAAAGGTTGCTGGTTCAATTCCCAGTCAGGGCGCATAACCAGGTTGCAAGCTAGGTCTCCAGCCAGATCTGTAGCTGGAAGCAGGTGAAAGGAAACCATACATTGATGTTTCTCTTCCTCCCTGACTCTCTCCCTTCCCCTCTCTCTGGAAAATAATAAATAAAATTTTTTTAAAAATAGATGGAATATATAAATAAATAAATAAAATAAAAGACCAGGCTTTTGTGAATTCACTTGGAAAACAATGTTTGTTACATATGAATGTTGGAGCCAAAACAACATCTTTAATTTTTAATCTCCTTTTCTTTATTCATATAAATGAAATAATTTCTATCTTATCATTGCTGCTGGATAGAAAACAGTGCCCCCATACTGTGATCCTCCGCAAAGAACGTTGAATATGGAATCAGCTTTGGTCTCTCTTGCCTATAACATGTACCATTCATCCTCTATCATTCATCCTGTATGTATTTACTGAGATCTACTATGTGCACAGAGGTGAACTGAAAGCTTTGGTACATTTAGAGATGGCTCAGATATGGATCATTTTGCATGGGATATATTTATGATAAGGAACACAGGATTAGGAACCAGAACACTGGGTTCTATAGTCTTTGGCTTTGCCACCAACTATGTGACTCTTGCCAGATTGCTTAACCTATCTTCACTATCTTCACCTATAAAATGAGGGAGAATCTAGATCAATAGTTCTTAACCTTGGGTCCATGACCTCCAAGGTATTCAAGGGTCATTTCTGGGTTATATAAATTTGTATGGGGAAAAACTGCATTTTATTTCCACCAATCTCTAGCTGAAAATGAACATTTCCTTCCATTGTCAATATAGGCAACAAGCTATAGTAGTATTAGTTATGTATTACCTGTGTTTTGTTACCAATAGAAATCACATATATCTTCATTATTATATGGTAATTGTTGCAGATAACTTGAAATAGTGTTTAGGCTCATTATTACTTAGAAGTTATTAGACCTGCTACTAAAGTTTTTAAAAAAACTAATATGAAAAGCTTAGATATATAAAATATTACAAGTTTTAAAAATATATATTGGAAACTTCCATTAGGATGTCTATTACTTAAAAAAAAAAAAAAAAAAACCACTAAATAAAAATAACAAGTGTTGGTGAGGATGTGGATAAGTTGGAGCCATTGTGCACCATTGGTGGGTATATAAAATAGTGCAGCCAATATGGAAAACAGTATCATGATCTTTAAAAAAACTAAAAATAGAACTTTCATATGATCTAGCAATTCCACTTCTGGGTATATATACACACACACACACAAAAATTAAAAGGGACTCAAACAGATATTTGTACTCTCATGTTTAAAGCAGCATTAGTTACAATATCCAAAAAGTGAGAACAACTCAAATGCTCATCAGTGGGTGAATAAATAAATAAAATGTGGTGTATAAGGTACGTATCAGAAATGCTATTCAATCATAAAATAAGGAAATTATGGCACATGCTACAACACGTGCTAAGTGAATAAAGCAGTCACAGAAGGCCAATACAAGGGTCCCCACTTATCTGAGGGGGGTATGTTCTAACATCAAATGAATGCCTAAAACCTCAAATAATACTGAACCCTATATGTGCTATTTTTCCCCTATACATACACTCTTATGATAAAGTTTAATTTACAAATTAGACATGATAAGAGATTAATAATAGTAGAACAATGATAGCAATATGCTGTAATAAAAGGTATGTCAGCATGCTCTTCCTCAAAATATCTTACTGTACTGAACTAAGCTTTCATCTTGTGATGATGGAAGATGATAAAATTCCAGATCTATTCCTAAAGCTGTGTAATCATTCCTTACCTACAGTAAATGGCTTGGAGTCACTTGTTTTAGGGGCTCCTTTGCTGAAGTCTTCGTGTAAGCTCCATACTTTCCCACGCACCCTGTTGCCATCAGTCAGAACACAATTGCAGTTCACGTCTGCCAGCCACAAATTATATGCCCTTTCCCTCTGAATTAAGCACTTATCATGCACTGTGACCATAACTTTTGCATCAATAAAACTAGCACGAATTTCTTTTTCCTTCTTCACAATTTCACTGATAGATTTGTTCTTATTGTAGATCTTAGCGACCTCAGCACACAATTTCTTCTTTCCTTATTAAGTGAGAACTTTCACCTTTCCGCTTTTAAAAAATACTTTGTGGCTTCTTTTTAGCATATGTGAATTGCCAGCATCACTACTCTTCTGCTTTGGGGCCATTATCGAGTAAAATAAGGGTGACATGAACACAAGCAGTGTGATACAGCGACCGTCAATCTGATCAGCAAAAGGGCTACTTTGTGCCTGTGGTGTGGGAGTATCTGCAACGTGGAGACACAGAAAAAAGGGGTGAGGCATGCTCATCTCAGGGTGATATCACGAGATTTCACCACTATTCAGAATGGTGTGCAATTTAAAACTTATGTGCTGTTTATTTCTGGAAATTAAAAAAATATATTTTATTTATTATTTTTAGAGAGAAGGGGAAGGAGAGAGGCAGAGAGGGAAAGAAACATCAATGTATGGCTGCCTTTCACCTGCCTCCAGCTACGGATCTGGCTGGAGACCTGGCTTGCAACCTGGTTATGTGCCCTGGCTGGGAATTGAACCAATGACCTTTGGATTCACAGGCTGGCACCTTATCCACTGTGCTACCAGCTAGGGTGGGAAATTTTTATTTAATATTGTCAGACCACAGTTGACCACAGGTAGCTGAAACATGGGAAGAAGAACTATGGCTAGAGGGACTTAAGAATAGTCAAATTTATAGAGACAGAATATAGAATAGTGGTGGCCAGGGGCACGCAGATTGTAGGTTACATTAACTGGATATAAAGGTACAATTTTGCAAGATGAAAAGAGTTTTGGAGGAGGACAGTGGTGATGGCCATGCAGCAATGTGAATGTACTTAGTGACACTGAATAGTACATTTAAAAATGATTAGGATGGCAAATTTTGTTACATGTATTTTATCATAATTTTTTAAATAGTCAAAAATATATATTGATAACTGCATTTCAACATGATTCAACTTATGGAATCTTAAGTATTTCATTGTATGTATTTAAAAATATTATTCTGGAAGGGATCAGTGGGCTTCATGATAATGCCAAAGGGGTCCATAATATAAAAAGATGAAAAAAGTTCTCAAAAACCTCAAAAGTTGCCCTGGCTGGAGTGGCTCAATGGATTGAGTGCCAGCCAGTGGACCAAAAGGTTGCTGGTTCCATCCCCAGCCATGGCACATGCCTGGGTTGCAGGCTAAGTCAACTGATCACTGCTTCTCTCCCTCTCCTTCTCCTTCCTTTCCCTCTCTCTAACTAAATAAAATCTTTTTTAAATACCCTCAAAATCAGTTTTCAGTTTAGAAATTCTATAATTCTCTAAAATGGAAAAGAAGGCAAGAGAAAAATAGTTGTTTTATAAAATGGTTGAATGTACCTATAGGTAACGTTATTTAACCCTCTATAAATTAATTTTTTTTCCTAATTAAACTTTTAAGCTGGAATCGGAAATATTGAAAATGTTTTTTTAAGTCCCGATCTTTAAAATGCTTACCTTAGAAGTCTAGCCAGGTGCTTGATGAATTACTTTAATTATTGATTATAAGCCAGGTTTTTAATTTCATTTTCCCAGCATTTACTAAAATACTGTATCAGGGTAAGAACGAGCACTTTTACATCATTTTACCTGTAGCAAAAAAGATAGAGAAGATCTTCTTTTTATATCTTGGCTTCAAATAAGAAAAGGAAAAGTATTTTCAATCTTTAAGGCAGTTTATCTGCTCCGACACCACTGGATATAGGACCTGGGTGTACCCAGCCTCCATTGCTTGCCTGACCCAGCTGGCCCACCACAGGAGGCACAGGCAGTTTAGATAAAAGGACAAAATGAATTTCTTCCCTCAAGGAGAAGCAAAGCCCTCTTTATCAGTTCTGTTTCCTTACCTGATCCTCAAGGTTCTATCTAATTACCTAAGCTGCAAGTGGGTCATTTTCTGTTGTAAAGGATTTTTATAGAAACTGTAAAATAATATTTGAACAAGTTGCATGTCCTTGATATCCCTCATCTCAGTAGCCCTTCACCAGGGTGATTTTGTTCTCCAGGGGACATTTAGCAATCTTTGGAGACATGTTTGGTTATCAGGACTAGGGGGCTGGGGTGAGCTACTGGCATTTAGTGAGTAGAGGTCAGAGTCAGGGGTGCTGCTAAACATGCTTCAGTGCATAGGGTGATGCCCAATAGCATGAATTTCTGTCTCAAAGTATCAGTAATGTCAAGGTTGTGAAACCCTGCTTTATTGGATTTTGTTAAAAAGAAAATGAGAGCCATCTTGGTAGGGGGAAGTGGACAAGGGAGAAGAACATAAAATCTTACTGAGTACTTTACACTTTACTTACTAATACCTTCCACACCCACTGCAACAATGTGTTTTAGGTATTTTCTTCATTTATACAAGTGAAGAAATAGGTCCCATGAATAGGTTATCTGTCTGAGTCATACAGTGGCAGATACAATGAACCTGGGTCAGTCTGGCCCTAAAGCCTATGTGCTGTCTACTGTTCGTACAGTTAAGAACTGAAAACTCAGCTCAAGTGTATTAGCATGAGTCCCTAAAACATGAATTCCCAGTCTTTGTTAAGCCCTGCCATGCCACGGACAGGTTTACCCAGTATCCCATCTAGGCTAATTCTGTCACTAAAGCGGCATACAAAAGAAGTGTTAGATTGTTCAAGAGACACAGAAATGAACTGGAAAAAAAAAATGAATCTGTATGAAATTTAGTGTTCAATTTAGAACACTAAATTGAAATAATAGTTCAGTATGTTGACAAATGTTAAAGTACCTGACATCAACAGAGATGCTACCGGAGGGGCCCCTTCCATGTGTATTGGAGTAGATGAGAAGGCTTCATGAAGGAAGTGAGAACTGAGCTTTCAGAGAGCATAGAATTTGAAGATTGAGTTACATTCAGGAGGGGAAGGCAATCTATTACCATGATGTGTATGGGATGTTCTGGATTCAGATTGCCTATGTTTAAATCCAACTTCTAGCACTTAATAACTGGTATGACCTTGGACAAGGTACCTAACTAACCTTTCTGTGTTTGGTGCGCGTGTGTGTAGATTCCAGATGCTACATTTTCCATTAGGTTTCTATGAGAATTAATAAGATACTGCATGTAAAGCCTTAGCATAGTGCTCACCCCATATTAATGCTCACTGAATGTTAGCTTTACAAAAAGGCAGGATGCATGTGTGTACATGCGCTCACATGCATGTAAAGGGTGAGAGTGAGAGAGAGAGAGAGAGAGAGAGAGAGGAAGAGAGCGAACCCAAGGATATGTCTAAGGGTTTTTGGCTGAACATCTGGGAAAAATAGGGGGAGGTTGCCCTTAACTGACATGGAGAAGAGTGTAAGAGGAGAAAGTTATTTTTGCAGGGAGATGGCTATCAGGAGTTCAATTTAGGAACCTGTTAAATTAGAGACGTCAAGTTGACAGTTGGAGATAAGAATGTAGAAATGTTCAGCATACATTTCTACATGCAGGTGATGTTTTAAGCTATGAGACTAGATGAGATAAACTAGGGAGTGAGTAAGTAGGAGAAAAAAAGGATGGGGGTCCTAGGATTAAGCCCCTAGGCATTCTGACATTTAGAGGTTGAAAAGCCGAGGAAGAAGAAACTATTATAGTAATGAAGATAGAGCAGCCAGAAAGCTGGGAGGAAAACCGGGCAAGTATGCTGTGCTGGAAGCCAAGTGAAAAAGTGTTTAAGGAGAGAATCAAACAACTATAAAACGCAGCTAATAGATCAAGTTAGATGATGATTGGGAAATCATTGCTGGATTTATCACTAGGGAGTCACTGGTACCCTGCAAAGAACAGTTTCTGAGTAGAGATTCAAAAAATAATAGGAGAGTCCCTAGCCAGTGTGGCTCTGTTGGTTGAAGTGTTATCTATAACTGAATGGTTGCAGGTTCAATTGCTTGTCAAGACACACACCTAGGTTATGGGGTCTGATCCCCAGTCTGGGTATGCGTGGGAGGCAACCAATCAATGCTTCTCTCTTACATCAATTTCCTTTCCTCTCTCCCTAAAAGAAGCAATGAAAAAAAAAGTGTTTTTGGTGAACAAGGCCTTAAAATGCAGGTTGAATCTGATCTTACTTACCAGTAAGGAACTCTATTGGGCTGTGAAAGTGGAGGGGAAGATGGATCGGGTGGTGGATTCTTGTTTAACAGGTTTTGGATTGAAAGGGCAGGCAGGGGGATTGACACGTGAAATGGGTTGAAGACAGTCAGAAATAGAGGCGTGAGCTTGGCTGATGTGTCAGGGCTGGAGAAGCTGATGTGGACATCAGCAGTTGAAGCCAGAGCACATTTTGTCAGTACCAAATCTTCCCCAGGTAGGCGTCTTATGGCCACAGGGAGAAAGGAATTGTTTTCTAGGGGTGAAAAACAAAAAGAGATTTGAAATGGATTTCAATTTAGGAACTTGATGAAATCCCAGCTGCTGCCCTCAGACTACCCTATGATATCTTTTCACGCACCCATTTCCTGAAGGATTCTTTCTCAACGTGATTGTTCTTGTAAGGCTTCTGCTTCTGAAAAATTGCTTTAACAGTGACCTCTAGTGTTACACGGAGATCTTGGCTAACGGATGATGCAGTCTGAAACGAAAAATCCCTCAACCTCAGAGACACTGCATACATTCCTATTGCCAGAAGGCGCCTTAATGAATGATTCCACTCATCTCTCTGACTTTAGAAAGGACACCACTTGAACAATTCCAGCCACTTTCACTCAGAGCAGATGTAGTGAAGCTTGAGTAAGTTCTGAGAATGACAACTAGAGTGAACACGGAAGGTGATGTATTTTCCCCCTGAGGATAGGTTTATTTTTAAATGAAGAAGAAGATACTACAGGTAGTTGACACATGCAGTATAAAACACTGAACTTAAAAAGCAAACAAATCTCCAAGGGTGAAATCTAAGAGGTGCCTCCTTGGCACCATGAAGAGGTTGTTTTAGTCCAATACTGGCTACACCGTTGTGCATTGTTTTCATGTCAGGTATGCTTACAATCACTTCATTATTCTGTGCATTTACAACTAAGGAAAGCAAAGTGTAGCAATTGGTCCACCAGCCAGGGTGACAGACACAGCTGAAAGGGGGCAGAAGCAGGATTGGAACCCTGGCTTTTTGATTCCCAAGTCCATGTTCCTAACTTCTGTGAACGCCGTCCTTAAGCCACACTCCAGCCTTCTGGTCTATCCAGGTTCCTTTTGAATGTCTCTGTAGGTCTGGTCTATCTTGAGTTTTTGATGCATCTTAATGGGAACATTTCCTATCCTAAAAAAGAAAGAAAGAAAGAAAGAAAGAAAGAAAGAAAGAAAGAAAGAAAGAAAGAAAGAAAGTTTGTATTTATGTAATTAATAAATCCTGAAAAAGTCTTCCTTCATAATATTCACACAGCATTCTTCATTTTCAAAGGACTTCCACATACCTCGTTTTGCCTGATCCTCACTTGTTTGTTTCTGTTAATAGAAGAGTAAGTGAGGCTCTGGGAAGTGAAGCAATTGGCCCAGTGAAAATGTAACAAGGTTGTCAAGAAAAAAGGAGTGCATGGTATTTGATGACTCAGAAAATCAGAATTTTTGTTGAAAAATAATACTTTTTTGCCTTTTCGGTTTCATTTGGTAGCTACTAACATCTGGTACCATAAACATCTGGCAAACAAAGCTAGAAGTACAACCCCTCCTTTCTGGTCATCCTTAGGGCTTTCATTTTCCAAACTGGATTCCAGAGCCTCTTCTTCAACTTACAGGACTTAGATAGCTGCCTGCTCAGTGCCCCCTAATTATCATATGGCACCAGGCACTGCTCAACCACCCCACACCTGTCAACTTGTGTCATCTTCACAGCAACCCTATGGGGTGGGTGATGTTTTTTCCCCCTCATTTTACAAAAGAGGAAAGAAGCACAGATACTATGCATACAGTAGGTTATACAGTAGTCCTGATAAATATAAAGTTTATGTAAAAGCCAATGAAATTCTCCTATCAAGCAGTGAGTGTTCATTACAGACTGTGACCCATTGTAATGCTGTAAAGTAGTAGGACAAATATGAGTCCTTTGATGCAAGAGGGATTTGGGTCTCCATGAAGTTAAGTCATTCATTCAGTGTTGGTCCAGAGGGAGGCAGGGCTGCTGGTGGTGGCCACCCACCAGCGTGGCCAGACCAGTCGTCGAAATGGTGCATTTTTACGTGCAGGTTGGCAATGGCTACCTATGGGCTCACGCTTCCCAAGAACCCCCATCACTCCTGCTCCCTGGGCCCCTTCCCTGCAAGCCCTCCAGATCTCTTTATTGCCCAGTAGCTCCAAAGGCCCTGAAAGGCTCTCTTTGGGAACTGGCACTAGGGAGATAGGAGTGGGGTGCCGGGGTAAGGCAGGGAGCCACAGGGAAGGGGACAGCCTAGGACAGGAGGCTTTAAAGGGTGTCTGCTGCTTAGTTGGTTTCATTTCTCCTCTGCATTATTACCCAAAAGACAAAAATAGGGTTCAGAAACAGCAGAGAATGGATTTTCTCTTCTGTTTTTATGCTAGATGGAGAAACACTAGGTGTCTGTCTAAAGAAGGAAAGAGCCCTGTCTGTGGTACTGGGGGACTTAGAGGAGAGAAGACCAGAATTTGGGAAGGGTCCAGGGGCTGGAAATGAAGACTAAGGGATTTCCTTCCTTCTATTTGATAAATGCATGGTGGTACATGCTCATGAAACCATCCAATGCAGTGCCGGGCCTTTACCTGGTGCTTAATAAATATTTGTGTGCTTTCTTGAGTAAGTTATGATGTGTGCTATTAAAAAAAAAAAAAAAAAAAAAGCAGTAGGCGTCTGCTTTCAGCATTGAATTTAGTAGGGGATTACTCTAGCGGCAAATCAGACATGCAGGGGCCAGGGAGGGGTTACCAAATAAGGAGACATTGTTTCTGTAAAAAAAATGTCTCTGAAATGGGCCAATAGTTATAAATATCAATGGCAAATGCCTGCGTGCTGATGTAAGAAGATGAATAGTAAAGGCATGTTGGCTGCCTTAGAAAAGACCTGGGACTCTTCCAAGTGTAAATCCACTGAGTTAGTTCTGAGTCTCCTTGAGCATCGCATGGAAACCAGGGGCAGTGGATGGGCACCCATCCATTTGCACAAATACACTCCTGCTAGTGCCTTTTAGGGCACAAGGAAGCAAGCAGAAGGGAAAAAAAGGATAAGTAGCACAGGATGAAGAGTTGAGGTGATGAAAAACGGAGCCTGAAAACTAGTGAGGAGTTGGTGACAAAGTGTTACATGATCAACAAAGAGATTCCAAAATGAATCTCTTGTTGAATTTAATAACTTCATTCTTGCAAAAGATATAGAAGAAAGAGAATGGAACCACGAAAAGCCAAAAATGTTTTTATTACTTTTGTAGGGCTGCTGTCATTTGGTGACTTTAAACAACAAAAATGTATTCTTGCTGGAGGCCAGAAGTCCAAGATAAAGGTGACGGTAGAGCCATGCTTCCTGGATATCTCTAAGGGACTGTCCTTTCTTGCTTTTTCCAGCTTCTGGTGGCTCCTGGCATTTCATGGTTTATGGAAGCTTAACTTCAGTCTCTACCTCTGTCTTCACATGACCTTCTTCCCTATATGTGTGCCTTTGTGTCCTTTGTTCTTTTTATAAAAACATTAGTCATTGCAGTTAGGGCCCTCCCAAAATCCAGGATGATTACACATCTAGGTGCCTAACTAATTACATCTGCAAAGACCCTATCCAAATAATGCACATTGTGAGATTCTGAGTGTACATGAATCTGGGGAGTAGGGGCACTATTAAGCCCACTACAATGTGTGACTCATTACAGAAAAGAGACAAAATGGGGAGATTGTACATTTATCGGACAGGAAATTTATTTACTCTTTGTTATTAACTCCTTATTTTTACCACAGCAACTGATTGTTTACAGTTAAAAGCAAACTTGACCTTTATCTCTATCCCGAATAGGACAGTAGTTTCCAGATGCTGGACAGTGGAACAGCACTGGTCGGAGGGGAACTTTTTCATGGACAGGGGCACCTTTTCCCATAAACTCTGTGTGGAGACCTCCGGGCCGCCAGCTGCCCAGCCTCAGCTAAGGGGAGTCTTTGAGCAAAAGCTTCTTACAAGCACCTGAGCTCCACCCCCTGCTTCTTCGAGGCCCAGTAATGATTGCTCAATGAACTTGCTTCTATCTACACAGGATATTCCAAATTAAGGGCAATACCATCAGAGTGTTACTTCCATTTTTATTAACAAATCTGTTACATCTGCAAAGACCCTATTTTCAAATAAGTCCAAATAAGGAACAGTTTAAGAGTGAATGATCAAGTTAAAATAAGAGATAGGAGAGTAAATTGAATGTTCGTGCTCCACTTTGTGGTATCCCGTTGAATATATACATATAACCACAAGCTGATAAATGTATATTGTTAACAGTTATATACAATGTAATATTGTAAAGTGAAATTTCGTATTATAATTCCTCTAAACTCAATAACTATGTATATATTCCATCTGTGTTTATTGTACAACTACCAGCTGTTCCTTATGCTATGCCCTTTTTACTTTTTAGATGTCAAATTTTTTTTATGAAATGTAAAAATACATTTCTAACTCACAGAATATTCAGTACTTAAAAAAATCACTGAATATATTTTATACTTCAACAATTTATTACTCTATTGCTTTGGAACACAAAAGAATTACAGACATAGATTTCAGAATACAAGGTATTTCACCATAAATTTGCCACGCAAATGCCAATCTTAAAGGATATGTTGGTTTAAAAAAATTATCTATGTTGTTTTGATTTTGAAGAGTTTGCACTTGAAAGGAGGTACATCAGAGATGTCCTTTACACCATTAAACTCCTGAGGTGCATTTATATTCATATGATTCTATTTCATATTTAAATTCAAAATGTCAAGAGTATAGAGACTTTCCAAATCAGGTCCCACCTACTTTTGCCCTGAGGTTGCTGTCAGTAGGCAAGACAGCCCACCTGTAGCACCCACCACTCCTACCCACCTGGCTGCTCACCAGGCACCTCGAGACCTGGCAGGTAAAATGACTGCTGAGCTGGGAGCTGTGACCACCTGGACATAGATGTTCTGCCAGGGTTTTCTTTTCCCTGGGCCTTTAATGTGGTTGGACATCGCATGACAACAGCTGAGGGTTGTGGCTGGGTTACTTGGATAGTTATTATAATGACATTGGTTTTCCTTTAAGTGGAAACGCCAACCCCTCTTGTTTAAAGGAAGTATTGAGTACCTACTCGATCCACAGCGCTCCACGGGGAATGACTTAGAGCCTTACTGTGTTTTGTCTTCATTACCTCCTTGATGTTTGGTTGCATAATTGCTTCTGCGCTTCCCTCCCTGTGTGCTCAGGGGGAAAAAACAAAGATGCCTTACTAGGAATTGCTTTTGTCAGCTGCTTATGATTAGAAAAGCACTGAATTAAGTTGTTTTCTAGTCTTTCTGAATAGTTCAAGCTTTTAGCAACAGAGGTCCTATTCATTGCATTTTAAATGTTTTTGAATTATAACCACAGGACTTATTTGCTAATATCCAGTAAAAAGTCAGGTTCTAAGAAATATAGGCATGGAACATGGCTGACTTGCATTCTTCTAATTGACACCTATGGGAAGTTAACTGTGTACTTGCACATGTGGGTGTAGGTATGTGCCTATCTGGTTGGTTCCCAATAAAATCTTTTACCCACCTCAAGGAGATAGGTTAATTCAGTGCATCAGATTGCTTGAATCCTGGATTCCAGAGGAGCTGGCACAGACACAAACATGACAAGAGTCTAAAAATTTATGAAAAACACTTAGCAGGTTCACCTTGGTTGTTTTGGTATTTCTGCAGTTCATACATAAAGTATATTATTCCCTTGGAAATGGCCTTTTTTAAAAAAAATCCCCTCCCCTTCTAGCTTTGTGTCAGAGTCTAACATATTGTATGCAAGCCAGATAAAAGCTTATTTTTGATTGAGCTGCCCGGTAAATTAACTTATGCTAAAAATCTACCTCCCTATGACTGTCAACTTTATCACCCTTGTCTGTCTCCTTTTATCCCTTTTCCCCAACATTTCATCTCAGTGTGATGACATTTCATTTCGTTCTGAATACCATTTCATCTCCTTGAAATGCATGAAATTTCTCAGTGAACAGGATACTTACTGACCCTTCTGAAACTGACAAGGATACTTGTACTCCCCCAAACAAATTCAATAATACAACACTGCATGGCTCCCCTTCCAGTCTCCTCCAAGTCGGCCTACTCTTCAGAGATAGAGGCCTTAAAAAGGAGCACCTGTCCACAAACGCGACTCCCAGAAGTGGACTGAAGCCTTCAATATAGATATAAGCTGTCATGTGAAGATCTTGCATGGGCTGGTAGGCAAAGGTCACCTGGGAATCAGATCAACAAATATTTTGACCACTTGCAAATGTGACCTTGGATGTTGGGTTGGCTCAGGGTCACCTTAGGAGCACATGGTTTATGCTTTATGCTTGATGATAAGAAGAGATCCATAGTCATAGCTTAGCAACTTCCTGGAAGTCCTATATAAATATAGTAGGGCCCTAAGTTCTCCTACCTCTTCAGGCCAGATACAGGATCACTTTTCCACACAATTATTTATTGAGGTCCTACTAAGTGCCAGGATATCTGTTAAATGATGAGAATATAACGCAGAAAATGATACATGTGGTTTACTTCTTCACAGAGCTTCTGGTCCATTTGAAGTGGTAGAAAAAGAAACTGTGAAGAAAAAAAATGTCTGGGAAGTATAAAATGCTGTGGAAGCACACACACACACAAATCCTTTACTCAGGTTTTGGGAATCAGGAGGGCTTTCCGAAAGAAGCAATATCTAAATGGAGACCTGAAAAGTGAAGAGAATTTAGATAAGGGAATAGTGGGAGAACCACATCAAAACTCTCTTGGGAGCCCTGGCTGGTAGCACAATGGATAAGGCACCAGCCTGCAAACTCAAAGGTCACTGGTTCAATTCCCAGCCAGGGCACAAAACCAGGTTGCAAGCCAGGTCTCCAGCCAGGTCTGTGGCTGTAGGCAGGTGAAAGTCAACCATGCATTGATGTCTCTCTCCCTCTCTGCCTCTCTCCCTTCCTCTCTCTCTCTGAAAAATAATTAAAAAAATCTTTTTAAAAACTCTCTTATGGGTTAAACATTGGCTAGGTTTATTATAGTCATCACGTAGTCACCACACATCTGTATGTGTGTGTGTGCGCGCACACACACACACACATACACACACATACACATACACACACACCCCACTATAGACTAACTGTAAGTGATGTCTTAGCATTTCACATGCTTCTAAAACCTGAGGTGTAGTTTCCATCACCCAGGCTGTACAGCTCAGGACCTCCTAGGAGGAGAAACATCTAACTCTTTTGCAAAGTTACCAAAATAACAACAACTCACATTTGTTAGTTGGTAAAGCACTGCTTTTATTTGATTCTTGCAATTTGTAAGATTTTATTACCCTCATTTAACAAGTAAAAATACTAAGGTTCAGAGAAGTTAAGTGACATGACCATAACTGCACAATTTTTAAGTGGCAAATTGGGACTCAAATCAAGATCTAAGAGGGATTAATATTTGTGAAATGCTTTGAACAGTGTCTGGCTCATAGTAAGTGATATATTGAGTGCTGGTTAAATAAATAATAGAAGAGATTAATAACTAGGCTTTCTGATTCCAAAAAACAGAGCTTTTCCCACAATCGCAACAGTTTCTCTCGTGTCCTGTGGAGCCATTGAGTTCTTTGGGGGTTTATTAGGACTCACTTTAGGGACTCTAGGAAAAGGTAGAGCAATCAGGGTCAAGGCCCCCTGACCACTATCCCATGCTCCAAACCAACAGAGTTCTACTTTTCCCAGAATAGTTTATACCCTTGAAGACTTTTGGAGGTGAGGGAGGGGACAGAGTGAGAGCGCAGGAGAGCAGCCTCACCAATGACTTAGCATGCATACATTCTTTAAATGCTGTTGGGGGATGGTGGGGGTGTTGTTAGGAAATTGTAACCTGAATATGAGAAAGAAAAATAGCAGCTGCCTAATTTCCAAATGCTTTGTGTCCCACAGGGGAGAATAGGATGTATCAGGTAGATCACAGACCAAAGTAGCATTATCTCCTGTGGAAGAAAGACCCAAAACTGTTAAGTTTGAGACTTAACATTTAAACCCCAAACCTTCAAGTAACCAGGACGAGCCTCAGTTTTATCTATAATAATGGAGCTAGTAAACCTCCTTTACAGGATTATTGTGAAAAGACCTTTTGTTTGATTTCACTGCTGCATCCTGAGGCCTAGAACAGTACCTGACACAAAGTAGATGCTTTGTGCATATTTGTTGAATGAAATGACAATCATGAAACTTTCTAACCTAGCATCTGGCTCATTGGAGACATGTCATTATCTTCCTGGGAAGATGAATCAACTGGACAGAGACAGATAATGTTTTTGGAGAAACAGTAGAGTGAAATAGTAATAATAGGCAACACTTAAATACTCTGTGTACCAGGTACTATTATTCCATGTGCTCATACATATTATGAGCCCTTAGGAGAGCTATTTAACTTCTCTCTGCCTCTGTTTACACATCTGTAAAGTGGAATAATAATTCTGACCTCACAGCTTTGTTGTGAGAGTGAAATTATTTCATCCATATATAATTCTTAGAATACATAATTCCTTGTATATAGTAAGCACTCAATACGCTTTAAATCTGATTATGTTGTGAAATCACTGTTGCATGTTTTACTAATGTGTTGTTCTTCCATGGTCAGGAAGTAAATGCTTTACTGGTTCTGAGATGAGATCAATGTAGGCAGCAGGAGTGTTTGCAGAGACCTATGACTTAAGCTGGCCCTTCACTAAATTTGGATGGGCAGAGGGGAGTGGGGAAGGTAGTCAGGGAGACATGTAGTTGGGAATGAAGTGAGAGTCATCCTCCAAAATGCTTGAATTCCAGCTTGTTCCTTTACTAGTTTCCCCATCTGTAAAATCATAATAATCTGGTTATTGCTATATACAAAATAACAAACATGAAATTCTTAGCACATTGTAAGCTTCTTCTTCTTTTTTTTTAAAAAAGATTTTGTGTATTATTTTCAGAGAGAGGGGAAGGGAGAGGGGCAGAGGGAAAGAGATATCAATGTATGGTTGCTTTTCACCTGCCTTCAGCTATGGACCTGGCTGGAGACCTGGTTATGTGCCCTGGCTGGGAATCGAACCAGTGCGCTTTGGGTTTGCAGGCTGGTGCTTTATCCACTGAGCCACCAGCCAGGGCCTGTAAGCTTCTAATATAGGTAACCGGTATTACCGTTATTATAGAAGAAATAGAAGAGCAGAAATAGGAGCTTGTGAGACAATGAGAAAACTAGTCTCTGTCATCCAAGAATGACCTGAGCCATGGCTTCTCAGAACGTGTCGTTATCTTAGTGATTTTCACCTACATAAGACCCACTTAATAGCACAAACCTGGCTTAATTGGACCTTTAAGTTTTAATGGCTTGGATTGGGATGGGGGATCGGAGAACTGATTTTTTATTACACTCCTTAGACTAAATTTGGTCCTTAAATTGCGGCAAGTTCCTGCGCAACTGGATTACTGTTCAAAAGTAAGCCAGATAGTTCGTGGAGGGGTGATTTGCTCCTTCTTCAAACCCTTTCCTGCTAGCAGTGTCGTACTTCCTTGAGCCACCTTGCAGCTGCCGGGCAGGGACATGAAGCAACACGAGCCAGAGGGCTTTCCAGCCACTCCCTGCCATGCTTGACATCAACGTCTGGCTTCCAAAATAGCTTTACTGGCCTCAGTGCCCTTTTGGACTCTGGTATTCCCTACGTGATCCTTTCAGCTTAGGCCTAACCTCTCTCGTATTGATCGCAGGAATTATTGTAATCATTTGTTAAGTTTCTTTGTGAAGATTCCATGCACATTGGGGGTGAAAGGGCACTTTCTCAGAGCCTTATGCAATCAAGGGTGGAGTTTTGTGGATTTATCTGCAACATGCACAAGCCTTAGGTGAACTCATGGACTTGTCTTCTACAATCTACTTTTGGAAATATTGTAAATGCACACTTTTCTTCCTTATGTATGATAGGAAATAACTACAAAAAAAGGAAAAAAAAAAAAACATTTGAGCTTATGACAACCTGGATATGTTCCCTGTACTTCACCTGCCCAGGCCTGGCTGGGGCTCTCTGCCTGAAACCTTCCTGAGAGAGCAGCTCACAACGAGCTCTGCTCTGCACCCTTGGAAGTCTTCCGCTACGCTGATCTGAAACAGCGAGGATTGGCTTCTGTTACTCAGTGTTTACTCTGTCTTTACAACTAGATGGCAGACTCCAAGGTGGAGACCAGGTCTTCAACTCCTCTGCATCCCCCCTTCACTACATAACACAATGCACTGGCAGAGAAGGCTCTGGAAATCAGAGTTTACCCTGATGTGACAGGCCTAGTTCTCAAACAGCTCAACTAATAACGATTGTATGATTGAATCATCATTTTCTTTTCTCCAAAAACAGAAAACATGTCATTCCTGGGAGGTTAGCTTGGGGTCTCTAATGCTCAAATTGGGTGTCTGGGGTTTCATTAGAGGCTAATATCAAATTCTGTTATAATGAGCAAGTCCTGATTATAGATATAGCAGCCTGGTACTAATTCCAGATCCTGTGTTCAGATTTTAGAGAGCACAAGGCCTCAGACTGTTCTATTTATTAATTGGATTTGGCAAGGGGATTTAATACCTTATAAAAATACACAAACAATTAAAAATAACATTCAAAGAAGAAAGTTAAAAAAAGAAGACCAAATTTGTCAATTCAAATATGTTTTTTTTATTCTATTTTAAAAGTTTAAAGTACTCATTGGTAACATTGAGGTGGTTAAAAAGGAAAAGTCAGATGTGGAAAGTTTGCTCAATTGTCTCAGAGACTGAGTTTACTGAGTTGTTCCTTTTCTTTTTTTAACATTCTGCCCAGCTTTTAATAATGAAGACTTTATAAATGGCAGGAAGATGAAGTAGGGTTTTCCTAACAGTTAATCTCCTGAAATTTTAAGCAAATTTTATATACATGTTCTTTTTCTAAGCAAATTTAAAGCTCTGTTTGGATTCTCCAGGAAGCTATTATTCATCAGTAGAGATTTAAAAACATAGGAGTTCTTCCTATCCACTAATTTGGTTTAACAGGAGCGATAAAGACACTTCCAAATTATCTTTACTCCAGGTCCATTTTTACTTATCCATAGTAAACAACAATAAAAATCTATCTTTAACAGTCTCAAAATTTAAAGATTTAATTTTTATTTATGTTAAAGATTTTATTTATTATTTTCATAGAGAAGGGAAGGGAGGGAGACATCAATGTATGGTTGCCTTTTAACTGCCTCCAGCTAAGGACCTGGCTTGCAACCTGCTTATGTGCCCTGGCTGGGAATCGAACCAGCAACCTTCGGGTTCACAGGCCAGCACCTTATTCACTGTGCTACCAGCCATGGCTACAAATTTTAAAAGAGAAAAGAAAAACACAGATAGCATTTATTCAAGAGCTAACCTTCTAGAAAGATCCCAGGAGCCTCTGGCACTTGACAAGGATCTCTAGAATTGCTGTTGACAGCTTTGGCCATCTGGCGTCCTAGTAGGAATGGGGCTGCTAAGTCATTAAAAAGTGTTCGTTTTTTTGTTTGCCTGATTAAAACTGCAGTATCCTCTCTCTTAGGTCCCACAAAATTCACTGTCAGTGCTTAACTGATTCCCACACAGTGAAACCATCCACTGGACAGTTAATTAGGAGCTGTGCCTTTTCTAGACTCAAAGGCATCTTCCAACTGCTCAGCGCAGTGTGCCTGTTGCACTCATTAATGAAAACAACAAGCAGTCGCCCGAGCTTGTGGGGAAAGTTCTTACAGAACAGAAAAATCAGAACCACCACCCTCTTAACCGGGGGCATTGTGTGAGATAACGCTAGTTTCTGAGAACTCTGGCTTCTTAATTAAGTAGGGTGGAGGTGAAGCAGTCTGAGAAGACAAACAGGTTTTCAGAGAAAGTAATTTTAGGTCTTGCTCCTGCTGTTGTGCTCATCATAAAGCAGTGGGTAACACTCCGGCTGAGAACAGTGGTCACCCAGGGATAACAGCAGCATTTGGAGAGCAAGTAATTCTAAAAATATGCTTTCTATCTTGTAAGCTACAGGGAGCTGCAGAATATAATTAAAATACCAAAGAAAATATCCAAAAAAAAAAAAAATTAGAGCCCCTGGATGGTGTGGTTCAGGGGATTGAGTGCTGGCCTACAAACCAAAGAGTATCCGATTCAATTCCCAGGCAGGCAGGGCACATGCCTGGGTTGCAGGCCAGGCTCCCAGTGGGGGGTGTGCGAGAGGCAACCACACATTAACGTTTCTCTCCTCTCTTTCTCCCTCCCTTCCCTGTTCTCTAAAAATTAATAAACAAACTCTTTCTAAAAAATTAGAGAACGAGCCTTGTCTGCTGTGCTTTAATATGTCCTAAAATATACTTTTCCTTTTCCTTTTTGACATTCAAGTCCCAGTCTGTTACAGAGGACAACACATCTTGCTACCATACTAGATAAGAAAAAAAAAAAGGGGGGGGGGTGGAATAATTTATTAGAGAAGTATTTGTTCTTAAATAAACATTTTGCCTTGTATCATGTTCTTCCCCTCCTTGTGTTTTTAAATCTTCCTTGTGTGGCTCATACTATAAAAAGTACATAGCTTTTGGGTAAATTACGTACTTCTTTTTTCAATAACATTGGAAATGTTTTATTCTAAGTGGGATGTTAATTCCCCATAAGGCCATTGGAGAGCATTAGCCTAACATAATTCAAGCTACTCCATGAAAAACTGTACCTGACAACAGAGCGTTAGGAGAACCCTGTTAATTATTCAATCTGTGCTTCCTCATTGTACATTATAGTCATATATGTTTATAGAGAAGTGGGAGAAAGGAAATCAAGAATGCTAATATGAGATTTGAAATCTATCTTACTATCTTTATAAAGATGTATGTCTTACAGTACAACCTTATATAATATTTATTCCATATACATATATACACTCTTTCCTTCCAGGTTGCGATTTACATGTTAACATGAAGGATGTGGTTTCACCACATGGGAGTGTGTGTTGGAAGAGAGGGGTGAATTACAGGGATCCTAAATGAGCTCAGTTCCGGTCCTATTCTAAGTTCAAGAGTGGGAAGATTTGTCTTCCTTCTTCCACTATCTCAAGAGATGTCCAGAACCCGTTTGCCCTTCTCCTGGCAGTTAAAGGTAGGTTGCTTACATAAGGAAAAGGATAAGATCTTCCAAGGTCATGGGGCTAAGACTGGAATGTTTTCTGCAAGGTAGTCACAAGCTGGCTGCTGTCTAAGTAGGAATTCCCTGAGCATGGGTGGTTTGTGCAGGCCCAGGCAAGGGACATTGTCCATTCCAGTGCTCATCCTGGGTGTGGGGTGGTGCTGGGCCATCTGCAGAGCCACTCAGCTCCCACAGTTCTTAGACCTTCACATAATGTCCCTCTCAGTGACCTTGGCTGTAACCTTCCTCAGACCCCACTGACCTCTGCTTTCAGGGCCTTTCTCTTTTCTCCTCACACCTTGGAGAGAAATCATTTCCCCCTAACTCAACTTTCTAACATTTTGTCTGTGTTCTGAGTCCAATTATTCTGCTATGGCCCCAGCTTTAGAAAACAAAAATGAACAGACTCATTTTCTTCCTACATTGTTTTTCTTACAAATAGAATAGTGAATGCTCTGGTTTGAGTCCCAGTCAGGGCACATAACCAGGTTGCAAGCCAGGTCTCTAGCCAAGACCCCAGCTGGAGGCAGGTGAAAAGCAACCATACATTGATTTTTCTGTCCCTTTCTTCCTGCCTTCCTGCCCTTCTCTCTAAAAATTAATGAATAAAATCTTTTAAAAAACAAACAAAACAAAACTCAATAGTGAATGCTTAGCTGGCCTGAACTATAGGCCCTCCCTGAAAGGTCTGGCTTCCACTGACCTCATCACACTTGTCCTCTCTTTTCAATGTTTTCTTTCTGTTCTTTAGCTAATTCATGTCCTTTCCCTCTCAGAGCCTTTGTCCAGGATGGTCTCCTTTTATCTCCCTGGCCTAGTTAACGTCTATTTACCATTCAAATTCCAAGTCTCAGCTCCTGACTTCTTCTGTGGCTCCTTCCCTGACCTTGAGACTAGGTCAAATTCCCATATTATTTGATTTTATAGAAGCAGGTACTACTCTTTCAGAGTATCATTTGTGTCATTGCTAAGCAATGTTCGCCTCCCCCACTAGACTGCCAGTTCCATGAAGGTAGGAACTTTTATTCATTCTCACCATTCAATCCTTAGTGTTAAGAATAATGAGTGATATAGGCTCTTATGGAATAAAGTCATTTTTCCCACTATAATCTTTAGAATCACTAGGCTTGAATCCATTCTTTTAAGAGAACCCTGAATAAAAATGTTAGGTTAAGATAAATCCAGACTGAGTAGAATTTTGTAAATTTCTCAAACTGAATAATTGAACTTGACAGAAAATGATCAAATTTGGAAGAAAAAGACTCAAAATTGTAATTCCACAGCTAAGTATAAGTTGATGTTATGAAAGATTAGTCTTGGAGTAGACTTAAATTGTTCATGCTACATATAGTCCAACAATGCAGGAATATACTTTAAAAAAATTAAACTCTAAGTGACCATAAGCCCCTATTTTCATTCAGTACAGAAAAATAACAAACCATATTTCCACTTAAATATGACTGTCACATGGTTTAAAACCATCTCCTCTTGTAATTATTCAGACACTGTAGGAACTGAACTCTTCTCCAGCATCATTACCTCCGGGTACAGGTGCAGGAGCTTGCTACACATGGAAAAAGCATTATGAAACGGGAAACTGGTCAAAATATGGTGGTGTTTCCCCTCTAGGAAAAATAAGATTAGATAGATCCTCGCCTCATACCACACAAACAAGATCAACCTAACCAGGAAAATAAAACTTACAACTAGTAGGAGAAAATGCAGAGAAATATTTCATGGCCTTCAAGTAGGGACAAGAGGAAAATAATTAGTACAAATAAAAGAAATAGAGTTGTGATCTTTATAAATGATCACAAGATGATCTGGCTAAAAAACATACTCCAATTGATAAGACACTTTGGTGATGTGACTAAATATAAAACAGTCAAAAATCATTCACAGCCCTGGCTGGTGGCACAGTGGATAAGGCACCAGCCTGCAAACCCAAAGGTCACTGGTTCAATTCCCAGCCAGGGCACATAACCAGGTTGCAAGCCAGGTCTCCAGCCAGGTCTGTAGCTGGAGGCACGTGAAAGGCAACCATACATTGATGTCTCTCTCTCTCTGTGTGTCTCTCTCCCTTGCCCTCTCTCTGAAAAATAATAAATAAAATCTTTTTAAAAAAATAATTCACTTTATGCTAGTAGTAATCGGGAAAAAATTCCATCTGCAGTAGCAATTAAACTATAAAATATTTAGGAGTGAATTAAGAAGGTAAAGGATATATATGGTAATCTGAAATAAACATGATAATATCAGCATTAATATATAACTTGGAAACACTTGTATTGCATATACCTTACTATATTTTTAATTAAAAATTAGAGCACATCCAATTAAAAATTATTCTCCTGTGATATTTATTATACATGAGCCTTCTTTTTCCAAGTTTATCATTGGCTGATTTTACAATAATTATAAGAAATTAATGTGGTGGCAGTGTGTAGTAGGCTTGAGTCTTTTTAGTTAGTTGCTTTATGTTGTTTCTTTGCTTTTTGATAAATAATAATTAGATGAACAGTATGAAATTCTCTTAGATACTCATTTTAGAGCATGGGGCTGAGGCAAACACCTCTGCAAATCACTCCAAGAGTTGAGAGGTGCAATTCTGGATCTTTTAGGGGGAGTTGTTCCTCAACTGGGCAGGCAGAGACATGAAAATGACTACTATTTCTATGCTGAGTTATCTGTTTTGCAATTTAGGAACCAAGGTGTGGTAGGAGCCAGAAACACAAACAATGACTTTGCATTCACAACTGGACGGCTTAGTGGCATACAAAGAGGAAGTTAGAGGAAAACAAAGGTGTGGTCTTTATTCCTAGTATAAGAAACAAGACCCAAATTTTTCATTTAGTTCTTCATTTGAGCAAATAGTCAACAACCTGCTTGTATTTAATAGGTACTATCGGGGAAATATAAAGTATTGTATATTATACAATAGTCCTACCTTAAAAAAAAACAAAAAAACAAAAAAACAAACCCTGATAATCTTGTTAGGATTTGACAACTAAGAAGAAAAAAAAAGGAGTGATTTGGGGCCCCTTTTCCTTCCATTTTTCTCCCTGGCATAGTGGCTGAGTTCTCTGATCAAGGAAGTAACTTCTTTGGACTTAAATTGGGCTAATGCATGAAGATGAACACATCATTTACAGTATGTCAAACCAGCAGGTCTAGTTTTTCACCAGTTCAATACTATGCTATAGTTCCTGTTTTATTTGGCAAGAAATTTTGTAGTTTTTGTAGTGACAGTAACATGCTCAACAAAGAGAATCACAGGAAGAGATTTTAATTTCAGAATTTGCAAGTCAAATTTAGAAAAGAACCCTTCAGGTCAGACATGAAAATGTGCATATATACCCATGTAAAAGAAGTTTTATATCAAAAGTTTAGACCTTGATGTTTTATTTAACTTAAACATGTATATTTATTCAGTCCTCTAAAACATTCAAATAATATTCAGCCTTTTGATTTGAAGCTATTATTGGACTGCAGTCTTTTATGTGCTTTCTGAACCATGAAAACTCTGGAAAGCTTTTTGTAACCCATTTCGTGGCGAAACCTCACCTGACATGAACTTATTTGGCAATAAACCTATGAAACTATTAAGCTATTCACAACCTTTCTATATCTGAATGTATGTAAATATTTCCTACAAAAACATTGTTTGTTTACGCTGTGCTGTCCTAGTCGTGCTGAGGATGTTGTAAGTATAGAGTGGACACCTGCATTATCTTTTTCATATCTGAGATTCTGAGTTCTGAAGCATGCTCCCAGGATTCTGGGTGAGGGACAACGGATGCAACAAATGTCCTTGACATGTTTGTTTTGTTAGAGTAAGTTTATGTCATGTACAATATATATTTAAGTTAAACTTTTCTGGGTTTGAATCCTAGTTCTGTCATTTATTAGTTTCACTTCTACTTACATTTTCTCAGCCGTAAAATGAGAATGATAACGGTTGGAATTACTCTGAGAATTAAGTGAGGTAACCCATGCAAAACACTAAGAACAATGTCTGGTAATTAATATTTAATAAATGTCAGCTATAATTATAAGTGTATTAATTTATATTCCTGACAACAGTGCACCTTGTTCTCTGTGCTCCTGCCTATTATCATTCTTTATAATCTTGTCTATTGTGATAGGCCCCCCTCAAAGATATCTCATTGTTTTGCTGGCATTTCTTTGATTTCTAGTGATGTTGAAACTATTTTCATACTTTCAGTATTTTCATTCTCAATGATTTTCTTGAGTGTCACTTTTTAAAAGATCTTCCCTATTAAAATATTTGCATTGAACCATATATTTCCTATTATTTGCAAGTTTCTTTCCTTATTCTTTCTCCCTTTCCTCCCTTCCTTCTTTCCAAGAATCTAATGCTTTTATGATTCAGTTTGATGCATGACTTTATAAAAATTCCTATAGTTAGCCAGTTATCCCTATAACAGTTATTGAGTAATTCATCTATTTAATTTTAAAACATTTTATCATATTTATTATTCTTTTCTGGACATCATATTATTTTGATGACCTATTCTTTCTTTTTACTTATTTATTTAATTCTCACCCAAGGACATTTTTTCATTGCTTTTAGAGAGGAAGGGGGAGAGAAAGAGAAAAACGTCAATGTGGGAGAGAAACATCAACCAGTCGCATCTCGTCTGTGCCCCAACCAGGGACCCACTCTTCAACCTACGTATGCGCGTTGACTGGGAATTGCATCCATGACCATTTGGTTTACGGGACAGTGCTCCAACTAAGTAAGCTGCAACCACCAGGGTAATTCTCCTGCTTGCAACATATTGCTTAAACTTCTGTTAAACCAAATAGCCCTTGTTTTTCTAAAAGTTTTCTTAGATATTGTTACAGAGTATTTCTTTTTCTAGGGGAAAATTGAAATTAGCTTGCAAAATTTTCCATAAAGCTGCATTAGGAATTTGACTGAGCTTAAGTTGGAGGGAAGATGTATTTCAATATCGAGTCTTCCCACGTGTTCCAGGTCCTTGTATATTTCCACGTCACTTCTTAAGTTTCATCAACTTTAAAGCTCTTCCTAATAACTGGCTGAGCAACACATTCCGAAATAGGCGTTCCCTTTTAGTTTATAACAAATTGAAAACGGAATGAATATGTGAATACTTTTATCGGTACTGCGTGGTTGTTATGAACTGAACGTTTGTGTTCTCTTCAAAATTCTCGTTGAAGCCTAAACTCCATCCCCCACCCCCAGGGTGAGGGTATTTGATTTAGAGATGGGGCCTTTCGGAGCAAATTAGGGTTAGACGAGGCCATGAGCGTGAAGAGCGAAGCCCCTATAATGGGGTTAGTGCCCCTACAAGAGGAGGCACTGGCGGAGCCTGGTTTCTGTCTCTGTCTGTCTCTGTGTGTGTTTGTGTGCTGGCTCAAAGAAGTTACGTGACTATTTACAAACCAAGGGGAGAAAGGGGAGAGCCTTCACCATGAACTGACTATTCAGGCACCCTGATCTCAGCCAGCCAGCCTTCAGAACAATTAGAAAATAAATTTCTGCTCTTGAAGTCACCCAGTCTATGGTATTTTGTATTTTTATGGCAACCCAAGCAGACTACTCAGTAGTGTTTGTATTACTTCGTCCTCCCTGTACTCTTCACAGCCCAAGGAAATAGTACAATTGAATGAACTAATGGGTTTACAGAAAGGGCTCCTCGGTGATGACTACTTATTTCATTGAGTTGCTTTGCACAAGGATCAATTCAGGAAAAATGAAACTCAAGTCACCTATTCCCTCATTCAAAATGAAAACAAAATTTTAGTTCTACAGATAAATTACATATTTCTAGAAATGTTGGCTTCCCTACTTTATTGCATACAAGATTGCCAAGAAAATTGGCCATTGATGTTTAGTGACCATAGTGTTAATAATACTTGGGCAAATCTGAAAGTAGTAACAACAGCACCTTTCTAGTCATTCCTTACAGCTGGGAAACAGTTCAGAATTTGCTAGATGTATTAATATGCAAAATTTTCTTTCCCCCAAAGAAATTCAAATGGATTTCTCTATCAGTCTCATTTATCAATGGACCAAACAGTTCAGAGAAATGAAATGTCTTTCTCAAGGCAGCATAAACTTGGGGTAAATTTAATTTATTCCATTAAGTGAAATTATTTTTTTTCCAGTTTTTTTATATATAATAAAAAAATAAGGTGATTTATAATATTATAAAGGTTTTTTTTAAAATTTTATTGTTGTTGTATTACATCCATCCCCTTTTTGCTCCCCTCTGTCCCCCTCCCCACCCACCCATTCCCCCCAAAGTCAATCCCACCTGTTGTCCATGTCCATGGTTCCTTTATACTAGGTTCTTGTCTAAGCTGCTCCCCTTCTTTGCCTCTGCCTCCCCCCTCCCCCAACCCTGAAATTATGTCTTGAGAACTTATAGTATGCACACTATGGCCCCCAATCTAGGCCTTTATCTCTTGTGGTGGTTGGATCTCTCGGCAACTAGGGTAGCTTCTTGCTGCCCTTATACTACACCGTCCTTAGCTCAGGTAGCCCACAAAGATCCAGCCAGCCACTGGCCTCTAAACCTGCAGGCAGATGTGTGGTGCTGCCTCTCCTAAGGGGCGAATCTCTCTCTGCCAGTCTCTAAAGAGCCCCTGCTGGGCCAATAATCAAAAAGGGGTCTCTTGACATCTGAGGTGTTTGCTTGGGAAGCTCTCCTTTAACTCTTTCCTCCCCCAATTCTTCCCCTTCCCAATTATTCAGCTTTGCATACAGTAAAAGGGATGTCTGATATTTGATCTTAGGTCCAAATGAGAAGACAGGCAGGCAACATGAAACCCACAGGCCTTGATATGCTCAGTGTCCTACTTTATCCTGAACCAAACCTTTTACTAGCAGTTCAGTAGCCATGGGTAGTGAAACAATGTCCCAAATTCAACATAAGATATGTTGTTTCATTAAACAGAAAGAGGCAAAAATGCTGTTAAAACAGTAGGAATTTATAAGGCAAGAAACAATGAAAATAATAGCACATTTAACTGAAAAACAGGTGAATAGTAAGTCAAGTTGTTTTTTGAAAAGACACATGACATTTAGTCCCAATTTATATTGACTATATAGAGAAGACAAATCAGGAGCAAGGTATGCAGAGCAATTTTCTACGTCTCAGGAAAAGTAAATTTTAAAAATCATTTTTTCTAAGAATTATTTAAATCTACATATCTTGTAAATTGAACAGAAGAGTTCACAACATTAACAACTTAATGTTTATCTTTGAATTTAAGTCTGTAGGCATCTTTTTCTTATTCTTTATATAGTAACTTTGTTCATCTTTAGATTTATTATGCCTCAGAAGTTTAAAAAAAAAATGTATCCTATAGGAAAAAAAAAAAGGAATAGATGTTTTCCGCACTTTGGAAATAGTAAAGTTGTTTTAAATGCCTTCATTAGAACTCCACTGGAACCTGTGTGTTAGAGCATTACCAAATCAAAAGATATTTGAATATTTCATTAGTAATCGTGTCCTCAGGAGAGATCTTGGGAATAGAGTTCTCAGCAGAGATTCGGCATGCTCTCTGAAATATTTTGCCCTCTGGCTCCTAAACCCAAGAAGAAAACACCAGAATTCTCTTTTATAGAATACAGAAAAGAAGTATAAAGGTATATGTATAGTTAGAATAACGCAGGACTAGGTGACAGAACTAGAGCATTTTAGTTTGGGCTCTGAGATTTTAACAAAATAATTTAGTATTTTTAGATTTTAATTTCCTCCTCTGTAAAAATGAAGGTAATAACTCTTATGCCATATAATATCCGGAATGGTTAAAATGGAAATATTTGATATCAAAATGTTACAAAGTGGAAAAAGAAGGGAAACAATTGTTGAGTACTCACTATATGTCAGGTACTATAGTTATGGCTGGGGCTCTGAAGAGCCCCTTTAGGTCCATGATTCTACTACACTAAACATTTAAGTCAAATCATTAATAAGAATGCTTTTAATTAAATTTAAATAATCCATATTTCACTCTAAAACAAACTCTCTTAATTTTGATACATTTTAAAGGCTTGCTATTACAAAATCTCAAAAGCAGAGTAAATCAACAGTGGAAAATAAAAATGCTTTCTATAAATATTTCCTTCCAAACATGTCTTTTGTTGGCACACTAATAATAATTCATAATAAAAATAATCTGAATAACATTTTGCCAATTTTCAATCTCAGCTTTAAGTCACAAATCAGCATGACAGGAACCCTGCCTATTTTCAAAATACTTTTCAAATGGAACCGTAAATTAGCTATAATAAGTTAAATAAGAATACAATTTATAATTTAACAGAAGAGTCAGGCACATTGTTATATTTCTACTATTTAAAGAGTTTTATAGATAAAAAGTAAGTAATTTGATACAAAAATTTTAAACATTCTATAAGGCAAAGCTTCCTCAAGCAGAAATTGAATCTAAAATATTACAATGTGGGGGGAGATGCTAAATACATTAGAATATCCTGAAAGGACACTCAGTTTTTCCTAAAAATAAAATTCAGTAAAATCAAGTAAATAAATATTACAGATTATAAACTTCAGCTTTTAAAATTAGAAAACTAAGAACCATGTAAAATATTTTCTTCTTTAGGAAGAGGAAGAGCATATATAATCTTCATATTTACTTTTAAGAGTGGTCTTATTAAAATATAAATATGTGAATAGTTTAAGAAATGCTTCAATAATATATTTTGCCATTAGACATATATACAAACATTTAGGAAGAATCTATGTCATTTTCTGGTTATAGATTTAAAAATTTGATAAGGTCACAGTCTTTTGTTTGATCTTCTATAGAAATAAGTTGAAAATAGTTAAGAAAAGTTTGTAATCATTTTGGGGAATAATTGGGTAAGATGTTATTTTCAGTAGTTTTTTATAATTTCTTACTAGAATTAGATGGTTGTGAGAAAAATTAAGTTATTTAAAATTAAACCTTGATACTTAAGAGTCTAATTAGAATACATGTGGCATATATGTATTAAAAATATCTAAGCAATAATAGATATTTCATTTCTTAAATGAGGTAGATAAATTAAAATATTCTGGAACATGATCTGAACATTTAAAAAAAGAAAATAGCAATCATCAATTCATTCTATATAAATCAGACAGTTGGAAAATTTAAAAATTTTTAACATACATACCATATTTTTAAGTACAAGACCTCTGAAATACATTTCTACTTTCCAAAAGCTTGCTAAACTGATATTCAAGTTTTTCATTTACGTAATCATTATTTAATCTACCTAGGGAATTTTTCTATTCAGATCAAAGACATTTGCAAGTAAACCAAAGATTTCTAATTTTTCATGTTTTATATTTAAGTGGTATTTTCTCTTTGTATATCTCATACAGTAAAATACATCAGAAAAAGCTATTGCTCTTCAGTTACATAATAAATAATTACTTAGATGATAAAGAGTTCATAAAAATTTCAAGGTCTGCTAAAGAATTATGAAGCTCATCACTCATGTCTTGACTTCTAAGAAAATTTTTTAGAGTATCTAAAGCAGTTACTGCCTCAGTTTTTGATGGTAAAAGAAGTTCAGTTCCCAGAGATCCACCATCATCCTCTTCATCAGAAGTATAAAATCCCGTTTCATCTGATTCACTTTCCTTGGTCCACACCGTGTCACCATTCGGTGCGGCTTCGCATGTCTCCAGATCATCGTCTAGGGCTGCATACTCTTCTAAAGATAAGCCTTCAGGAAATTCTACTCCTGCTGCTTGGGCATGGGCAACCAAATCAAGACCAGTGTCTGTCTCTGTATTTGTCTTGTCACTTTCTCCCTGTTGAGATTTGAATCCTGCCTCTTCGTAGCTCTTAACGATAGTCTCGGGGGTTACAGCCCTCCAACAGAGATGCAATGAATCAACTGCATCTAGAAGGGAAAATGTGAATTCTTTGCTGCCTTCAACAGAACTTAAAAATTTCTTGATAAGACAATGTCGATATTTGATTTTAAGGCTTTTAATAACACCTTGTTTCATAGCTATAAATTTGGGAGACAAACATGATGGAAAAAATGCTAACTCAATGGACTTCAGGTTCTTAACCTCTGGATGTGCAGGAAAAGAATCAACAAAAATTACCACTCTTCGTTGCTGGGCTTGAAACTTCTCATCAAGCTTCTGCATCCACTGTTCAAATACATCGGAGGTCATCCATGCCATTCTGTTAGCTTCATAATGCACAGGTAATGATTTTATACCTTTGAAACAATGCGGATTTCTGTTTTTCCCAATGATAAGCAGAGGAAGTTTTTCTGAGCCATCCATGTTAGTTCCAACCACCAGAGTTATTCTGTCTTTGCATAATTTTCCAATTGAGCATGTTTCTCCTTTAAATGCAAATGTATTCGTAGGCAACATTCGATAAAGTAGCCCTGTCTCTTTTATATTAAAAACATTTTTAGGATGATAATCATTTAAATAATAAGGAAGTACATTTTGGTGCCAAACAGTTGAAGGGTCTACTGATACACCTGTAGCTTCCACAGGTTGCGCTCTGAATACCAAACCATACCTGGATTTAAAGCGATCCAGCCAACCATTACTGCACTTAAAATCATTATGTCCCAGTTTTTGGGCAAAATCATTAGCTTTTAGACGCAACATTGGACCATTAACTGGTACATTTAGACACTGAGCAATTCGATACCACCTCATTAATGCTTCTTCCAGGTCTGTGTAAAAAGCAGTTCTTAGTCTTTTTCTCTTTGGATCAAATCTCAGAGATTCAAAGGCTTCTAGAACTTTGTCTTTATTCTTCATAATAGAAGACAATGAATTTTTCTTTATTCCATATTCAGCTGCAATCTCTGCTTTTTTCTTACCACTTTCTACCGCATTTATGATGTCGATCTTTTCTTCAATGGAGAGGCTTTTCTTTTTTTTCACTGTGACAGGCAGAGTTGAGGCATCTACAGAAGCTTCTGCCATCTCAGCTGGTGCTTGCACAGAGATTTCTCCTCTTCCTGGGGTCTGCTTCTTTTAATTATATTTCAATTTGCATGACACAGATTGCTGCTTTTTTGTCCACTTCTATATTAAAAGGTGGTACTGTCTAGTAGTCTTATTCCTCAGGAAACTGATGACTAAACACGTATTTTTCAATAATTTAGAAGAGAAACTTCCTTCCCAGGACCTTGTGTAGCTCAGTTTGTAGTCTATTTAGAGTTCCAGAAGTCAAGCTGAAACAGAGTTAGTCAAACCTGTTCAGTCCTGCTGATATATTTTTGGAACTTCAATCCTTTAAGATGATCCATGTTATCTATTTGTGCATTTAACCTCCTATTAGCTCTTCACAAAAGGTCTCAGACATAAAAGCAAATAGCATTCTGAAATTTTCATACAAATATTACCCATTAATTTCCAAGTCTCTTCACAGTAGAGAAGAAAACAGTAGAATCCTTCTAGGGCTTGACAGTGTATCTTCTGTCTCTTGAAAAGTAAAAAACAAAAAATAAAACCAAACATTTTAAACAATGATATGTCAATTGAATATCAAAAAGAATAGTTATACTAATTAGTTAGGCTTTTAATGAGAAGAAAAGAATGGGAGCATGTTTCTGAAAATACAATAACCAAAGCAGGAGAAATGCTTACCTTCCGAAGGGCCTCTGTAAAAAGCTCTCTAGCTCTTCTCTGTGCATTTGGACTTTCACTTGCCTTTGAATGGTTTGTAATATATACTTCTGAGATAAACGAGACAAATTTAATCTGTTTGGAAAATATGGGCTTACCAAAATTAAAGAACTAAAAATGATGCTGGATATATCTTTGGTGGCTATTTTTCACATGAAGTCACAGGCTGCCCCCTCTGACTTCTCTAAAAGAAAAACATAGTCAGACAGTAGTCACAAGGCCCAACTTTTAATAGCACATGGGAGACAGTGTCTCCTTTATCAAAATATAAAATAAAATGCTTCACTAGGCCCTGGCTGGGTAGCTCAGTTGGTTAGAGTGTTGTCCTGATATACCAAGGTTACAGATTTGATCTTTGGTCAGGGCACATACAAGAAGCAACCAATGAAAGCATTAATAAGTCAAACTACAAAATCGATGTTTCTTTCCCTCTCTCCCTCTCTCTCAAATCAATAAATACAAATTTAAAAAATAAAATGCTTCACTAAAAAATCAAATCAAGTGATTTCATCAAATAGTTTTAAAATCTAAATCTTATTCTGTGTAAAAACCGAACTTTTAAAAATTAATTTGACACATTAGCCAGATGCACAGATGCCAGAAATACTTGACGAAATACATAGGAATAAACAAATTATTAAGAGGATATAATGCAGAAGACCTAGGCTAAGAATAAAAGAGATCTTAACCTTTCCACTTCCTTATCTGTAAATAAATGGCCTATTTGGCCCTAGCCAGTGTGGCTCAGTGGAGAGGCACCAGCCTGCAAACCCAAAGGTCACTGGTTCGATTCCCAGTCAGGACACATAACCAGGTTGCAAGCCAGGTCTCCAGCCAAGTCCGGTAGCTGGAGGCAGGTGAAAGGCAACTGTACATTGATGTCTCTCTCACTTTCTTCCTCCCTCCCTGATCTTCTCTCTGAAAATGATGAATAAAATCTTTAAAAATAAATAAATAAATAAAGGGCCTATCATAGAGTAAAGATATGGCCTTTGGTGCCAGACACACCTGAATTGATAAGCAACTCTGCCAGTTAGTACTTATGTGGTCCTGGGTAGTTTACTTAACCATTTCACCTTAGTTTTCTTAATTGTAAAATAGGAGTTAATTATAGCATCTGCCTCATAGGGTTATTGCACATTCCATGAGATTCAATAAGAGCATAGAAAGCACTTAGCAGAATATTTAGCACCTTACAAGTTGTTCCATGTTTGGTGATGATCTCATCATTCTTGTCTTCCCTCTAATGTCCCTTTTGTTGTATCAGTCTATAAAATTCAGAAATTTTACAATGTAGCAGTTAGCAAGAGTAAGCTTACAGATTGTTCTTGTATTATTATTTAATTATTGTAGTAGTTATCTGTATTATGTGTTTCCATACAAACAATTACAAACCTACTTTTGCCTACCCCTGGACATGTATACTGAAAGCAAAGTTTCTTAAACCAAATGGTACTGAATCTATAAGCTTTAGGTCTACTGGAGGCCAAGGTAACAAGCAAATTTGACATGTGGGTGTTATTGTTGTATGAAAAACAGTGTGGCTGCTCCATTCCTCCAGCTTTTCTCCCTCTCCTCCTGGATTTCAACATGACATGCTGTTTTTTCATACCAAATTTTCTGAAAAAACTTTTTTGTCAAAACTCTTCTGCCTTTGTTGTCCAAATCAAAAAAGTAATTTTTATCATAAGAATTACCACCAGTAAGGGAGTTTGCTGTTGCTATTGAGGGAAAGGTCTTAACAAGTATTATGATAACCTAGGCTTTAGTTTCCAAACTGCTTTACTTTTTATATTCCAAACAACTCAGGAGGAAGGTAAAACTGGATTCCAGAACCCACACAGTTATGATGTGCTGAGTGCAGTCTGGAATCCAGGCTTCCTAATGCCAAGTCAACCATTCTTTTCTCCCTGTCCAGTGTCCCTGAATCACACTGCTGTGGCCTCCTCTGATAACAGTTACACATGCTATGCCCCCAGCACCAAGCCAAGTCAGCATTTCCAATGCCTATCCAAACCTAACCAAGAAAAAAAAATGGCAATATCGGACATCCATAGAATAGGCCATTATGAATTCTTTGAACGCAGATAGCAACTGAGGGGGAAGAATTTGACCATTCAACTGAAAATAATTGCTCCTATATGGGATAACCTGTGTATTTTTGTGCAATTTCTTATATATCTACAATTATTTCAAAAAAAAATTTTAAATATCTTGCTCTCATTAGGAAGATATCAACCTTCAGAAATAGAGGTAGCAAGAACCAAATTTTGGTTTTTTTAAAGATTTTATTTATTATTTTTAGAGAGAGGGGTAGGGAGAGAGGCAGAAAGAGAGAGACATCAATGTATGGTTGCCTTTCACCTGCCTCCAGCTACAGACCTGGCTGGAGACCTGGCTTGTGACCTGGTTATGTGCCCTGGCTAGGAATCCAACCAGTGACCTTTGGGTTCGCAGGCCGGCACCTTATCCACTGTGCTACCAGCCAGGGCAAGAACCAACTTTTAAGAAAGACAAAATCTAACAAAACTACTCTTCAATCTGCCAACTTCACTCACTTTTCTTTTGTTCTTTCTTTTCTTCTTACCTTTTGTCCTTTCTTTTTTCCTTCAGCCTTATTTCATTTGTTGGAAAGAAACCCTATTATCTCAATTACAAGGATTACAAAAAAAATAACCTGAATTTCCTCCATTATACAATCCCAAATAAAGCAATATTATATATTACTTTACATAATAAAGTAATATATAAAGAGATTACTGGTTATCTTGATCAAATTGAAATGTGATATATTTCTTTAAGGAAATATTAATTATATTTTCTTATAACTAGTAGTATACAGTTCCTTCTAAAACAGTAGTCAAAGCTACAGTTTTCCTTGGTAAGAAACAATATATCTTTATTCCTGAAATAAACACATTTCTAATGCAAAATTGGAGAAGCTAGACTTTTTCCCTAGACAAGAATAAGGCACCTACTGCCTAACTGACGAAGCTGACGTCTTCCATTCTCCCATAGTATTACATCTGAGAGTATGACAGTAGTTAATATTTCTCAGAATTTACTGATTCTCTCAATTCAGCTCATTAATGATTCTACCCCTTGAAAATGCTACAGCAGAGGAATGCTGTACTAATGGACTATTTTCATGTTGTGAACAGTAAAGCTAAAAAAAAAAAAAAAAGGTCAATTCTAGTGGTAACAATAGAAATGTAGCTCTTCTTTCAAAACAGGAACTATCTTCTTTGGTTTTAGTTTCTGCCTGTCTGAATGGTAGTGTCTAGTGTTCACCAGGATGCAAGAACATGGGTTACTGGAAGGCATATACATTGGCACAAAGCTTATGGAGGACAAATTAGCAATGTGATGTGAAAACCTTAACAACGCACATAACTTTTATTTATCAAGCCCATACCTAGGATCTTTCCCCCAAATAATTATAGATATAAAAATAATTGAGTTTACAAAGTATTCATTTTTGATTGCTGCATAACAAAATTACCACACATGTAGGGACTTAAAACGACAGCCATTTATTATTCTGACAGTTCTGGGGTCAGAAGTCCAGGAGGGCTTAACTGGGTCCCCTCTGCTTAGGGTCTCAAGGCAGAAATCAAGATGCCAGTCGTGCAGGACTCTTATCTGAAGATTCTGGGCAATAACTGGCTTCCAAGCTCATTCAGATTATTTGCATACTTCAACTCTGGCTGTTGGGCTGCGGTCCCTGGTTTTCTGTTGGCTGTTGGCAGACCTGCCTCGGCTCCTGGAGGCCAATGCCAGGTGCTTGCCTGGGAGCCTTTTCCTCCTGTCAAATCTCTCGCTTCCAAGCTCTCTGACTCCCTCTGCTGCCACCAACAGAAGGAAAGTCTGGGCTCTTAAAAGGCCCACGCAATCGTTTCGGGTGCACCCAGACGACTTCCCTTTGAGTGAACTCAGTCAGCTGACCAGTAACCTTAATTACCTCTGCAAAATCATTTTTGTATGTAATATAGCAAAATCATGGGAACAAAATCCTATCATGTTCATAGGGGAGGGAGTCATACAAGGTGAGGGTCATCAGAAATCATCTTAGAATTCTACCACACTGTAATATTCCTCACATTAGAATTCTATCACATTGTTTTATAATTCCTCACATTGTTTTATAATTACAGACAGACTGGAACTAGCCTAAGTATGCAACCAAAAGCATTCGATAAATAATTTAGAGAAATTCTATATGCTAAAATACTACTGAGCCCCTAAAAATTATTTAATGATATGAAGAAAATTCAATAATATATTAAGTGAAAAAAACAAAATACAAAACCGGACACCAAAAAATACAACAGATAATTGGAAGTTACATGAGGCCAGAGGCTCATGGTTATTCCTACAATGCTTCATGCTCCAAAACAGAAGGTTCTCACTAGTGATTTGTTAAATAAGTGAAGAAAAATATATATACATAGAAAAAAAAGACAATAACTAAAATGTTGAATGTTGAATGTTAACTCTAGGTAATGGAATGATGAATAAGTTCATGTTTTTTCTCTTTATAATTAAAACAATATCTATTCTTATGTTCTACTCATTCTACTGTTCATGGGCTTAAATGTTCCATTAATCAGTATCCTCTGATAAAGAATTTGTCAACAGAGAATTACACTGTGCAATCAAATTAATATTTCTCCATGAAAAGGGAACTGGTAGTAAAATGATGAAATTATTACATTATCAGAATTCCCATATAAAATCTGAAGTTATCACTTTTTCTGTTGAGGAAATAATACTGATAAGAAGTATACAGTATTCAATATCTAAAGCAAGGAAACAAGGTTACATTCATATATACTTCATTCATAAAGGAATAATAACAATATCCTTTAACCTGTTGCTTCTCTGGTCAATAACCTGTTCCTTCTGGTCAATAAATGAAAGGTAGGTTGCTAGAATTCCTCACAAGCCAAATGATAAATGGTACCTGATTTTTTGAAAGCTGAATAATAGCCAACAATAGTTCAAAGGTAAATAAGTAGAAAATTCCCCTGTCATAAGCATATGTGGCAGGCAGCTATTTCTTTTTTCTTATCTCTCCAAACATAAACACCAACTGAGAGAAAAGTAGTTATCTATTCTTCCTAAAAATGAGCAAGTAGAATTCCCCAAGCCCTAGGTGGGAGGAGGGAGAGAGACACAGAAGGAGGAGGAAGAAGAGAGGGAGGAAGAAGAGAGGGAGGGAGAAGAGGGAAGGAGGGAGAGAGAATGGGAGGGAGGGAGGGAGGGAAGAAGGACAGAAGGAAGGGAAAAAGGAGAAAGGAAGGGGTAAGGAAGAAATAAAGGACAGAAGGAAAAAAGGAAGAAAAGAGGGAGGGAAAAAGAAAAAGGAAAAAAGTCTCCATCTGAGCAGGGCAACGTTTAAAATAAGGTCTTTCAAGTAGTATGAAAATTTTCCCAAAGACAGTACATAGAATGTCACTTTTCTATCACCAGCAGAAGTAGCTTCCAGTGTTTTCTTCAAGCCAGCCTGCATTCTAATTTCCCCTGAAGTAGGAGAAATAGCTGGTAAGATTAATCCTGTATGTAGCCTTAAACAGCATAACACTATGTATGAGGACTAATCATACACAGGACCAGAAATAACCACACTGGACTAAAAAGCACCTAACACCTTCACCAAGCAGAAGTTGGTATTAAGTTCCACATGGGTCCGAGTCCACCAGAATATCTATCAAAACCATTAGCAGCTTCCAAGGACACCATGAAGCTATGGCTAAACAATGAAAGCAGGTGTCCACCTTTCTAATATAAGAAAAACCTCTGAGTGTAACAGACTAATAGTTAGCTTAACTGTAATGAAGCTACACGCCCCAAACTCAGGACAGGACAGCTAGCAGGAATCCATAAGGCAGCAGCCAGCTCAAACAGTGAGTACATGATGTCATTCAGCATCATCAGCACTGCCATGCACCCCCTCCTCCTAGTCACCCTTTGCAACTTAACGCTTGTACTTAGCTACCAAATTCCACTCGGTTTCTAAGCAAGAGCAGTAATCATTCCAATTAGGTTTTTTTTTCTTATAATCAAGAAGACTAACAAAATGGCTTTGAACAGAAAGGTCCACAGTAAGTTACAGAATTTAAGTTTGAGGGGAACTGGCATATTTGCTTTTTTCTTTTAAGATAAGGGCCCTTTATATACAAATTTATGTTTTGGAGTTTCTGTACTGTTTGGGCCAGAGGGGGTGTCCTGGAAGATCTCAGAATAGAAATATTGTTATTTTACCTTTGAAACATTTGGGGTGTCATGAATATTTACTCTTCACGCTCATGGTGAAGATATGTGTACAGCAATATATACTGTTCACTGTTTTGAAACTCCCTAGAAGTTTGTAGTGACCAAGTCTGCCTTTGTGCACTTAGTTAATTCAATGTCTTGTTATTGAATGTGACAAGGAAAGGCAGGTGAGAAGTGTGGCCTAAAGAAGGAAAACCCCCACGGAGTGCGCTGTTACTTTGCGCATTTCTACAACTGAAATGGCAGTAAAAATGAGCAGCTACAGCTATCAAAGGAAAAGTAGTCCGGACCTTGAGGAAGACGTGTGAGGATGAATCAACTGTGCGTTCAGTGTATAAGTGAGCTTCAGGTACATCTAGCATCGCTTTGGAGCCATGCATTCTCTCCATTCAGAGCTGGAGCTAGAGAGAGTATCTGGAGTACCGTTTGGGAAACTACAAAGGACTGTTAAGAGAAGGGATTGTTCAACGGTTTCCGTAGACAGGGTAGTGATCTTAAGTAACGGGCAAGCAAAGAAAGCAGATATCGGTGTAGGGATAAAGAAAGAGGAGGAGCTGGGGAAGAGAAGTATCGGAGATCCACTGTTAGCGACAGAGCAGAGAGGAAAGTGATCACAAAGACAGAACAAGAAACAAGAACACAGGGATGCGGAGCGTGGGTGGTGCGGTCTTCCTGAAAGGGGTGGGCGTTAAAGAGGTAGCTGGAGGGGGCTCTCCAGGTATAGAGGAAGCAGGGGTGAGGGGCCTGCATCCCAAGTGCTCTCCAACCCCACATTCCCTCCACCCTCCCTCCCCTCGAGGGACTGGAACAACCTTCGTAAAGTCCCGCAGCTGAGAAAGCAGCTTTGGCTCTCCTGTGATTTGCGTGGCGATGAGCTAAGTGCACTTCCACCCTCCCACCACCTGCCACCTGCCTCCGGCTCACCGTCTGTTGGGGGAGATGCCTAACTCGTGAGGCTAGGGTAGGAGAGGGAGCGAGAAGGATGCTAAGGGCTTCTGGAGACCTCCTACCACTCAAGGTCAGGCCCGCACGCCCTTCCGCGAGCTCTCAGCTCTGGCTGGTGCCTTGAAACTCGAGCACACACCCCTCAGTGACCCAGAGAAGCCAGAAATTTACCCGGGCAACGGCATCAGCTGAGCCCCGGATGTGGTTGCTAGGGCCGCACAAGAGGGGCGGGGCCAGCCTCCTGGGGAGGGACGTAGGGGTCCCGTGGGAGGGGCGCTGGCACCATAGAGACGTGGCCAGCCCAGCGAGATTGAGGGAGAGAGAGGACGTCCAGAGCCAAGGACAGCGCTACTTCCGGTTTCCTCACTTCCGGCTCCGTAATTCCCGTCATAGGCCGGGTTAGGAGGCCCGGGGTCTGCGTCCTCGGCGGTTGGTCAGTGAGAGGCTGTGACAGCTGCAGCTGCATTAGCTCCCAGTCCCCGAGGAGCCGAGGTACGTGGGGGAAGGGAAAGAAGGAAAAGGCCCAGGTCGAATTTCCGCTCACTTCTTCCCAGGGTTGAGACGAATCTGGAGAGCATCTGCAGAGATCATCCTCTACTTGAGAGCTCACCAGCGGACAGGTGAGGGCGGAGCTGGCCCACCTGGAAAGAGGCGGAGGAAAGCTAGTCTGAGGGTTGGCTGCGGCGGACACGTTACCTTTGGGGTTCCGGACAAGAACAGGGCACTTCTATCCTTAGTCTTTGCCAGATCTGCCAAGTGTTCAACCTTTGATTTCTGCGCCTTCGTTTCTCCCGTTCCGCTGATTGTGTCCCCCGAAATAGCTGGTTGAAGAGGGAAGCCGGGCCCTTACAGGGCGGCACCCTCTTGGCTTTGCATGCACTGGGTGAGAAAAGGGTTTGTAGGATCCAAGTCTTTCTCGACTTAAGTCTCAGAGTGGGCCACCTTCAGGTTTGCTGTCCATCCTTTATTCCTCTTCTCCTGCATCCCCAACTTCCTCTCTCCCGGAGCGATAGTTCTTCCGAGAGCTTTTTCGGGCAGTAGTGCGGGCGCCTTGCTCATGAAATGTCACGAGCCTGATGGCTCTTGGGAACATCCAAGGAATGCTGGAGTTGGGGAGGGGAGCTGTGCTGCGTCCTGTCTGTTCCGCTTTGCCAAGTTACTACTGTTTACGTGTCTAGGAAAAGGAGGTCAGTTTTTTAAAGAACAGTTTCTAGATGCTTTTTCCTTTTCCTTTTATTACTTCCTTTTTTGTTCTGACCTCCCTCGAGCCCTTTGAACTCAAAAAGTGTGTAGTTTACACTTCCTGCAAATCCTTTAGCCACCTCCCTTTAGAATTTCTATTCCCTACTGTTAGTTATATGTTTAAGTATATACTTTCTCCAACTTGGTTCTTATTTCATAAGGAAAAATGGAAGGTTTTGCAAGACTTGCCATAAACCTGTGCTTTCACCTGCAAGGGTGTGTTCACGTTTACCAGTTAATTAACTTCATGGCTTGGAAATGCTCGCCAGAAGTGATTACTTTAAACCAGTCTTGTGTTAAGGCCGCAGGAATTGGCCTTTTCATTGCTGCTATCTCAGAGTGATTACAACACACTGTATCAGTTAGTACTGTTTTAATTCCACTTTTTTCCCCCCGTTTGTCCTGTTTGTTTTCCTTGCTCAGCATGATCAATACCTTCTGCCAGCCACCATGTCTGACACTAGAAAGTATTTCTAATCTAATTTTATTTTCTGGGTTAAAGTCTCCTCCTCATGTTCATTGTTTTTTTAAATTGATAAATTATCTTAATCTTGGGTTATGTCTGTGGCTCAACCTCAGCTCTTAAATTATGTGCAAAGTTATATTGAAGTGCATTTTGGTGATGAGGGAGAGTCCATTCTTTTTATCAAATTCTCCAAGAAGGTATATAACCTCCATATAGTGTATGTATGTATGTGTCTGTGTGTATATATAGTGTGTGTGTATATAGGTATATGATATATTACCTCCAGATGTATAACCATGTCTTAGTGCCTTGTTGAAGTTAATGCAAGTATTTTTTGTGGGGCTCCTATTTTTCAAATTATAAATAGCTTATTTGGCGAGAGTAGAATGCAGAGATTCTAGCTTTATACTGAAATCTCTCTACTTCAAAACATCAGTGTTTCTAAATTCTTTCCTACTCTTAGCGAAGGAAGTAAGATTGCCTAATTTAGTTCCTTGTTTGTGGTTTTGAGGTTTCTTTTTAGGGATAGCTATTTGTGGCCAATGCGGTGGAGATCCAGGGAATTTATAAATTCATGTGTTTATTAGTTTTTAAATACATATTAAATATCACCAACCTACTAGGTACAATTCAGTGTAAAAAAAATTCTTGTACTTTAAACTCTTTTTCTTGTTTTTCACTTTAGGCATCTACTTTGGGCTTTGCTAGGGAGGGCAAATAAGATGTTTGGGTAGGGTGGTCTATAAGCTTTCAGGATGCTGCGCTTATCATAACATCCCCTTTCCTACCATTCTGTATTACATATATCAGTGATTGTTCTCTCTTTTGAATAAGTTAGTAGCCTTCCAAACTTCATGTAAGTTTAGAGTGCATATTTGAACTTAGTGAGTTGGTGATAGAGTGTTTGTTGATGAAGGATTAAAGTTCTAAATGTTTTACATTTGTTTTCATAGAATGTTAGGACTTGAAGACACCTACACGGCTTATCAAATAGTCCATATAGAGGAACCAGTTTCTTCTGCTCACGAATTAAAATAATTTCTGTCTAACATCCTCACTTGAGGAGGAGCAGAAAGCATAACTTTTCGAAAAGTAAACGATGCTTTATTAGTTTCCTTCTAAGTAATGACAAACTCAGAAGATAGATTATATCTAACACCATGACAATTAACATTCATTTGCTTATTGTGTGCTAGGCATTATGCTAAATCCTTTATATAATTATCTCATCTAAACCTCACAGCAACCTCATAAGACAGCTAAAATTCCCATTTTTATAGATGAAGAAACTAAATGATTAACTGAAGCTCAAGTAATCTCAGAATTACATCAGTAGGGCCAGAATTGAACCTAGATTGTCTGACTCCAGTTTGTGAGCTCTTAGCTACTGCTCTAGACTGCTTCAATCATGTTTTCTTTTCATATGTTTTGACCTGAGTTGGGGGTATATCACTTGATATCTTATCAGACATTAGGAGAATAAGATCTCTGCCCTTTCTAATCTATAGTGTATGAACATGTGGTTGAAGTCATACCAAAAAGTCGGACAAACAAGCAAATTTGAATCTTTGATAGACTTTCCCATGGGGATGGAGATAAATTTATGTATGATTGTGTGTGTATTGTGACATATGAGGAGTAGGATATGTGAAAAGAAGGATTTTTAAGTAATAAATAAAATCAGCATTGTGAGAGTCTAGAGATATAAGTACATTCCAGAATGAATTTGGAATAAAATAAGGAATAAATTCAGAATGGAGGAAGGAGTCAATTCAACAGGGAATTGAAAGATAATATGGCCCCAAAGGTCACAGGTTCGATTCCCAGCCAGGGCACATAACAAGGTTGCAAGCCAGGTCTCCAGTCAGGTCTGTGGCTGGAGGCAGGTGAAAGGCAACCATACATTAATGTCTCTCTCCCTCTTTGCCTCTCTCCCTTTCCCTCTTTCTAAAAATAATGAAATAAAATCTTAAAAAAAAAAAAAAAAAGAAAGATAATATGGCTATAGATGAAGAACTAAAATGTGTACAGACTGGAAAGAGTAGTTGCACATAATATGGAAGATGATGACTTAGAGTACATGTCAGTCTAAAAGTCACATATGCAACAGCATTAGTTCTAGTATGTATGAAAAATACTATAAAAAGAAGAGAATCTGAAAAATAACCTTTGGTCTCAACTAGCTTTAGGCAGTCATGGGAGCCATCGAATGGCTCTTGAGAGTCTCAGTGATTCTCTACTAGACAGAAGTATATATTTTCTTTCCTTTATTCCTTTTCTCCTTCTTCCCTCCATCTTATTGTTATTCCTCTCTCCTCCATTACTTCTAAACCTTTGTCCTAGGATGGTTATAGGCAAGTGTTGCTGGAAATTGTTCAAATCATTTGTGAAAATGTTGCAATATCTTTGCCATATTCTCACTAAAGAGCTGTTTTTTCATTTTTTGTATATCTATGAGAGCATTGGGCTAACAGCTCTTTGATGTTCAGGCTTGATCCTCATTTATCCTTTGAGAAACTGTGACACACTGTCTTTTGAGCAGGATCATAAGAATAGCACTGGTTGATAGTGACACCTAAACATCCAGGGGAAAGTAAGGTAGCCAACTCATTTCTACAAGTTTTCCAAACTTTTCTACATCATAGCACACATGGAAAATTATTATTATTTTTGTATGACAGACTATGGCCAGGCACTCCCTGGTTCACTGAAGGCTGAGGCCAGTGGGGAGAGTGGATCAGTATTTCAGCACATCTGTAATCCATTCTTGGCATGCTGATTAGAAGGAAACTTTGCCCTAGAGAAGAGGAATATGTTGTTACTCTTTGTTTAATACCTTCTATTTATTCAACATATAATGATTTACAAAGCACTTTGACATATATTCCCATTTTATTTTTATTCCAGTTATATTAAATAGATAAAACAGATACTATTGCCGTGTTTGAAATTCAGAAATTGAGATTTTAGATAGAGTTCTTTGTACGAGGTCCCACACCTAATAAGGGATGGGTGAGGTCTTCAAAACCCAGGTGGAAAGAGGCCTTTGGGATTAAGCAGTGGCATGCAACCCCCAGGATGGCCAGGCTCCTGTCCGTTTTGTTTCAGAGTGCATCTAGGGCAGCTCTAGGCACATAGAAGTTCGTAATAGCTGTCATTTATTGAGCATTACTCTGGCTAGGCATTGTGCTTTATAAATGCTATGTGTGTGTTAGAAATTCTTATTTTCTTGTAACAAATGAAGAAACAGGTATAGCAACCAGCAGAAATATTTAGTTCAAGTAGTAAAAAGAGAACCATAAGACTTGATAACTGGAGTGTTTGACTCCAAAGCATGTACTCTTTTCATTACAGTGACTAAATGATTTTAGGACATTGCAGGGTAGAGATTAAAGTCTAATTAAAGTATGTGATGGTGACAAGAGGGTGAGGATGAAAGGAATATATAGTCAAGGTGACTGTTAAATGTCTATTTTTAGCAGTTTTGAGGTAGAATTTTGGAGATGATGACGGTCTCATAGGATTTCCAGGGTGCTTGAGGATGGGCATAGGGTAGAGGAGAAATGAGCTAAAACTCAGAGTAATGGGTCATTGGTGCTACAGGTACTACTAATAAAGCTTAACAGTCTAGATCCTCTTTATATATGGCTAATGTTGATTGTAGATTATTTCTTAAAGGTAGGTTTACAGATTATTTTCATTTTCGTCTTTCTGTATTTCCTAATTTTTCTATATGGCACATTAATTATTCAAGTAATATCTAGTCTTGAAAGAAAAGTTCAAATAATATAATAAGCAGATGGAATGAAAATTTCTACTTCTCTAATCCCTCCACACCCACTCTGAGTTAACTCACAAGGTCATTTTTAGAGATTAGATGAAATACACAAAGAAGCACTAAACCATGCTAACACCATATGGCTAGTTAAATTAGTTAAAAATAGTTTTAACCCCTTTTAAAGGCACTCATTGGGCCTTTCGCTCATGACCCATTGAGCCATCAAAAAGGGCCAAGTAAAAGCACCACTTTCGGGTGAAATGGCAGCATGTTGTGTTGTTCACTTCAATCAGTGGTGTGACAAAGTGAGGGAAAAAATTGTTAAGAAAACTCAGTTCCATAGTCACACCAGGCACATTGCACGTGCTCAGTAACCACGGCTAGAGGCTACTTGACTGGATGGTGCAGGTATGGGTTGTTTACAGCAACATTGGCCAGGCCTGCTCCTGCTAGAACTTTTAAACACTGTGCATTTAGTGACATAATTACTATACTGTTGAGCCAAGGTTTTAAAAATCTCTGTGTCTAGCAGGTTTTATTTTAGCTGATAAAATTATTGCCCTGTTTTCTCTCAGCTATTTGTTTTAACTAAATACAGATGGTCAAAGTCTGATATTTTTCTTGGATACTTAGGGGTTATAGTTAGCTGTTTTTCAAGGATAAAGATGTTCATTTTCTAAGAGCATGAATGTTTTCTATTCCCTTTGAGATCTAGACCTGTCTATCTTGATTTCTAGTTGGCATCCTCTTGCATCTATTAAAGGTATTAAATAAAATATATCTAAAACTAAACTGATTTCCCTCTCACTCCCCACCCCTCAAAAAACCCCAAATGTTGGTCCTCTTTCTTTGTTTCTTATTTCAGTGAATAGATCCTTATCTTTCCAGTTGTAAAATTTAGAAAACTAGGAGTGACCCTTAATAACTCTTTCTCCCTGATATATCCAGCCTGCCAAGTTTTATTAATCTTGAATCCGTCTGTTTCTTCCTATTTCAACTGCTCCCACTTTAGTTTGTTACGATCATTTTGCCTGAAATCTCTACAGTAGCCTGAACTATTGTCAACTACTTCTCTTCTAGCCCCTCTCTAATCCATTATGTATCCTGAAGGCACAGTGACTTTTTTGAAACTCACATCTGACTGTCCCTCTCCACTCCTGTTCCCCAATCTTTCTATGGCTTCCCATGCTTCTAGGGTAAAAATGAAACTCCTTAACAATATTTAGTCCTCTAACCTCCTCTTTTACCATGTTCCATTTAACTCTTCACTTCAGCCAAGCTGGCCTTGTTTTAGTCCATGGCCTTGTCTTGCTCCTCACCATTATAAGTTCTTTCCTGGCGTGCGCTTTTCTCCCTGTCTGGACCACTCTTTCTTTACTTGACCTTCACTTGTTTTCTCCTTCCTGCCTCAACTGAAGTTTTGCTTCCTTAGGGAATACTCTAACCTTCCAGGTAGTAACATCCTACATTTACCGCAGTTCCAATATTTGCTTGTGTGATTATATGAGCTCTGTCCCAAAATTATCAAGCCAATATCAATATAATTAAAAGTTTGTACAGTTGATACTTTTGGGACAGACCTCATATCATGGCCTTTCTCTTCCACTGCCTCCAAACTCCATGAAGACAGGAACCACATCATTCTTTCTTTTCTTTTCTGTTCTTTCTTTCTTTCTTTCTTTCTTTCTTTTTTTTTTTTTTTTTTTTTTTTTTTTTTTTTTTTTTTTTTTTTTTTTTTTTTTTTTTTTTTTTTTTTTTTTTTTTGAGATTTTATTTATTATTTTTAGAGGAAGGGAGAGAGGCAGAGAGGAAGAAAAATATCAGTGTATGGTTGCCTTTCACCTGCCTCCAGCCAAAGACCTGGCTGGATACCTGGCTTGCATCCTGGTTATGTGCCCTGGCTGGGAATTAAACCAGCAACTTTTGGGTTCGCAGGCCGGTACCTTATCCACTGTGCCACCAGCCAGGGCTAGGCTTTTCTTTTTGTTCATTCACAAAAGGTCTATCAACAATATATACCCTTTGGTCTGTTGCTTTGGGCACTGTAATTGCACTGGGTAGATACTGATGAATGAAACATGCATGGTTGTTACTCTCAAGGATACTGTGGTTGTATTTTCTTTCATGGCCCATTGTTCAATTCCTAAAATCTAGCTCAATGCCTGACACCTAAATATTGATTGAATTTCCAGGTTGATATTACTGAAGATTTAATTTCATAGAGTTTTTATAATATAGGATTTTGAATATTAATATTTATAAATACAGTAGTTAATATAGTAATAGTAGGAAAACTGCCTGTCACTGTTTTTTTCAAGTGCATGAAAGCAAATTAGTATTTTAATAATATAAACTTACATTATAATTATTGAAAACAATAGTTGTAAACTATAGCACAGTATTCTTAGATTATTTTTTAATAAACTCATATTTTAGAACAGTTTTAGATTTGCAGAATTACCACAGAGACAGTGTAGAGATTCCCACATACCACAGGCCCAGTTTCCCCTACGATTAACAAATTGTATTGGTATGGTACATTTGCCACAATTCATGAGCCAATATTTACACATTATTATTAACTAACATTTGTTCAGATTGCCTCAGTTTTCTCCTAATGTTCCTATTCCAGGACCCCACCCAGGATAACACATTACATTTCATTGTCATGGCTTGGTTTGAGACATCTTACTTCCCAGATGCCTTGCTTTTGATAACTAATTGATAGTTTTGAGGATTATTAGACAAGTATTTTGTAAACTATTACTCATTTAGAATTTATTTGATGTTTTTTTCCTGATTAGGCTGAGCAATGTGTTTCCAGGAGAAAGATAACAGGTAAAATGCCATTCAAATACCATATCAAGAAAATACACTGTCAAAATGCCTTAGCATTGTTCATGTTAAGCTTAATCACCTGGCTTGAGATAATCTGTCAGGTTTGTCCATTATAAAGTTACTTTTACTTTCTCCTCTTTTTGCATATTGTAGTTTTAATAAGAAAATCACTATAGAAAATGCACACTTAAGGAGTGGGGAGTCATGCTCCACCTCCTTAACAGTGCAGTGGTCGCAAACGTTCATGAATACTTCTGCAAAGGAGATTTACCTCTTTCCCCAACACTTATTAAATTTGTCATTTTTATGAGTGTGTGTACACACACACATACACACATCAGTATTGGCTCATGGATATTTATTTTATACTTTGAGTTATAATCCAGTACTACTTTATTTATTTTGTTGCTCAAACTGTTTCAGCTTTGGCCATGGGGAGCTTTTTTGTTTGGTTCTTGTGAGCACCTTTTTACTTCCTGGCACTACAAGATCCTCCAGGCTCATCTTGTGTATTTCTTGCCCCAATCTTAGAATCAACTAGTTGTTCAAGCAGTACTGTTCCCTTTATTGAAGGATGGTATAAAAAACTAAGATCTGGGCACTATATGTGCTTATTATTGTTAGGGTTGCTACTAGGAAATATAAACAAACATATATCCATTAGTAACTCTATATGGAACTATATCTATATAAAGCTAAGCTATATTCTTTGATTATTTGCTCTGAGTTTTTTCCCCTTGAAAATAATTACCTATGAATATTGAGGGATTCTAGATGGTTCTGAGAATTGAGTAACAGTTGAAGTAACTCTGCAGTTCTCCTTGTTTTGGTTAGCTTCACTGCTGATGTTCTGGAATTTAGTTTAGCTAGCCGTCTATGAAGAATGAGGACACAGTACGCTGAATAATTTAGAGCTTATTTACAGCCAGTTTTCTTCCAGGGAATAATTTCATTTGGAGAGTCTTATCATTTTACTTCTCATTATTTCTCTGTAACACGATCTGAGTGGGGAAAATAAAAGGACTTCTTCAAACAGTTAATTTAGTTATTTGGTTAAAAGTTGGTAATGAGCTTTGCACAGTGCCAGTATCGTAGCCAATGATGTTTATCCAAGGCACGATTATTGCTAATTGAAAAGTTGGTAATGATGGTGGGGTTGGGAATAATTAATTATCTGTTAGGTTGATTTTTTAAAGTTGTTTTCCCTTACTAGATGTAATTGAGAATTATCTATATTTTGCTAAAACTTTATACTTTTGAATTACCTGGAATGATGTGTTTATCTTAATGAGCAACCTGAACTTAATTGATTACTATCTAAAAGGACTTAACTTTAAAATAATTTTTGCAAATACCAAATAGTTGTTGACATAAAAACAGCAGTATAATGTAAATGATTCATTATTTTCAAAGAGAAGGACAGGAAGGGAGGAAGAAAGGGAGAAAAGCATCAATGTATGGTTGCCTTTCACCTGCCTCCAGCTAAGGACCTGGCTTGCAACCTGGTTATGTGCTCTTACTGGGGAATCAAACCAGCAACCTTTGGGTTCGCAGGCCGGTGCCAATCCACTGAGCCACCAGCCAGTGCTAAGGTTATTATTGATAGTATTTTTTCATTGTCATCTTCCTCCTTTGTACCTGTGTTCTTCTCTGTCTGTGTTTCTTCATCTTCTTAAAGCAGACCCTTTAGCATCTGTGAGGCCCAAACATTAATGGTAGTTTGTAATAGTAATTTATCATTTTATTTTGAGGACAGTTTTTAAAGGATGACTGTGAATTTATGTAAAGAACAAAAAACATTTTAAACAGCACAAATTATGTCATTAACTTTTTACATCTTATCATTCCCCATGTATGTTAGTTATTAAAGTTATGAACAAACTTCTAAAAAGTAAATGTGAAAGAGGTCAGAGCTTGTAAGTAATATGAATAAGACACAGATTTAGTACTTATCTCTAGAATTTTCAGAAATTGGGTTTTCTATTTCTTTGTCTGCCTGGGATTATTTGGTCTTTTCTTGAACGGAATGATAGTGATATATTTTCCTAACTGTGCAGTTGTTTAATATAGAGGAGCAGATAACTTGTATTTCACAAGAAAGTAGAAGACAGCAAAAATGAACTGCCTTAACTTTCTTGTATTCCATCCCACTCTTTGCTCTCTCCACCATTCCTTCCTTCATTTCTTCCAACAGTAGAAGAGATTTCCACCTTTTATCTACAGGTAATTTCTCTGCCTTTGCTCAGAATTTCATTTTTTTTTTTAATCCTTTTTTTACATCTCAGTTTAGAATAGCAAATATAGTGCAGAAAATTTTCTAATACTCTCACCCACTTTCCCTAATGCTAACATCTTACACAAGCGTAACGATTTCAAGAATAGGAAATATAATTATAAAATTATCAAGAATGGGAAATGTCAGTGCAATATTATTAACTAAACTATAGACCTATTAGAATTTCACCAGATTTTCAACTAACTGTCCTTTTGTTGTTTTAGGATTCTATCTAGGAACCCTCATTGAATTTAGTTATTTCTCTGTAGTCTCTTAAACTGTGAGTTTCTCGCACTTTTCTTATCTTTCATGACTATGTCACCTTTGAAGAGTACTGATCCCTTATTTTGTAAAATGTTCCTCAATTTTGGTTTGTCAGATTTTTCTCATGATTGGACTGTGCTTATGCATTTTTTTGCAAGAATACCACAAAAAAATTATGACAGGTCCGCAGTACAGTGTGTCAGTGGTATTATGATGTTGATGTGTCTTCTTATCACTGGGTTAAGTTGGATCTATTGAGTTTCTTCACTGTGAACTCTGAGTTTCTTCATCTGCTGTTTCTCCTTTTCAGTAAATAAGCACCTTATGGGTAATGCTTGGAAATTATATTGTATAAATCCTGTTTGTCCTCAAACTTTTGCCTCTTATTTTAGTATCATCAGTGGATCTTGTCTGCGACATTTATGACTGTGATGTTTGCTTAATGGTAATTGTTTCCCTCATTATTTTCTATGTTTATTAATTGAGTAACCCTTAATACTATAGAGCAAGGTAAGAGGCTAAAGTGTGTTGAAGGGTACTGATTTAAATCAGTTGTTCAGGCTTCTCTTCTTAGATGATATTTGAGCAGAAACCTGAATGACATGAGGGCAGAGTTATGTGAAAATATAGGAGTAAGGAACTTCAAGAAAGAGGAAACAGCAAGGACAAAAATAAGGTTGGTGTGTTTGAGGAAGAGTGGTGAGTGGTCTGTGGCTGGAACTGAATGTCAGTGAGGAAAGAGTAGGAGGAAATGCCAGTCAAGTGGTAGCTGACAGCCAAGATTGGCTTCACATGGAAATGAGGATGGCAGGCAGATGATGAGAAGGTTGGGAGATTTGAAACGTACTCAAGTAGCACATGGTTGAAAACATAAGACAAATTAGATGTTCACACTGATAGAATTTAAATATTTGTTAAAAATTTGCAACATGAAATGAAAATTAAATAGTAAAGGATTCCCATGTACTCATCATCCAAATTTATTAATTATCTGGATTTTACCATATTTGCTTTATCCATTCCTTTATAAAAATGCAGTAGGTTTGAGGGTCATCTTCCTTTTAAAGCCATAAAATTGCCTAAATAGATCAAAGAAAAACAAAAAGAACAAGGCTACAAAAGATAGCATTTGTAACTATTTCAGCTCAGTGTTAGTGTTGGTCTGTTTTAGAAAAATGTAGTTAGGGTACCCATAGTAACAAAGTTAGGAAGAGTAGCTATACTGGTAAATAACTAGTGTTGATGGAACTGCTCCAAAATTTGTTCTGTTGGTCTGAGCTGAAATTAATGTACTCTACAACATCTTCATATTGCATTTTTAGTTTTCCAAACAATTAAATATTTGATTCTTATAATAGCTGTATGACATATAGGTGAGTTTAACCATCTGATTTTATAGATGAGGAGATTGAAATTTAGAGAAGTAAAGTAAATTCTATGAAGTTATAGAAAGGGGCAGAGGCTGGTCCTTAAATTCATGTCTCCTGATACCTTGGTTAGTTCTCAGATTCCATGCAGTCGGCTTGTTCACCTAGTACTTTTTGAATTAGTACTTCGTAATAAATACATTAACCGTTTTTAAAGAAGGTCATATTTTACTAATACAGAAGGAAGTTTTAAAGACTATTTGAATTATGAATTCAATAGAATTGCTTTCTCTCTTTGTAGGCAAAGAAAAATCTAAATAATTTCATCCAGCACAGAAGACATTTGTGCTTTGGGGTGTTGGAACAAAATATAGCCTCAGTTGACATGCATAATTAGTCCACTAAGCATTGCAGCTTTCATTGTCTAAAGCCATAATTGTAACAATTAGAGTTGAATATCTTTGACTTCTTTCTTGTCTTCTTTCACATTGTTTACTTTCTTCACTGTTCTCTTGTCAAGAGTTGCCTGAACCTAATAATATAGTTCTTTAATTTAGAAGAAAATATAACTATTTGATAGTAGAACAAAATACCCATTGAATGTCTGCAGCCAGTAAACTGAGCATTGGGAACATTTCACTGTATTTGTCTTTTCTGGAAGGTTTCTACCTTGTTTTCCAAGCATTTTAGAAATTAGGTTTTACCATTAATATTTCCATTTGCCTCTTCTTATTAAGATACCTTTTTAGTGTTTGGATCCAGTTTTGTTAATGTTACATCTTTTATTTTCCACCAGGTGTCCACCTATACTCGTAAATGCTGGCTGTCAAATATAAAGCCTTTTAAAATATTATGTTAAGGTGTATTTTCATGATTTGAACAACGTAAGTAGTGCCAAGAGTCTTGGGCAGTTACAGAAAAGGCTATATATAGACTAGGAGGTGAGTTGAAAGGGAGAAGAGTCACTGTGCACATAGGGTGAAGATGAGGTTAATAGATATTTGATTGCCTAATTGATCAATATGGAGAGAATTAGAGGAGAGAATGGTGATGAGAAGAAGCTGGAGAATAGGTAGGGGTCAGATTGTAAGTAGCCATGTTATAGATATTATAGTATTGAAAAAGTTGCTTGATTATCTGATATTTTGAGCTTTTATGTAATTAGATACAGCCTCTGCCTTTCCCTGGCATTGGAAGGGTCTGAGTCTGGGCAGCCAAAAATTAAGATAAATGTCATACTTGGCTAAAGCCTGACTTGGCAAACCCGAAAGAGGCAATTCTCTTTTGCTGTTTTAAAAGATCTAGGATTTCACTAATATGTGGAATCTAATGAACAAACTGGATTATCAAACAAAATAGAGAGAGAGAGACTCAGAGAGAGCAGGATGGCAGCTAAGGTGGAGATGGGTTAAGGGGTGGAGGGATTGAGGAAAAAGGAGAAAGGACTCATGGACAAGGACAACAGTGGGATGATTGCTGTGGGGGAAGTATAAGGAGATTAAATGGTAATGGCAAATACAATAATTTTTTTTTTTTTTTTTTGTAAAAAACCTAGGATGAGGGATACTGGATCCGAACAGGGATTCTTTTTAATGCTCTTTCGTTCTTTAGGTATTCTCTTAGAGACAATTTTCAGGCTCTAGATCAAACAGGGACTATGTAAATGACACAACTCTGGAGTAATTTTTTTTTTAAATCAGGTGAATATGCTTATTGATGAGAGAGAGAGAGAGAGAGAGAGAGAGAGAGAGAGAGAGAAGGAAACATTGATCTGTTCCCTCCCTTATGCACTGAGACCAGGGATCAAACTCACAACTTTTTGGTGTATAGGACGATGTTCCAACCAACTAGGCCACCTAGCCAAGGCTGCAGTAATTTTTATATTGAAAGGATATTGGTCTAATATATTTTTGTCATGGAGACATATTTTGGAAATTGACAAACTTCTTTTGGTACTGAGTTAAGGAGCTGTAAGTCTATCTTCTTATATGTGGGCACTATAGTCAGGGTTATACCACCTCCCCCAACTGAACTAATGTGGTGTCTGTGTGGATTTGGGGCTTGAAATAAAAAGAGATCCTCTACCATTAAGGATGATAGAGTGGAAGTGTACCCCTAAAAAATATCAACAGTCGGCAGTTTATGGAGGTAAAATTTACATATGATAAAAGATAGCCATTTTAAATATACAATCCAAATGAGTTTTCACAATGTATAAACTTGGGAAACCATAGTCACAATCAAGATACAGAATGTTTTCATCCTACAGTTTCTTGTGCACCTTTGCCCTGCATCCTCCCCTACCCAGCCCCTCTCCCCAGACAGCAGCTGGTCTGTCATGGTAGATTAGTTTTATATGTTGTAGAGTTCTGTGTTAGTAGAATGATATAATATGTATTCTTTTGTATCTGGCTTTTTTAGTTTAGCATAATGTTTTGAGATTAAGCAATAGTTATTGCATAAACCAGTAAATCATTACTTTTTGTGGCTGAGAAATATTTCATTATATGTATATACCACAATTTGTTTATCCATTAACCTGTTGGTGGACATTTTTCATTTAATTTTTTTTCTAGTTTTGAGCTCTTTTGAGTAAAGCTGCTATGACTACGCATACACGAGTCTCAGCATTTGTTTTCATTTCTCTGGTGAATGCTCAGGTGTAGAATGACTGAGTCATTGTATACTTTTATAAGAAATTGCTAAACAGTTCAATTCTCCAATTTACATTCTTTCCAGCAGTGTATGCATGTTCTAATTACTTTTTACCAACACTTAGTATTGTCATTGTAATGGGTATATAGTTGTACCTTATTGTGGTTTTAAATACCACTTCCTTGATATTTAGTATGACAGCCTGTAATATTCCATATAATGTTCTTGGCAGTAGGTTCAGGCCTATAGGTTAAACATACACATTTATTTTAGTTATTTGATCTAATTTTGATAATCCTATGCAGTGTAGTATCAGGAGTAGCAGCCAGACCCAGGTCTGGGCATTAGGCTGTATATTGTTGGGTATTAATTCTACTCCTAACACAGATTTCTGTCAAGGCCTTTCTTCTACTGGGGACTATTGTCAAGTTTATGTGAGGAGAGAGAGGCACCTGTTTTTTGTGAAAAGTGGAATAAATTGTTTAGCTTATTTACTCTAAGGGTTTTTTTTTTAAATAAGGGAAAATAGATTATTTTAAAGATTCTTTATAGATATGGAATTCTCATTTTAACTTGTAGCTACACGCTTTTTAAACCACATGGTGTTGGAGCAAGAAAAATTCTTCCCAACCATAATTGATACTCTATTATTGATTAACTATATTTAGTTGCTGAAATTTATATTTTCTGTGGTTATAAAATTAAGGAATTATTTTAAACACTATTTGACTTTTAGAAGAGTAAAGTCAGAGTGTAAAACTTATTCTCCTAGTACGGAGGTGCAAAAAATTTTGTTATATCCAGAAAACTCTTTAAACAAAAGTAGACTTAGAAACTCATTAGGTACAACAGGAAAAGTTGAGCTGCTTTAATTGAATTAATAATCAAGCTTTGCTTTCTGTAATATTTTCCTAGCTGTAAGTGGTAGTTTATCATAACGCTATTTACAAGACAAGGTTATTGCCTCTGGCAATTATAACAAGTAACTTGATTTTTAATTAATAAATTTAAGTTGAGTACAGTGTTAAAAGCCAGATGCATTTTTATTATATTAATAACATTCACTATGTAAGTATTAGGTGAGTTGTAATTATTTTTTTAAATGCTATAATTGTGGCTTTCAAGTACCATAAACATGAATATTGTAAATGCTTTTGAATTTTGCCTTTTATGATTTGGTGTTATTTATGACTATTTCTCCCTCTCTCTTTTTTTAGGAGTCTACCATGGCTCAAGATTCTCCCAAAAATTCAGCAGCAGAAATTCCAGTGACTAGTAATGGAGAAGTTGATGACTCTCATGAGCATGGCTTTAATAGGGTAGAAACACTTTTCTTTCTTTTAATAAAAAGAATTACCACAATGAGCCCTTAAATGTTGCAATGAAAGTAATAGAGTTTAATGTAGGAATATTTTCTTAGATTGACCAAAATGCCAGCAATCTAATTTATCATGTAAGGATGAACAGGTTGGTTATACCGGTGATGGGTCAAGATTAAGCACTAGGCCGGTAGGCATTTAAACTTTCTCAGTAATTCTATTGTATGACCAGAACAAGAGTGCATCTGACAATTTTGGCATGTAACTTTATAAAACTTCTTAATTTCGTTTGTTATGAGAAAAAATATTAACTATAGATTATTCTTTTAAACATTGGTACTGTTTAATTTCTTCTTTATGTGTCCTTTAGTACATAATTCCTAAGTAGACTACTCCTGACTTTGCTGTTCACTATTGAAAGTGCTTTCTAAAGCATACTTGACTCAATGGAAAAGGAAACTAGCGGTGCTTTTAATTTTGATATGTTTTCATTTGAAATTGGAATGTAGTGCATTTTAATGAAAACACCATATGTTTGGACATAATCTGGGCTCAGATTTCACCTATGTAATTTCTAGTATTGTAACCTCGGGCAGGTATTTATTTAATCTCTTCTAGATTTTGTTTTCTTATCTCTAGAAATGCAAATCTTACTTCTGTGGGGATACTAATAAGTAATATGCTCAATATAGTCCTAGAAGTGATAGTGATGGTTGTTTTTTCTGGAGATATTTTTATTAAACATCTCTTTATGATTTTGGGTACATGTGTACAACTTTAAAAATACAATTTTTGCCCTGGCTGGTAGGACAGTGGATAAGGCACTGGCCTGCAAACCCAAAAGTCACCAGTTTGATTCCCCAGTCAGGGCACATAACCAGGTTACAAGCCAGGTCTCCAGCCAGGTCTGTAGCTGGAGGCAGGTGAAAGACAAACATACAATGATGTCTCTCTCCCTATCTGCTTCTCTCCCTTCCCCTCCCTCTAAAAATAATAAATAAAATATTTTAAAAAAATACATTTTCATATTCTTGAAAATGGTTGAAAGATAATTACATTATTTTGCAGTTTAAATAGGGCCCCGTGAACCCAAAGGTTACGAATCCTGGTAAGGACACATACCTAGGTCGCAGGTTCAGTCCCTGGTTGGGGTGCACAAGGGAGGCAATCTATCTATATTGCGCTTTCACATCGCTGTTTCTCCTCTCTCTCTCTCTCTCTCTGCCTCCTCTCCCCTCTAAAATCAATAAGCATGTTCCTGGGTGAGGATGGATGGATAAATTAAATAAATAAATAAATACATGGGACTCTACTTCAAACTATATTTAAGAATAAAATAGTTTAGTTTAACATAACGTGGTATTTTAGATCAGGATTTTCTTGATCTCAGCACTACCAACATTTTGGACCAAACAAGTTCTGTGTTGTGGAGGGTTGGCCAATGCAGGTAGGATGCTTAGCAGCATTCCTGGCCTCTTCCTACTAGATAGTGGCAGCACCCTCCAGTTGTGACAAGTAGAAATGTCTCCAGACATTGCCAAATGTCCCCAGGGGTGGGGGAGGACTTGCCTTTGGTCGAGAACATTGTTTTAGCCAGATCATTTTAACTGATTTGACGTATTTTTGCCTCAGCAGCCCTTTAGAGAGAACGAATGTGTCTGCAGGCTTGAAGTTTATTTTAACTGCAAGTGCTTTAACTTGGTTTCTAAGCACATCTGGCCCAGTATAGAGTAACTCATAGAAGAAAGAGACTCTTAAATTTTGAGCACACAAAGGAAATTCTTAGTTCAGGTTTTAGTCTTTCTAGTATTTGAAACATTAAGACATACCTGCATAATAAGAAAACCCAAATTACCATCATTAGACTCTACCTATTCCTTTATAAACTTCTATTAACTCAAATGACCTATTATACAAAGATTTTAGAGAATGGTTGCTTTGTCTTATTTTTGGTAACATCACCTTTGGAAATTTATGCTGCCAATACTTAATATGTGCTATATACCAGGTACTGGCAATATAACAGAATAAAAATATCTGCCATTAGGAAGTTGATAGTCTAGTAGACAGTCTAATGAAAGCTAAAGACCTTTGTTTAAGAAAAATGTCCCTGGCTGGTGGCACAGTGGATAAGGCATTAGCCTGCGAACCCAGAGGTCGCTGGTTCAATTCCCAGCCAGGGCACATAACCAGGCTGCAAGCCAGGTCTCCAGCCAGGTCCATAGCTGGAGGCAGGTGAAAGGCAACCACATATTGATGTCTGTCCCCCTCTCTGCCTCTCTCTCCTTTCCCCTCTCTCTAAAAATAATAAATAAATAAATTTTAAAAAGAAAAGAAAAGAAAGAAAAATGCAATACTTACAAAATACTGCATTATTTTGGAGATTCACCTCCTCTTAAACCTCTTCTATTTCTTCTTGTTGCTGTTGTTTTTTGTTTGTTTGTTTGTTTTTATCTTGTTTTGTTTTTTGAGCTTTATATATACTAAAAAGCACAAGTGTTAAGTGTACAGCTCAATAGAACCACCACCCACCCACATCAAAATGTAGAACATGTCCAGGACCTGGACTAGATCTCTCTTGCCCTTTTCTAGGCAAGACACCTCCTTTCTTTCCAGGGTAATCATAGCTATTCTAACTCTGTCATTATAGATTGCTTTTGACTGTTCCTGAACTACATATAAATGGAATCATATAGTACGTACTCTTTTTTGACTGGCTTTCACTCAGTATTATGTCTGGGATGTGTTGTTGCTGGTGGCAATATTTAATTCTTTTTCATTGTAATATAAATTTACATTGTGTTAATATATCACAATTTGTATGTCCATTCTTTAGTTAATGGATACCTTAGTTGTTTCCAGTCTGTGGCTATTATCAATAGAATTGCTGTGTCCACTCTGGTGCATGTCTTTTGGTAAACATGATCATCTATTTCTATTGGATACATACTAAAGAGTGGAATTGCCAGCTAATGGGTACATGATGTTTGGGTTTGGTAGACATTGTGAGCTAGTTTTCCAAATTTGTTGAACCAGTTAACGATTCTAGTGATAAGTGAGAGTTCTAATTTTCCACATCCTTACCAATTCTTGGCATTGTCATACCTTTTAATTTTAGCCATTCTGATGGAAGCATAAGGGTGTCTCATTGTGGTTTTGATATGTATGCATCTTAATGGCTCCCTGATGATTAATGATGTTGACCATGTTTTCATATTTATATTGACCATTTGGATATTATCTTTTATGAAGTGCCTTTTCAAGTCCTTGGGCTGTTATTCTATTGGGTATGTGCCTTCTCTAATGCATTTATAGGAATCTTTATATATTCCAGGTATGTTATTTATTTGGATATGTGATTTGCAGATATTTTCTTCCAGTCTGTAACTTGCTTTTGCATTCTATTAATGGTATCTTTTGATGAACAAAGTTGTTAATGTTAATGAAGTCCTGTTTATCGGTATTTCCTTTTAGCAATTTCTGTAACCCTTTTAGTATGTTTTTGTCCCAGCATGATGAAGATACTGTTTCCTTCTAAAATTTTTATTGTTTTGCTTCTTGGACTTGAATCTGTGATTCATCTTGGATTAAAACTTGTGTATGGTGTGATGCATAGTTGTCAGGGGTTTCTTTTTCTTTCTTTTCTTTTTTTTTTTTTTTTTTTTTTTTTTTTTTTTTTTTTTTTTTTTTTTTTTTTTTTTTTTTTTTTTTTTTTTTTATTGTTGTTGTATTACATCTATCCCCTTTTTGCTCCCCTCTGTCCCCCTCCCCACCCAGGGGTTTCTTTTTATCATATAAATATTATTAATATTCACTGCTTATTGAAAAGACTCTATTCTCCAGTTGGGGGCTTTGGACCCTGCTTTATTTCTTGGTCTTTTTGTCTATTCTTACAATAAAAGTGCACTATCTTTCTTTCTGCTCTTGTAGTTAAGTCTGGACCAAGGATTAGCATTAGCTTTAGTACCTGGTACCTAATTACTCTACCTTTATTTGCCTTTGGGTAGCACTGAAAAAAGTTATTTTCTCCGCCTTTCAAACTTTAGCTTTAGAATAGAGAATCTTACTAGAGTGAAGTGCATTAAAGTATCTGTATTTGTATGAGTTTTTTAACTTGTGTAGTCAAAGCTGGTTAAAACTTTGTAAGTTTACTCATTGGTGAGTATCAGATTCTCTTTTTGGAGATTCTCCTGTAATGTTATTTTACTTTCTATTGAGAGGTAGAGAAGTTAAAAATGAGGTGTTGTCTCTTCCCTAAGTGGACGTGAACTTTATCCAGTGGGAAAGCCTCCTTAGAAAAAATAATCCACTTCAACCAGCACACCCCACTTCACCTCCCTAAAGAAATTCAACATCATAAAATATTTCCATTTATATCTGCTCTTGTGAAAATTATATGCATGATGAAAGTTTCTTACTATGCTTTAATTAAAATAAAAATTGGCTGTGCAAACCCTTTCATTATGAATAAAAACAGTTTTTAAATAAAAAGTATGTTATGAATAAATTACACTCAAGATTTGTATTACACTTAATATTAGGTATAAATGCAGGGTGGGGAAAATATAGGTTTACATTTGCTTTTATGGAAAACAATGCAATAATAAATAATACTGTTCTGCATACACACAATTGTAAACCTGCTTTTGTCACACCCTCTACTTACCTAAATTTTGGGACACTTTCTCTTCATTATTTCCTGAACAATAAAAGGGAAATTGAATTTAATCTCAAATCCATATTTCTATTTTAATATAAAAGTGTTAAAATGTATTTATTAGCATTAGAGTATTTTATAGGCTAGGAAAGATCTCATGTAAAACTGGATCACACCAATTTTCTGAGATATTTTACTTATCTACATCTTCATTTTATACCTATTTTTGTTTGAAATTATATAATGCTTTTTATTTAATGCATACTGTATAATGAATGCACTTTTTGAAAATATCTTTTCTAACATCGACTGTTTATTAAGTTGTCATAACTGTGCTGGCCAGTTGGTGTCACTGTGTCACAGGCAGTGAAATTATAAGTGTTTTTGTGTCTCATTGCAGATGTTTCATTTTTCATTTGATTTCCCTTCTTAATCTGTCCTCTGGTTAGACTCTTCACATTTCTTATCAAGATTTTAATGTCACAGTGATCATCTGGTGATCATCTGATTAACATAGGTTAATGTTTTGAGGTTTATGACCCATTTTATTAAGATGAGGGGCAACAGCTATATGTAGAGTGGATAGGATAATTATCTTAGTATTATTGCAGTTTGTTTGCAGAAAAAATATTTCATATTTTCCTAAATATGAGTAAAGTTCATGGCCAAAGAATACAAAGTATTTTGACTTGTAACCTGCATATTATTTACAATTTATTGTTATACTGTTGGTCGAAATGTTAAATTAGAAAGGTGCAATTTGTACCATGAGTTAAAGAAAAGCAAATATTAGCTTCATATGGTTGAAAATTCTCATGAATTAAGTTCTATTTGGCAGATTTAGAGAAATTACCTTAGTAGATATAGCTAAAAGGAAACTTTCCTTGTAGCTGGCCCAAAACTAAAATCCACAATGTAGGTTTTCTTATCTACAGAATTTTCCTGTATAAAAATTTACATATACACAAAACGCCTAGTTTTGTGTTTAGTTTTAGGGAGTGTAGGGCTCCCTGCCTTTAGATCCTTAGGTTTCCTGGGTCTTAAAAACTCCTGGTCTACAAGTTTTGAGTTAAATCACAGGATTTTAATTAAGTAGGAATACCTTAGAGATCCCCAAGTCTCACTACTCTATTTTACAACCGTGGATTGTGATGGAATTACCCATATTAACATGTGCCAAAAGTTATTTGATTTTAAGTGTAGTGAAGACGAAAATGTTCCCATTCATGACCGGATCTCCAGGGTTTGGGAACAGCACTGGCCCACAATAGGTGATAGAGGCTTTCATTAAATGCCTAGCGAATGAATGAACACATTAGAGCCAGAATTAGAAACAGGGTTCCTAGACTTCCATGGGACAGCAGGGAAGAGATGTACTCTCAGACTTAATACATCTGTGTTCTTAATTTCTCAGCGAGGATCATCTTTCTTACTGTTATTATTGTGGAAGTTTTGGTGTATGGTGCCTTTGTTGTTACTGTTGTTTTTCTCTTCAATGCTTTTGTTGAACTAAGTAGGCTCTCCATTCTCCTGTAATTATCAGTCTGGATAATATGCTCCAGCAGCCTGGAGAAGATATAAGAAAGAATGTAAGAATAGAGATTTAGCTGTCTGTTTATTTATATGCTTTTCCCAAAGGATTGGAAAAAGGGAAGGGGAGGGGGACGACAATGTGTACACACAAGGCAGTTGTGGTTAGCAGTAGTTGCTCAATACAGGAATGAATTCCTGTATAAGGACTAAAAATTTAACATGTTTTAACATGTTTTCTATTTTAGTCATCCTACGTTAGAGTTTGAATGGCATGTGATGAGTTTGTTTCCATAATATATAGACGCATTACTCACAGTGATTGGCACTGTCAGTGGCAATATTGATTTGATTGGGAGAGTAGGGGTCTGAAGGCCAGTTTTTACCAAATATGTGTCTTGGACCCTTATAGAGCAGTGATTTTGTCGACCTTTTTCATCTCGTGGCATGCATAAACTAATTACTAAAATTCAGCAGCACACCAAAAATATATTTTTTGCCAATCTGACAAAAAATAGGTATATTTTTGATTCATTCACTTTGGATGTTGTGTTGGCTGTTGTCATTTTTTATTTGACAAACTAAAGGAAAAAGTCAGTGCCTCTAAACAGTCAGGTATTACAAAAATTCTTGTGGCACATGAGTTTAAAAAAAAATCACTGCTTTAGAGGAATGGCAAATGTTTTTCAAATGTTTTTTTACTGTTTAAACTATGCAAACCTAGATTCATTTTTTTTCTTTTTTCTTTTTAATTTTATTGTTGTTGTTTTACATCCATCCCCTTTTTGCTCCCCTCTGTCCCCCTCCCCACCCACCCATTCCCTCCAAAGTCAATCCCACCTGTTGTCCATGTCCATGGTTCCTTTATACTAGGTGCTTCCTAGATTCATTTTACTATTTACTTTTAAAGTATAGAATATATTTTTATTACTATTTTGACAAAACAGGTTATAAAATATGTGTTTATTATATGTACAAATTAACTTTGGGCTGGAATATCTGTTAAAATTGTGAAAACTAGCCCTGGCTGGTAGTACAGTGGATAAGGTGCCAGCCTATGAACCCAAAGGTTGCTGGTTTGATTCCCTTCCCCAGCCAAGGCACATAATCAGGTTGTAAGCCAGGTCTCCAGCCAGGTCTATGGCTGGAGGCAGGTGAAAGGCAACTATACATTCATGTCTCTCTCCCTCTCTGCCTCCTCCCTTCCTCTCTCTCTGGAAATAATAAATAAAATCTTTTTTAAAAAATTGTGAAAACTTAATCAGTTTTAATGAAAGACTGAAATCTTACCTACCATAATTATAATCTATAAGTTGTGCTTTTGTTTATAAACAAACCCTACCACGAATAAATTTTTTGATCTCTAGGAGGACTTTTTTGAATGTATACAAATACATACAAATAGTATTTCTACAATGATAGCCTTTGAATGAGTTCAGCGAATTACTTTGATGCAAATTGGTACATGATTTCATTCTTGTTAACCTTGAGTACTACTTGGAATCTAGACTTAGATACAGGTGTAGGGAGAGGCCAAGAGGTTAGGCAGTAAAATGCCAAAAGATAGGGATACTGTAAGTAAATGAATGAGAGGGGATTGGGAGAGAGAAATAAGATTGAGTATGTGGTGTGTGCATGTGTGTGCGAGTGTGCGAGTGTGAGCGTGCTGATAAAATGGGTCAGGAGATTTATTATCTTGATCAAGTGGAATAACAGATAGAGGATGAGATTGTGATCATAAAGTAAGTTGTTCAACTTAAGACTCCAGAAGTGTTGCTTCCTGACTGATGACAAGGCCCAGAGTGGCCATGGGAGTTCTGTTACCTAAGAAGAATGGGTCATGGGGAGTAAGAGGCATTAGTGATGAAGAGGTTAATGCAATCTAAGACTGAAGTGTAGATTGGATTGCATTATACTAGTGTAATATATCCTTTAACTGCCCTCAACTTGTTTTGGCTCTTTTTTTCAACTGTAAATTATCCCACCTGAATCAAACTACCAACTTTCAGTTTTTAGGGAAAAAATCACACATGTTTACTGATAGGTATTACTACAACCAGTCATACGGCATCAACATAGGTGGGCAGGCTCATTCAATAAATTTTATTTTAAATATTTCATAATTTGTATTAAAAACAAAAAGCAACAGACTACATACCATGCCATTAGTAGATTATATTTTTGATGAGTTTGAAAACTTAGCTTAGACACCTTATATATCAGTTTGGAAGGAACGGCAGACATAGAATCATTCCCTGAAAGTGCCCGATGACACGTAAAGGCTGGGAACACCCAGGATAATGGTTAGAGTTGGGGATAGAGCAGATCTGGCCATGCCAGAGCCCTCAATGAATGTTTGGGATTGGCTGGGTGGCGATGTTAAGGTGGTGATGATGGCAGTAGGTCAGGTAGGCCACAAGGACACGGGTGCTGGGGGGCTGTAGGAAAGCAGTTCTCTACAACAGCAGTCCCCAAAATATAAACAAAGAATTGCCTGCATCACAATCAGCGGGCTTACTTATTTGAAACTCACTCCTGGGCTCCGTGCTCCAACTTAATGAGAAGCAACAGGCTACTAGGAAGAATCTGCATTTTAATAGGTTTCTCAGGTCATTCTTATCCAAACTAAAGTTTGAGAACTGGTAGTTTAGAACTACCTGTGGAGGGCTAAGGAAATCCTGACTACCCACTTGATAAGTAGGTGTTGGAAAATAATCAGCTTTGACTCAAGGTAATTGTGGAGAGGAGGCAAAGAAGCCACTAAAAGCAGGTTAAGTATGTTGCAGTACATTCGCAGCAGAATCGGGGATGCGGCAGTCTTCTTGATAAAAGTTTGCTTCTGGGAGATATTCCTTATAGGCAGCTAATCATTAAAACAGAAGGAAAATTTAAATTATCAAAAGTTATAGAACATTTAATATTGTTTTCAATTCGTTTCTTTAACAGTTATATTATGTAAATGCTTTGGAAGGTTTTATCCATTTTGAAGAATGGGGTAGGATATTTAAATTGAGAAAATTTCATAGTAAAATATTCTATCTGCTAGATGATAAAAATACTAAAGGGAACAATATTGATAAGCACTATGGTCTTAACGAGTTTACAGCCATCAGGGAGAGAGAATATAGACAAATTAATTTTAATGCCGCGTGAGGGGTGATATGCGAGACCAAGGATAGCATGATCTGAGAACTGGTAGGAGGAGTAGGGAGATTACCATAGGAATGCCTATCCACGCTGAGTCTGAAGGAGGAGTTAGCCAGATGAAGGGTGAAGGATATTTCCATCAGTGGCAACTCTAAAAGCCCTGAAAAGACATGACACCATAGAATTGAAAATTCACTATTATTGAAGAGGAAAATGTGGGGGGCAAATGTGTGAGAAACAGGCTAGAGATAAGTAGGGACCCGATCCTGCAAAACCTGAAAACCATGTTGAGGAGTTTGAACTTGACCTAAAAGGCAGTGGAGAGTAGCCACTAAATGACAGAAAAATGGAAGAGTCTCAGTCCCATTTGCATTGTAGAAAGTTGTCTCTGCCTACAATTTGAAGAATGAATTTAAAGAGTGACAAGACAGACAAGGGAGACAGATCAGTTGGGTCATCAAGAGAAAAAGGGAGGTAAGACTTAGGACTTGTCCCTTGTAGGGAAACCAGAACCAGTAAAGAACACCAAGCTGTATTATAAGATGTAGATAGCAGAAAAACTAGACAAATTTAGTATAAGGAAACTAAGGGAGAAAAGAGTTTGCGTAATTTATAGAATTGGTAGTATCAGTATATGTTTTGAGAATCATTTCTTTATTCAAGATTTCTCCTCACTCTTAAGTGAAAGGGGAGGATTCATTTTAAAATCTCTAGTTCTGCTTATCTTTTGATGTTGTGCATCTTCTTAAGGATGTGTGTTTTAAAGGAAATTTGCTGAACATTTTGTGTTCTTTATGCGTTGGTCTTGCACTAACTTCAGTTCAAAAGTAGATTACATGCTAAATTGTAAATTTAAACTTACATTTTTAATGATGCTTTTGCTCTTAACCTCTGTTAAGAGATGTAAAATGGAAGCAAGTTATTTTGGTTGAAAATGAGCATCCCTCACAGCCTTATGGAGGCTGTTAGTCCCAATGTTATTTGTATCCTTTGAAAAGGATTTAAAATATGCATGAAACTTTTTTTTTTTGCCAAAAGCACTATATTTTGCTTCATCTTTTTTTTTTCTGTTAATTTTATTGTTGTTGTATTACATGCATCCCTTTTTTGCTCCCCTCTGTCCCCCTCCCCACCCACCCTTTCCCCTCAAAGTCAATCCCACCTGTTGTCCATGTCCATGGTTCCTTTATACTAGGTTCTTGTCTAAGCTGCTCCCCTTCTTTGCCTCTGCCTCCCCCCTGCTTCATCTTAATAATTTGAAATGTTATTTTTTTTATAAACTATTGAATACCGTGGCACTATCCTCATAGCTTGAATAAAAAGTTAACTTCAGGTTTATTCCATTTTATTGTACAGTTAAAAAGAGTTTTGCAAAGCCTTAAATTTGAGTTGAATGTCAGTGACATAAAAAGGCAAATAAGGGATTTTATGTTGTTGGTTATAAATGGGCTCATTGTCTGTCAATGTATTCCGGAAACTATAGGGGTGAATGCAGTGGCAGATATTTAAAATGTTACTAAGCTAGGCACAGCCTTATAATTGAGATACTTCAAAAAAAATTTCAGGGTTAATATATAAAGGCACATTTTAGCTTTGTGAACTCTGAGGCTTAATTTTATTACTTAGAGAACATATATTTAACCAGAAAATAGACAACAAGCTCATGAAATACTGTTATCCACAAGTCATGTCTTTCTCTCACATAGCACATCTCATTTTGTTTCATTTAGCTGCCGGACCACTATTAAAATGTAAGTCGGTTCAGGGTGTGAATGGACTCATTTGTACCACTTTTGGTTAAAATCCTTCTGTTAGTAACAGTTTAGACATAGGAAGACTTTCATACTTTTCCAATTTTATACCTGTTTTACATAAAGAACATGGGGTTTTTCTCTGGAAGCCCTTTCGCGTGTTGAATAAAGGACCTGTGGGAAACCATTTGGTGAGATGTAGTACACTCAGACAACTATAAGTTGTTTCCTTCTTCTGCAAGCCATGTATGACAAGATGGAAAGTGTCCCTGTAAGTTCTTGGAAATTTAGGTAATCAGAGATAACCATCATATTTACTATTTAACCTATTATTAATTCCCTTCTTTCCAACTACTGCTACTACTATATATCTTTTCTGGAAGCTTACACAATTTTGTGACAGGACAGATGATTCAAATGAATATTGTTCTTTCAGGTGAGTTTGAAGAATACAGTAAACATAGCCATCTTGGGCCTCTGTGCCATTTGTATGTTGTTTGAGTGTGTTTAGGGCTAGTAAGTTCAGCAAAGTTGCAGGATAGAAGAGTGATAACCAAACTCAGTTATATTTCTACACACTAGGAATAAATAATTAAAAATAAAACTAAGAAAATTATTTAAAATAGCATCAGTAATAAGAATATACTCAGAAATATGTGCAAGACTTCAGAATTGAGAACTATAGAATGTTGCCAAAAGAAATTAAAGAAAGTCTAAATAAACCAAAAGACTCCACCTTATGTTCATGGATCAGAAGACAATCTGTTAAGGTGGCAGTGTTCCCCAAATTGATAAGATTCAGCATAATCTCTATTAAAATTCCAGCTGGGCTTTTTGTAGAAATTGACAAACTGATTGTATATAAATGCAATGGACCCAAAATAGTCAAAAGAATTTTGAAAAAGAGCAAAGTTGTAGAAACTTACCACAAAGCTATAGTAATCAAAACAGTGTGGCAGTGGCATAAGGAAGACATAGATCAATGAAACAAAATTGATAGTAAAGAAGTAGACTGTTACACTTATAATCAATTGAGCCTTGGCAAAGGTGCTGAGACAGTTTTCAATATAGGAGGAATAGTCTTCAACAAATGATGCTGGAACAGCTTGATATCCACATGTCCAGAATAAAGATGGACCCAGACCTCACTCCATACTCAAAAATTAACTCAAAATGAATCAAAGATTTAAATGTTAAGGGCTAAAACTATAAACCTCTTAGAAGAGAAACATAGATGTAAATGTTAACAACCTTGGATTAGACACTTTAGTTTCTTACATATGACACCAAAAGCATAAGCAACAATAATAAAAATAGATGGATAGATAGATAGATAGATAAATTGGATGTTATCAACTTGTAAGACTTTTGTGCTTCTAAGAACACCATGAAGAAGAAAGTGAAGAGGCAGCCCACAGAAAAATATTTAAAACTACTTACAAATTATATTTATGATAAAGTATTTGTACCTTACAGCTCAACAGTAAAGTGACAAATGACCCAACTAAAACTAGGGCCAAAGATATAAATAGACATTTCTCCCAAGAAGATACACAAATGGCCAATAAGAACTGAAAAGATGCAGAACATCATTAGTCAGGGAAATACAAATCAAAAAGATAATAACAAGTATTGGTGAGGATGTGAAGACATTAGAACCCTCATACATAGCTTTTGAAATGTAAATTGTGCAGCCATTTTGGAAACCAGTCAGTTCCTCAAGAGATTAAACATAGAGTTACCATGTAACTCGGCCAAAAACATGTACACTAATATTCATAGCAACATTATGTATAATAGTCAAAAAGTGGAAACAGTCCAAGTGATGATCCATCAGCTGATGAATGGATAAACAAAATGTGCTGTATCCATACAATGAAATATTTTTTGACCTTAAATAGAAATGAACTACTGACGTATGCTGCAATACAAATAAACCTTGAACCCATTATGTTCAAGACACAGATTGTATGGTTTCATTTATTAAGACTGTCCAGAGTAAGCAAAACCATAGAAACAGAAAGTAGATCAGTGTTTCTCAGGGGCTAGTGAAGGATAGGAATGGAAAGTAGCTTCTCATGGATGCCCAGTTTCTTTTGGGGTTGATGTCTATACAACTCTGTAAACAGATTTTATGGCATGTGGATTACATTTCAATGAAGTGAATTCAGAGTACAGTGAATGCCTACTTGTCTACCATTCAGTTAAGAGGTAGAACATCATTGTTCCCTTTTAAGTCACTGTCCCTCCCCCCACATGGTTCACTCCCTCACTTAGATCAGGATTCTACCCACATTTCACCTCCTCAGAGAGACCTTCCCAGAGTGCCCCGCCTAGAGTAGCACTCTGCCTACTGCTCCGTACCCTTATTATCCTGCCTTAACAACAAAAACAAAAACAACTTACAGGTACTTACTATTTATTTCCAGCACTTTAATTACCTAATGTATTATGATGCCTTGATTTATTTACTGTCAGTCTCCTCCCTCCACCTCCCATGGGAGTCTCCTGTGGGTCGACTCTGTCTCCTACACGGCTGTACTGTAGTGTCCATAGAGCAGTGGCTGTCGTAAAGTTGGTGCCCACTCAGTGTGGGTTCCATTTGTCAATAAATCCTTGTTTCAGAGCTTGGGCAGTACTTCCATCTTTCCTAAGTGGTTCTCATGGATTTAGTCCCTATTCTCAATTCCTTTGGTATTTATTGTCTTTACTTTGGTACTAGGTTCAGCTTTTACGTTATGTTGTATATCATGTCTGTCCAGTCAGGCAAGGACTGTCTTTTTTTTTTTTTCCTTTTCCCAGGAAGTCTAACATAGAGTAAGATTAAGCAGTTTCTTAATCCAATGGTGTTGAGTCGTAAATTCACTTAGCAAATTAATTTATTCAACAAATATTTGTTGAACAATAACTGTATCTCAGGAACTATTTAAAGATGTTAAATAGGGAAGGGAAATGAGATCAATGTGATACAACAATAATAAAAATTTAAAAAAAGATAAAGCTGTAAACAAAATAGGCATCCTCTCTGCTCTCATGAGTGGGAGCATATAGTGAGGGGAAACAAAAATAACTGCTGTAAGAAAAGTAGGCAGGGCAAGCAGAAAAGGGAGTGCCACAGCAAGTCCTGGGGATTTCTGATGAAAAAGCATTCCAGAAGGGAAATATAGCAAGTACAAAGGCCTTGAAATAAAGGTAGGTTCACTGCTTTTGAAGAAACTGTATGGCTGCAAGCCTGAGAGGCTAGTAGGAGGTGAGGTGAAATCATGTAATCCTTTGAGAACATGTAATCATCTGGGTCTTACGTCCAGTGAGATTAGGGCCGTGAGAGTTTGGTATAGGGGTTAACTTTGGGTGATGCGTGGAGTCAGAGGCCTGCGTCACAGACGGAAGCAGGAAGACCAGTTGGGAGGCTCTTGGAACCATCCGGGTGAAATGGGGTGCTAGCTTAAACCAGGGTGGTAGCAGTGGAAGTGGAGAGAATTGGTTTGATCCAGGATATATATATTTTGAAGGTAGATTTAATAGCATCTGATGATGGTTTGGATGTGGGCATGAGAGAAAAATAAGGGTCAAAAATAAGTCCTAAGATGTTGGTAATAGAGATACTTGTTAACTAGAAGGAATGAAAACTAGATGGCATCAGAGGAAGATGAAGAGTGCCCTGAATCTGGGGGTTGCAAGTGTAGCAAAGAGAGAACATCACCTGTGTCAGATGCTATTTGATAAATCACCCAAGATGAGAATTGTTCTCATTAGCTATTTAGGGCCCACCATACCAATCAAGTAGTGGCCCAGGCAAAATTAACAAACGTCTCAAAAAACCCCTCTCAACACTTGTCAGTTATGTAAGTCTATATACCTGTTAAGCTTTGAATTTGCAAATTAGAAAACTCAAAATGTTCTGAATTTTCAAGTTACAACTGTATATTATATGTGGTGGAGTAGATATTAGGAAAGGATTTTAAAGATATTTATCTTTTAGTGCATCTCTAACTTGTCATTATTGTAGATCCTATTGGTTTTCCACAATAATGACAAGTTAGTGGTGCACTAAAAGATAACACTCCAATTATGAAAGCTAGATAACTCCTCATATCCAAACCAAAGGAAAGAAAGCATTTTAATTGTAATTTTATGTTCCTGGCATACATGTGTTCACTTTCTCTCTCTCTAAGGCCAAGTGTTGAATAGGTTAAGTTCCAACTGTAAGTGAATTTGCTTAATGTCAATTTAAAGATCCTTTAAATTTATCTTACTCTGATTGAAGTCAGAGAAGTCCTGTTTACTGAGCTAACTTAAAATAAAAAGGAAGTTAACATTGTAAGTGGATGATCTGTTTACATTGATCATTAGCCAGGTTCATTATGATTATATTACACATTAGTCAGTTTTTTAAGATTAGATAAGGCTTTTTAGTCATCTTAATTCTGTTCTTTAAAATGATTTTCCTGATGTATCTGTAGATTAGAAATTTGAAAATTGTTGCTTTGTTCCAGAATAATGAAAGTATTTTACATTTGACGTACACTGTACTGCTTAGTAGCAGTCTTGTTTAGTTTGCTGCTATTATACATCATTATAGAATACTGTGATGGCAGAAGGGAATACTACATAGTAGAGCAAAATATAGGTTAAGATGCGATAAAAGGATAATTAAAAAAATTTTAAAGGATAATTAAAAATTATCCTGAATTGTTAATGTGATGTGAGATTTTTTACAAAGGCTTTCTCTTTTATTCAAATGTTGCTAAGGATTTGAAGCATTCATTACCAGCTGGACTTGGTCTCTCAGAAACCCAAATTACATCTCATGACTTTGACAGTTCCAAAGAGGGGATTACTGAAGCAGGAGCATTTCAAGGTAAGAGGTACACATTTTTAAAGATTGCTGGGGTGGAGGATGGGGATTCACTAAATGCTACCTTTATTAATAAACCATTAGAATTGAGCCCTTTAATTCAGAGATAAAACACCAATTATAAACATAATCCTTATTCTCTTCAATTTAAATTATTTAAGAATTGTTTTAGTAGTCTTCTTCTTCTTCTTCTTTTTTTTTTAAATAAATGTATGGTTGCCTTTCACTTGCCTCTAGCCACGGACCTGGCTGGGCACCTGGCTTGCAACCTGGTTATGTGCCCTGGCTGGGAATCAAACTATCAACCTCTGGGTTCGCAGGCTGGCGCCTTATCCACTGTACCACCAGCCAGGGCCAGTAGTCTTGTTGATATAGATAGGTCAATGTGCATAATTTCACTGATCATTATATAGAAATTGGTTTTTAATTACTGAAATAAAAACTAAAGTATTATATCAAAATTAAGATTTAAATGATTTTAGCTAGTAACTACAAAATTTATAGCTATAAATCAATATTGATTTGTATAAATACATCTGATTTCAAATCAGTTAGGAAAATAAAACTATACTTGCTGTATAGGAGGCCTCTAAGACCACCGTCATAGTTAGAAATTTGCTAAGAGGACTCACATGACTCAGAGTATTTAGTCATACTCATTGCTGTGATGCTTTAGCGAAAGTAGACCAAGCACAATTAGCCAAGGTGAAGGTGAAGTCTGGGGGGAACTAGACGGAAACTTGACAGGGTCTTCCCCCAGTTAAGACACACAGGACATGATTACTTCTCCCAGCAGAGTTCTGACATGTGTGACATGGTGCTAACCAGAGAAGCTCATTAGAGACCTGGGTTTTTATTGGGGGTTGTTCACATGGACATCCTCTGCATAGCATGTACCAAGATTCCAGAAGGAAAGCAGGCATTTAGCATAGAACACAGAAGGCTAGGCACAGTGAGCTTGTTTTTCACTCTGGGAATAGAGGGAATCCTATCAAAACTTAAGTTTCCAGATTTCATCCAAGGGCCAGTCTTGCAAGCTAATTTTTTTAAGAATAAGCAGTTAAACTTGCATTGTTACCTCTTCTACACACTTCCCATGCATACGTCTATTTTTAATGTAAAGAACAAAGTTGACTTCTTTTTTAATGCTCTTGCCCCAACTGAGAAACTGGCCCAAAACTGGGCATGTGCCCCAACTGGTAATCAGAAAGTTTTGGCTATGGTGTCTTTTGAAGACTATGACTCATTCATGTTTCTGTAAATTATAATTATAAATTATAATACAGTATTATATGCCCTGTGGATTTCTACTTGAAGAGCTTTTTTTCATATGTAAGATTAGCAAATTATAAAATGTTTACTTAAGGTTTAAATAATCAACTATGGGACTTGAACCACATTCTAGTAATTGATTTTAACGTAGTAGAGTCTATGTAAAGTCTTATTTAGACATGACCATGTCAAGTTTCTTCTTATAGTTATGTGTTCTGTTTGTCTTAAGAATTTGATGAAAAATTTATACAAGAACTCAGCCATATTAATTCCAGTTTTTAGTCCCAGTTTTTGAATATATTAAAGGCAATATCAGTAAACCTATATTCAAAATGTACAATATGTGGAGGAGGGAAAGGATTTTCACAGTTAAATGTCTACCCTTTTCAGGTTCCTCAGCACCACCATTGCCATCAGTTATGTCTCCTAGCAGGGTGGCAGCTAGTCAACTGGCGCAGCAAAGAAGTGATTTAATTGTTCCCGCAGGTATTCACTGCACTGATTGGATAAAGACCTTGCTACTGCTGAAGCTAAACTAATTCACTCAATTTCATAATCATTTGATTTATATTCTTAGGTGTGTGTTATTCTGACTTTTTTAGTGGCTGCAGCTTTTTTTTTTTTTTTTTTTTTAACAATAAGTGTAATGATCGTTCTAACCATGGCTATCTTTCTGGCTTTTAAATGTTATTAACTGTATCTCAGGCTTGAAATATTCACCGTTAGATTTTTTTTTAATTGTAAAGTGTGATTCATTTTAAATCATCCTTTCTTTGTTCTGGGAAATGTAGGTTCACTTATTTGATCCTCAACTCTCAGCTTTGCAGCTCTGCTCTTTGTTTTCAGTTGAACAAGAAAGGGGCCTTCAACAGTTGAGTTGTTCATTGTTTGGAATGGGTCATGTGGAAAGGGTTGTGTCTTCCTGTTTTCACCCTCAGCTTACAAATAGTAGACAGTAACAAAATACTATGTAATTTACCAGTTCTGCCCAATGAAAAACACTTGGGAAAAATTGATTTTCTTTGCATTGAATTTGCTCTGCACTTCAATATTGCCGGACTAAAATGTAAAAATAGGAAAAAGCCGAACTCTCTTTTTATATGAAACATTAATATTTTGTATTTTGTTTCTATGAGAATTTTGTAAATTCTTAAATGTGTTTTACTTTATATCATTTTTTATTTTAGATTATAGTAAAACTGTGGTAAAGGCTGGTCTGACTATAGGAGTAAGTGAGAAAAGAAGTTTTTGCAAGGGGATGGATGTAATACAACAACACTTAAAAAAAAAAAAAGTTTTTGCTACCTCTTTTAAACCATTTGTTACAACTTTTTCTCTTCTTATTTCATTGTTCTTTTAAAATTATTAGAAAGTTTTCTATCCCAAGTCATTAATATCATGTTTATTAAATATTTTCCATGAAAAATATTTGTAAGGGACTGTAGAGTTATAGAGTTGTTTTTATGTCAGGGCATCATACTGCCTTTATTAATTATGGCTTTTTTGATGTGGGTCTCTTAAGAAGGAGAGGAGGTACAATGTAGGTCTTATTTTAACTCAGCCTTTCATACTAGTGGTAAGATATTTTTAATGACTATTTGAAAATTGAATTATAGGAACATTCTGTTATTAGGTTCTGCATAGTACAATGAAAAGAGATCACTGTAAAGTGGTATGTGGCCTTTCAGATTTTTCCTGACACTTTTTTAGGGTCAAAAGTTACAAGATTGTGGAAATTTTTATTTTTCTTGAAGTAAACAGCACTTGTTTAGAAAAGAGAGCTGATTGCAGCATTTTTGGAAGACAAACAAACCACATGCATTTCTGTTTAATAGAAATATTTTTTTTAATGTTAGGAAATGATCTTCAGTGATTCCAGGAAATTGTATCCCTTCACTTTGTGGGAAGTTTTTACTTTTAAATGCATGAGTAGTTTAATTTGAACAGCCTCAGAGTTTTGTTTTCTTTCCCTACTTGTCTTTACCTGATTTGAGTTTTTATCTTTTGTGTTTATGATCATGCAGGTGGCCAGAAAACACAGACAAAAAGTGGACCAGTTATTCTAGCAGATGAAATTAAAAATCCTGCAATGGAAAAGTTAGAACTTGTTAGAAAATGGAGTCTAAACACCTACAAGGTTTGTAATAGTTTAATGTTTCCACCTTAATTGGCTCTACGAATTTTTTTTTAAGGTTTTATTTCATTATTTTTTAGAAAGAGGGGAAGGGAGAGAGGCAGAGAGGGAGAAAGACATCAATGTATGGTTGCGTTTCACCTGCCTCCAGCCACAGATCTGATTGGAGACCTGGTTTGCAACCTGATTATGTGCCCTGGCTGGGGTTTCTAACATGTGACCTTTGGGTTCGCAGGCCGGCGCCTTAACCACTGTGCTACCATCCAGGGCTCAAATTTTTATTTACAGTTATTCAAATTATTTTTTGCCAATATATGAAACATAAGAGAGCATAATGCCATCTAAACATAAAATACAAGTAGAAAATGAAGCATTTTGTTTCATTATTGATTCTTATATAAATGTAGTTTAAAAAGCCAGTAGGAAAAGTTTTGGGTATTTTTTAAGCTATTAAAATGCTTATTAATTGCTCTGGCTAGTGGCACAGTTGATAAGGCCTGTGACCCCAAAGGTCACTGGTTCGATTCACAGCCAGGGCACATAACCAGGTTGCAAGCCAGTCTCCAGTCAGGTCTGTGGCTGGAGGCAGGTGAAAGGCAACGTACACTGATGTCTTTCTCCCTCTCTGCCTATCTCCCTTACCCTCTCTCTAAAAATAATAAATAAAATCTTAAAACAAAGAAAAAGAACTAGTCAGAAATAAGGGATGCATTAACTGAAATGAGTAATTTATAGGGAATCAGCAATTTATAAGGAAACAGAGAATCAAGTTAGCAATTTGTGATATCATCAAGCAAAAAAATCAGAACAGTAAAAAGAAAAAAGAATCAATAAAAATGAGAAAGAGTAAGGAGCCCCTGGGACAACTTCAAGACTACCAGCATTCACATTGTAGGAATGCCAGAAGAAGAAAGAGAACAAGAAATTGAAAACCTATTTGAAAAAATAACCGAAAACTTCCCTAACCTGGTGAAGGAAATAGAAATACAGGTCTAGGAAGCACAGAGAGTCCCAAGCAAGATGAATCTAAAGAGGCCCACACATCATACTTAAAATATCAAAGGCTAAAGACAGAGAATCTTAAAAGTAGCAAGAGAAAAGCAGTTAGCTCCTATGACTGTCAGCTGATTTCTGAACAAATCTTTGCAGACCAGAAGGGAGTGGCATGAAATATTCAAAGCGATGAAAAGCAAGGGATTACAACCTAAATTATTCTACCCAGCAAAGCTATCACTTAGAATTGAAGGACAGACAAGAAGAAAACTGGAGTTCATCACCAAACCAGTATTAATATGAAATGTTAAGGGTTTTCTTTAAGAAGAACAAGAAAAAAAAATATGAATAATAAAATGGCAATAAATATATATCAACAGTTGAATCTAAAAAACAAAATAAATGAACAGGTAGACCAGAAACAGACTCGGATACAGAGAACATTTTGATGGTGGCCAGATGGGAAGGGTCCAGGGGAATGGGGGAACAGGTGAGGGATTGGGAAGTTCACATTGCTTGTTACAGGAGAGTCACAGGGCTGTAAAGTAGAGCATAGGGAATACGGTCAACAAGATTCTAATAACTATGTGTGGTGCTAGGTAGGTGTAAGATTCATCGGAATGATCGCTTGGTTAAGTTATGCAATGTCTAATTACTGGGATGTACACCCGATATTAATATAATAATGTATATCAACTGTAATTAAAAAATAAAAATGCTTTTAAAATGGAAAAAAGAGAAATGCCCACAGTAATTGTCAAAAATTGATGCTTCCTTACCCTGTTTTCATTCAGAACATTCTATTTAATCATTCCCCTTTTGTTCTCAAGGATATGGATTCTGCCATTTCATGTATTGTTTTCCCTTTATATTTTTTATCACAACAGTTCACTCAGATACTCAAATTCTACCTCAAGCTATGTCTAGTCATTAAATGAATTCTGCCTCTTTAATAATTTTTTACTTTATTCCTTTTTCTCCATTCTAGTCTTTATCACTCTCTGACATTACCATAGTAGCTTTTTAACATATATTGACATTAAAAGGATAAATACAGATTTATGTGTATTAACAAGGGCAGGTCTCAAGATATTTGCTCATAGAAGAGAAGTGTTTAGATATTATATATAATATAGCATAGTCTTAGGCATACTTTAAAAATGTTATATATGTGGTTATATAGGTTTAAAGGAGAGTCTGGGCTACCAATCAAACTATTGATAGTAGTTTTCTACCATTTACTGGGATTAAAGGAAGAAGAAACTCATCTTTTATTTCCTTCATTATTTTAATATTTACAACAAATGTTCTAACCAAACCTTTGAAAGATGATAAAGGAGAAAACTTGCAATTTAAAAAATTGTAATACTTACTACCTTTTTAGAACTTTTTTGTTAACTTTAAAAGATCAGCCCTGGCTGGTAACACAGTGGATAAGGCACCGGCCTGCAAACCCAAAGGTCGCATGTTCGATCCCCTAGCCAGGGCACATAACCAGGTTGCAAACCAGGTCTTCAGTCAGGTCTGTGGCTGGAGGCAGGTGAAATGCAACCATATATTGATGTCTCTCTCCCTCTCTGCCTCTCTCCCTTCCCCTCTTTCTAGGAATAATGAAATAAAATCTTTAAAAAAAAAAAAAAAGATCAGGAGTAGTTTAATGCCCTTTAAGTTACTCATAAAATGTATTATTGAGTAGTGAGGCTGCTTATAATTTTTTTTATTTCTAGCAAAAAATACTAGAAAACTTTTTTCCATGTGGTCTGCAATTAGGTACTTTTTTAAAATAGTAAGTTCCTTTATCATTATTTCTGGGGCAAAATGGGATAACATAATTTAATACTATTTGAACAAGAGTAAAAGAATTTGGAAATCTGTAATCTCTACCTTTCTTCTTTTCCTTTCCTCCCCCTGTCATATTCCCACTGCTTACCTCCTTTTCTACCCCCTTTTCTTTTTCTTCCTTCCTTTCTTCCTTTCTATTCCTACTACTCATGCACACAGTGATTTGAAGGGAAGATAATAGGAAAAGAATGTGAAACCAATAGGTGAATATAATTTTGGTATTATTATTCCTATGTTTATTAACAGTCTGATGCTATTCTTAAATCAGTGTTAAGTATTTAGGTTTAAAATAACCTACCAAATGAGTTAAGCTTAAAATATGATTTTGTGAGAGAGCTCTTCTGGCAGTATATAAATTAGCTAGGTAATTCTTAAAACTTTCTCTAATTAGTAATAGTTTTAGTCGTAACTGGTAAAGTTACTTTCAGAGCCCTGATGACCTTGTAAAACGGGACTGACTATTTTCAGTAGGCTAGCTTCTGTGAACCCAAAAATGGTGTATGCTAACTATATGCTCTAGCATTTGCACTTTAGATTGCTATATTATTTTTCTTTTGTTCTTCTTGTTTTCTAACTAAACAAAGTGCATCTTTCCACTTTTAGTGCACTCGACAAATTATCTCTGAGAAGCTAGGCCGTGGATCAAGAACTGTGGACCTTGAACTTGAAGCTCAGATTGATATATTAAGAGATAACAAGAAAAAGTACGAAAATATTCTAAGACTGGCTCAGACATTGTCAAACCAGCTTTTCCAGATGGTGCATACCCAAAGGCAGCTTGGAGATGCATTTGCTGACCTGAGTTTGAAGTCACTAGAACTCCATGTAAGATTATTTTAAATAACTACCTGGGGGCGCTGGGGAGTAGAGTGGAGATAGGAGTATTATGTTGATAAGAGCTAATTTATTACATTTCTGATTTGTATAAGTCTTAATGAAATTGGAATTTTGAGCTATTCTTTTAAGGTATTTAATACAATTTTTAGAACATCCAACTGGCTTCTGTTAACATAGGAAAACAGTATCTCTAGAGATGTCAGTTGGAAGCTTCAGGGGAAGGGAACTTAATTCAAGGAAGAGCAAAGGACTACTCAGTCTTCCTGAGCCAAGCAAGCTGTGTGTTGCTGGGTGTGGGTAAAAAATAAATTCGGTACCTGTCAAAAATTCAGGCTTACCTAGTCACCCGATGTCTTACATAAATAGTAACTTGCTTGTGATATACTGGTTTACTGATAACATTAATATAAGTTGTGAATTTTAGAATAAAATTATTTTTGCATCTATTTCTAAGTATTCAGCAAAGCATTACTAACAATTTCTAATGATGCCTTGACTCCTTTTATGTCTTTTTTTTTTTTTTTAATTTTATTGTTGTTGTGTTACATCCATCAACCTTTTATGTCTTTTTTTCTAACCCAAATGTACAGAAATGCCTTGCCTACAGGCTTCTATCTAGAAAAGTTAACTAATTTAGATTATCAAATTATTTGATAATATCTAGAAACGTGGACAAAGAAAGTTGGCTAGAAATTGCAATACATATTATAAAAGTGAAAAATTATTGAGCTTTAATTCTAACTGAGTCATTAGGCAAAAAAATAACTAATGTTTGGAAAGTAGAATAATCATAAAAGCTGCAATTATTGAGTGTCCACAATTCCAATGTAATGGACTGGATGCTTTATAGCCATTATACCTTGTAACTTATCAACAACACTGAAAAAAATGTTATCCCCATTTTATAGTTGAAAAAACTGAAGCCAAAGACATTAGGTAATTTTTATAAGATCACAGAAAGGTAGTACTGGAATTTATATTATGGCCTGTCCGTCTTTCTCCATGATGTCTTGCTGTCTCTTTAAGAGGAATTGTTAGAGGACAGAAAGGAAAAATGTATTGTATTAGTCAGGATTCTTCAGAAAAATAGAACCAGCAGGATGTGCGGATATATAGAGATTTCTTTTAAGAACCTGGTTCGTGCAATTGTGAAAGCTCAGTACATTCAAAACCTGCAGGGTAGACTGGCAGGCTGGAGACCTTGTAGTTTGAGCCCAAAGGCAGTGTGCCAGCAAAACTCCTTACTCAATTGACAGTAATGTTGGATCACTTATCGGGATACCATGGCCTCACCAAGTTGACACATAAAATTAACCATTGCAGGTATTTTCATCTAATTAGTCATTTAGTAAAATGGGAATGACTCCATCCTGTTTTACTAAAAAGACAAGGTATAGTCTTCTTTTATGTTTGTGCACCACAATGTACTTGATATGATTTGTTAGTGAGCAAATACTGAAAGCAAGTGTGTATACAAAAGTGATTTAGAGGAAATAGATAATTTATTGGTTTGAACCTTTAAATTCATGTTTATAAGTATAAAAATAATGGTAAACTAGACCCTTTTGGAGATGGAGTTGAAATCTGGAATCAATATTTACTGGTTCTTTTCCAAAATCTATCTGTTCCTTATTTATAATGCCCTAATTTGTTCATAATGAAGACTTTCCTTTTTATTTTTTTAACTTTGTAAGCATTCTTGTTTTAATATTTGTGGGGTTTGAAGTTGAAAATTCTTTTGTTCCAAAAGTTCCCCTAGTTAAGCACTACGTGAATCTAGTTTCTGTTTCTCCACTTTTATGTTTGTCCATCTATTCTGAAATATATTTTAGTAACATCTGACAATATGGTGAAATTTCTTCTCTGATCAGATATGTTCCTGATAATCTGTTAATTAATTAAATTAGACTGGAAAGCTTTCACTGCTGAAAATAGAGTTAGTTCCTCCTGTGTAATATTTGCTAAGCCCAGATTCAGTTTATTCAGAGAAATGAATTAAAACTGGTGTTTAGTGATCTTTCCTCAGCTGTGTGCATAGACGGACCTGAGCTTGGGAGTGGTCGACTGATCACTAAGTTTACAAAGAAACGTGTGTTGTTAATGTTTATACTTTTGAGGAGATTTAGTCAAAACACAAAAAATTGCAATCTATTTTATGTCTGAAACTTTTAGCCAATTGTTACCTAATTTGGTTGTGAAAGTTATAGTTTCCCTGATTAATAATCTGCTATACTTTTCTTCTCAGCAGCTGTGCTTATACTGTAATCGAAACAAAATGAAGAATGAAAATATTCTTTCTAGTACAAAGTAGTTTAACTTTTAAACATTATTTATTTTGCTATGCCCCTGAGCTGATGACAACTTTGGTTTACTAGATTTTTCTGGTAATTATATAGCTAGTTGTGATTTAGATTTAGATTTATTTAAACATTGAAAGAAAAACATTTCTATGGTTAGAGTTCTAAATCAAATGTTTTGCCATTGGTGGTATTTGAGATTTTTTTTTAGTCCCATTTAATATATTACTAGATTAGTTAAGGTGTCTTTTTGTTTCAGGAAGAATTTGGCTATAATGCAGATACCCAGAAGCTGTTGGCTAAAAATGGAGAGACTCTTCTTGGAGCCATTAATTTTTTTATTGCCAGTGTGAACACTTTGGTGAATAAAACAATTGAAGATACATTAATGACTGTGAAGCAGTACGAAAGTGCCAGGTTGGTATTAAGTTTTATGTTTTACAGATGTTACGCAATTCAGTTAAGGTTTTTGGAAGCAAATAAGAGAAACCAACCCTGACCAATATGGGCAGAAAATAAATGTATTAGGTTATAGGGTAGCCTGTGGAACTAACAGAAAAGCAGAACAGCTTCTAGAGACAAGCAAGAACCAAAGCCAAGCTCATGCCCCAAGAGTCTAATCAGGACCTTGTTGCTTTAGAGCTACCATACATACTTTCCAAAAGGCCCCTGAATACTCTGCTTCATCGCCTGGAGTGTCCAATTGAATCTTGTGCCCAGACCCTGCCTCCTGGGGAACAAGGAGGTGAAGGGTCTGTCAGCTCCAGCTTCCTGAGAAGAGACAGGGCCTTGCTTTCTACCAGGTAGAGAGTAGAGGCCTGCTGTAATCCGGCTGAAGCCTACCTTTTCACCCCTATCACCGCTGCTTCCACAACAGTCAGACTCAGAGTTTTAGTTTCTCTTGAATTTACAAGCTCATTTCTGCCTGCATGATTTCGTTCATGTTGTGGATATCAACCACCTGATCTTCCATTTACCCAGATTATAACCAGCTTTCTAACTCTTTCAGAGTTTGCCTTTTACATAAATTGTTTGCCTTAATTTCCATAGGTTTTAATAATTCAGTGTTTTCATACACTTTATACATACGTGATTTCTCTATCTCAATAACATCCTGTTAGGTAAACAAAGTACATTTTAATAAGCACTTAGAAATATCTAAGAAGTAGCAGACCTATGACAGCATTTTTCAACTCTTGATTCCACGTCCAATTTTTTCCTCTCTCTTTCTAGTCCCCTTGAAGTTTTTTTCTTCTGACCACTTGAAATCTTTATTTTCTGTTATACTTTTTGTAGCATTAGTTGAAGTGCAAACTTTACCTTCTAGAAGTATCACTTTACTTTTTGGCCACTTGCCCTCGTTTAATGATGTGAGAAATGCTTATGAAAACTCTAAATTCATCTAGTCCTTTTTTTTTGGCAATTGAGTGCTTATTCTTAAGTATATATTTTCTTATGCTTTACATAAGTTAAAAGCCCAAATCACTTGGAAAGTTAACTTTGATCTTTCCATAAGAGATGATTCTATTCTATGCTATGTTTGTAATTTTCAGTTTAGTATTAACATACGAGATTCTTAATGACTTGAAAGTGAAGTTCAAGACAAATAGCTGTGGTTGTCTGTTGGGAGAAGGGCAGGGACAGGGCTGTGTGCCATGTTTAGGCTTTGAACCTGGTTTTTTACTTTCATTATTGTTTATGTTATTTACTAACATATCAGAAGGTAGAGAGGAATAAGCAGAGGGGATCTTATCAATAGGATATTCCTCAGTAACATTGAAGGAGTCTCTCCGTAAGATATACTTCCATAGGAACACGTTCAATAACATTCCCAGCAATTGTTTCTCCAGTTTCTGTGTAAATCCTCTGTGGCATTGGCTGTATGTTTCAAAGGATTCATTTCTATAAATTTTATTTGGTTCTTTTCCAAATCTGTCTGTTCCTTAGTTATAATGCCCTAATTTGTTCATAATGAAAACTTTCCTTTTTTATCTCTTTAATATTGTAAGCATTCTTATTTTAATATTTGTGGGGTTTGAAGTTGAAGCTGAAATTTCTTTTGTTCCAAAAGTTAACCCTCAGTTAAGCACTATGTGAATTTGCTTTATTTGTCCATCTATTCTGAAATACATTTTAGTTACTAAAAAAGATTTTTGAAAATATGTAATATATTTTAAGCATGTAATATCTTTCACACCAACTTTTATTTCTAACATATTTTTAAAATTTTAATCCATATTAAAGAAAATTTATTAGGTAAGTCACCGTTCATACACAAACATTTCATATTTAATTTCCAGAGGAGAAAAGTAAGCTTCTAGACATTAAATGGTTTGCTCACTTGGAGAACTAATTTAAAGCCAAATAAGAATCCATGAACTCCCTACCTTCTACTTTCGATCATTAGGCCTCAAGCTTGAACTAGATTTTTTTTTATCTCAAATTTTCACATCTCCTTATAAAAATAACTTTTATATCTTATAATAAAAAATCCAACAAAGTACACTGTGGTATTAACCTTAGTTTATCCAATATATTGATTTGTTTGAAACTTTTGAACAGAATTATAAATCAAGTTCTATGTACTTGTTAGCAGGTTATTAGGAACCCTTTAGATACCCTCTTTGTGCTGTAAAACCCACCAACAATGGCCTCACCCCCTAATTCGTTCTTTTTATTGAAATTACATTATATGATTTTATTCATCAAGCGCAGCTTGGGGTTTGACTTTTCTGTGCTTTTTATGAAGTAGTTAAGGAATTCACTAGTTGTAACACTAAAACATTGCCTACTGTGGGATAACATTTAAACAAGAATCTCAGATTTAAAGTTCTTAGTAGCTGACTTTCCTTCTCTGTCAAAACCAGAATTTACTGACTTTTAGGGCAAGGGTCAGCTATTTGATCCAGCACAGAAAGTGGCAATTTAGGCAAATGAACGGTGGCCTTTTAATGCTCCCATTATGCATTGTGTACAAGTATTTCCTAGCCCTCTGGTGCTTCTTATATAGAAAATCTTATAACAGCCCATTCAACACTTCTCCACAGCAGCACCAACAAGGGAGTCAATTGTGGTCAAGACTTTTCAGATGTGGACACCTGTTCTCTAGAAGTTTTACATAAACCATAAAGTAACAATTGTCACTAACTTTATTGATATGGCCTCAATTCAGAGTGGCAGCCTTCAGGAGTTAGATTTTGAAAACTTACTGTGCTTTTCTTTCTGGTTGTAATGAGCACTGTTAGAGAAGCTCTTATGGAAAGTTTTACTTTGATACCATCTATAAACTCTGGATGTAAAAATTAAGGTAATATAAGGTAATTATTATAACTTTGGTTGTGTTTAAATTAATCACAGTTGTTTCAAAATGTGCTCCAAGGCTATTGGAGGATATTTGTTTTCACATTAAAAACCACCATGTATTACTATTTATTTTTGTTCTACTCTTTTTTATTTTTTGTTATTCTTAGTAGGTTTGCTTCTGGCTAACTCTTTTCTAATTTGACCATAATAATAAGCACTCCAAAGATATTAGTTATTACCTGGTGTCCTAAGTACTTTATAGGTACAAATTTTTGTAGAGATTATTATTCCCATTTATAAGGGAAAATCTGAAGCAGAGAGATAAAATACCTAGCTGAACACATTAGACCAGTGAAGGGCAAGGTGGGCATTCAGCTGGCTATATAGAATTCTTGGAATTTAAGTAACTCGTTATCATTACAAAGTCAGTCTTGCCCCTAAATCTTTATTATCTGTCTCCATCTTAGCTCCACTGCTATTGTCCTGATTCAGTGACTCATTTTTCTTTTGCCCGTAGTCTTCTAATTAGTTTTCTTGCCTGTGCCTTCTTAGACTTCAACTCCAGTTCATCCTCTATTCCTTATACTACCACGACAGTCACCTTTCCATCCTGGACAAATCAAACATGTTCCCTCTTGGATCAAAGTTCTTCACTGGCTTCTTACCACTTGTCTTCTGAATCAAATCTGACTCCGTTAGCATGGTGGCTTGTCAAGCCCTGCGTAACCTCCATCCTGCCTGCCTGTTTAACTTGAATTCCTTCTGCTATTGGGTTCCAGTTTCAGTTATCATTTACTGAATTACTTTCCAGATGTTTCATGCTATCTTACAATGAACTGATGTGCCTTAGTCCATACTCTTCTCTTCCTGGAATGTTCTACCAGGTTGCCTACTCCAATCCACCTTGTAAGCTTTTACCATCCTTTAAATTTTAATTCTAGTGTTTCAATTCTATTCTTAAATGCCTTTCAAATACCTAATTACGTATTTTTTCCTCTTGATTTCCATTGTATCTTACCTTCTCTCATGGTAATTTCTATTATCTCATTTCATTGTAGTTGTTTAAGAACTTCTCTCCATCTAGACTATAGGCTTCTCAAAGATAAACTTTATCTGTTCATCTTCATAGCTTTACTTTCTAGTGCCTGTTCACTGAATATTTGTTAAATGAATCAATTTATCAGTAAATGAGTGAATGATCTTTTGGCCCTGATAGATCAGGTTTGTTAAGTTCAGTACAAGTTTGCAGTAGATTAGGCTCAGTATGAGAAACTGATACATTCTTTCTCAAGTCTTATATAAAATAGATTATGTCATTAAAATATTCTTAATTCTGCCCTGGCTGGTGGCACAGTGAATAAGGCACCAGCCTATGAACATAAGGGTCGCTGGTTCAATTCCCAGCCAGGGCGCATAACCAGGTTGTAAGCCAGGTCTCCAGCCAGATCTGTAGCTAGAGGCAGGTGAAAGGCAACCGTACACTGATATCTCTCTCCCTCTCTGCCTCTCTCCTTCCCCTTCTCTCTAAAAATAATAAATAAAAAATCTTTAAAAAAATTCTTAATTCTCAGGAGATGTGACTTATACTATAGAGATTTGAATAAAGAGCATTCATTTGGGGGCATAAGTTTTGTGATGCAAATATTGACTAAATAGAGATCACTGCTTTTTCTTAGCCAAGTACTGAGTAATTGAGACTACTGGATAAGTCTCTGTTTGATAAACATTGTAGCATTGTACTTACACAGGTGCGTGCTAGAGGTATTTGAGGCACTATGGGATCATAGAGTGATGATGGGTTGGGTAACTTTCACATAGGTGGGAGAATATTAGGGGCAGGAATCTCAGGAACACAGGGTAGTAAGTGCTCCACAATAGATGCCATGTCACATTCTGAATACTGATGTTATGGAACTTCATCTGGAGTTGTGCTGTCTCACACAGTAGCTGTTAGCCCTGTGTGTCCGCTGAGCACTGTCTACTGAATTGAGTGGCTACAGAAGTGCGGAATACACAGTGGATTTCAAAGACTAAGTACCCTCTCCCCAAAGTAAAATAGTTTATTAACTTTTTTTTATATTTATTGCACGTTGGGATGATAATATTTTAGATTTTTTTATAAAACAGGAGAAAGTAATTTTATTATTATTTTAATGTGACTACTAAAAGACTTTTAAGTTACATACATGCTTGCCTTATATTTCTGGTATGCATTGCTGACTGGACTGTACTTTAAGGATTGTTGACCCTCAGTATGACTTTCTTTTATCAGGCCATTCTAAAGTCTGTCCTAACCTGCTTTGCCATATCAGTGTTAACCAGTTCATGTGGGGGATGGGTCACTACTCTGTTCTTGTGAGCATTAGGTTTTGACATCTTTTTTCTTTTTCTTTTTAACCATTTTTACATTTTGGAAATTTTGTCTTGTCAGTTCATGCTGTACTTGGGGAGGAATACTTCATGAATTGAAGGAGCAACTTGTTTCCCTCCATGCTTTTATTAATAGTTCTTTGTGTTAAAGAAATACATCATTTTAAAGGAATAAGGTATAAAATATGATTGAGAATTATTCTCTATTATGATACAACATGAGACTATAATGTATTTCTAACTCGCCTCTTGAACTTATTTCATTTAGTTTTCTAGTGTGCTTCATGTACTCTCTCCTTTCCAGGATTGAATATGATGCATATCGCACCGATTTGGAAGAGTTGAATCTTGGACCACGTGATGCAAACACTCTGCCAAAGATTGAACACTCACAGCATCTGTTCCAAGCACATAAGGAAAAATATGATAAAATGCGCAATGATGTTTCTATCAAGTTGAAATTTCTAGAAGAAAATAAGGTGACTTTATTCTTTACCTTTGAGATATTTCTGTGGACTTAAAAGTCACCCCTAAAAAGATAAAAAGAAAGCTTTTTGTTTCTATTAACTCTCTATTATTACAGTTGCAAAATGGAATTTCATCTATAAGTGAGTTTTTAGAAGTACATAAAATATTTTACCTTTCTGCCAAGCAAGTCATCATCAACTCTATTTTCCTAGCCTTTCATGTATAACAGTCGGCAAAAAATACTTGATGTTCAGTTGTTGTTCTTCAGAGTGGTAGTGGTGTCAATTGCTTTTAAGTTATATAATGATAGATTCTGCTCTGGATATTTTGGAACCTTTTTTGAATGGTAAGTACAGATTTCAGGAAGAGAAGAGCGTTCTTTACATTAACTGATAAATGAGGAATGACTGAAAAGTTCAACTTAGGGCTGCAGTTGACATGATCTAGAAGAAATTAGCCAAGAAATCAATTTTTCACATTTGTTTCATGAAACATGGGTACACCTAAGGACGAGGGCAGTGAGCTGGGACAGAATTGCTGTAGGCTTCACTTGGAGATGGATTCAGATAACACTAGGCTCCTGAGTTTTGGTTTAAGCAAAGTATAGGTTCCCACTTCAACATTTTTCCCATTACATGCATACTCAACTTTGGGAGGGGGTCGCAGTTCTGGAAATGAGAGAGTCAGTGGTGAGCACGGTACAGGGTAGGTGAAGCTCAGGCCTGTCGAGATAGGGGTCTTACCTTTGCATGCATGGCCCCTTCCTGTGCTTTTCACATCCTCTGATGTCATGATAGGCCTTCAACTCTGCTTCCTTCCCAGTACCTCTTAAAACGTTTCTTCATTTCTAATGGTCTGTTGCTATCTTTCTGTTAACCTTAACATTTCCTCAGAAACTCTCTGGTTACCATAACAGCTCCAGAATGGTAAGTTTCCTTGAGACCTATTAAGTCCAGCACTACACTGGGTTTTTTTATAGCTATAATGGGTGAAAAAAATCTTCATGTGAAAACATTACAATGGCAGTAAAGGGAACCTCAGCAGTTACCAGCTTGCTTGGTTGGCATCGTTCAGACAAGAGCACAGTGCAGTCTGTTAGCCTTCATTAGCTGATCACCTAAGAGAGCATCATATTAGTCATTCTTATATCTATCCATATATGTATCAATTACAGTTTAATATTTTAATGGATAGGAATATATCAATACTTAGATATAGATATGTATTTTAAGTATGAAAATATTTTTTGACATACTGCCCTATCTATAATGGAGCAGCACTAGACAGTGTGCTAGAATTTTGTGGGCTCTATCCAGGCCTATTTTGAAGGGAAAGAATTTGGGGGTTCACAACCTCTGCAAATAGAGAAAATGATTTCAGGAAATTTATAAAATGGTAATTGCATTCCATTGGGATCTGATGGTATTGTGTACTATTTATTCTCTGGATAGTGAAATTATGGGTAGTTTTTGTTTTCTATAAATGTTTCTGTATTTTAGACAGTTTCTATGAAAGGTTGTGTTGCCTTTTTAGAAAGAAGGGAAAGTTATTTTGAAAGAATCATTACTTTTAAACCAGCTTTGCTTTTCTGGGTTTTGCCAGAGTAAGTAAAAATGGGATTACACGAGGATAAACAATGGCCATTGGCCACTACTTGTCTTACTGTAACTGTTTTTGAAACTCGGCAGGAGAACTCCAGATTTAGACGTGAATAGGGAAAGGCACTTTTTATGTGTCAGTTACTGTGCAGTTTACATACGTTCTCTCACTTAACCCTCGTATCAGCCTTCATTGCAGAAGCCACAGGAAAGAAAGAAAACAGCGGCTTCAGGACTGCATGACAGGGATTGGGAACTCAACATAGGAAGCTGCTTTGGCTTGAAGGTTGTGAGGAAAGAGGGTTGGGAATTTGCTCTGTTTAACCCCATGTTTAGTTTGAGATGATGACAAGTATTCAAGTGGAAAGTTGGTTGGAAGTCAGTAATGTGGGTTTGGATTTGGGATAAGCAGGGCCAAGGCTTCAGAGATGAAGGTTTAAAAGTCATTGCTTTGAAAATAATGGCATTGTCACATCGACTCTTCTTTTTTGACCTTTCTTACTATAAAACAAGAAAATGAAATTGCCTTTATTCTCAAGGATTTTATATTCTCTTATAGCCTAGAGATATTCTTTGTTTTGGCTTTTCATAGCTGTTACCAAGCTAAATTTTTATTTGAACCCAATAATCAGCTATGTCTAAAATAGAATCTATAAAGAAACATATCTTATCTTTCTTATTCTTCAAAACTGTAGAGATAATGTTGGACTCTGTTATTATAAGCAATAAATAACTATAATTTGGATGAAGATAGATCCATAAGAAAGCATTAGTTTTATTATTGTTGAGTAACTTTTTTTTACCCTTTAAAAAAATTTTGTAGCTCTGAAGGGAGGAAAAAGCAAGCTGAAGAACTGTCTATCATCCTGTTTGCTTTCTTGGCAGCTTAAAATGCCAAAACACTGGAGGAGGGGGGATGGTTACTTTATTAAACTACAGCCATATTTGGTCCTTAGTATCTCTTTTAAAGTCAGTCACCAACTAACCTACTTAACACTTGAATTTTAACAAAATGTAATATATTCTTTCTATTTCTGAAGTATTGTATATTGAATTTTTTAAACAAAGATATTTGAAACATCAGTGAGTGTGCTATGTTGTAATTTGATGATATCATAAAAGTTACTGCTGTCTCTAAAATCTGTGTTTGCAGCTTTTTGGAGGGTGTGTCAAGGCTCTTTTGGTTCTCACATCACGGCTGTCAGAGTGTCTCCATAGCAGCTCTTTTCTAAAATGAGATGCCGTATAACCAAGCACCTAGATTATGCAGACAGCAAAGCAAATAGTTCTTGAGTCAAGGACTCAAAACCATTCCTATGACTACTGTAATACAAACATTGGAGAGTGTTTTTGTTTGTTTTGTCCTTAAAACTTTTAAAACATTTTTTGCAGGAATTGAAAAGTAGCGTTTTAGCTATACTTTAGGAAGGCGATGTGCGGATATACAGTTAGCTAATGCTCCTTTCCGGACAAAGCAAATGGGGTAGGTGTGCAAACCACACACATTCCTGCGTGCGTGCAGGCGTTACTGCTGAGCCGTGGGGGCACACACTAGGTGTCATGGATTTCTAACTATTCTTAAGAATAGTTTTGTCCTTAATGGAAAACACTGAATTCTTTTTACAATTTACAATCTATACTCTCTATTCACGCATCCCTGTATTATATCATTTTTATTTTTAACCTAAACCTTATTAATTTCTGATATTCTCTTCCATGTTTACCAAACAACATTGAGTTGCATAGTGTTAAGGACAACATTAATTAGACTCTTCTAATGTTTCTCCTTTCATCAATATTTCTCTTTTTCTAGACCTTTAAATAATGTAACTTGAGCTGTCCTGTGGATTAAGTCAGTTTATTTACCTTTGATTGTTCCTTTCAAGTTTCAAAACAAAACACAGGCTACTTTAGTAAAGAGGGAAAAAACCAGGCATTTCTGTTGCTTTGCAGACTTTGTGAGGATAGGTACCATGCCTTCGTTCACAACGCTCCTGATACCTAGCAATGCTATTAAATGTATAGTAGTCATTTAGCAAATGCATGTTTTCATTTCTTCCCAGAATTAGAGGTGAGGAAGATGGAGGTAAATGAGAGTCAGCTAGCATGGGATAGAAGGGCGAGTCCCGATTACCTCACTGTTTGCTTGCTGCAGAGAGGCAAAGCATCTTCTCAGAAATGCTTCCATTGTCTGCAGTGTGTACTGTTTGCATGGAGGGAGGAAGCACAGAGCTGGGGAAAAACAGGCAGATCATTGTGAGGGACCCAGGTTTATTTTTCAAAACAACTTTTATATGGCTTGGACTTATTAGAACGTGAAGAAAGGAATTTAAGATTAATGTTTCTATAATTTAACTTAGGGGTAGTAAATCTCTTTTCAAAGTTATTAACGTGTTGGGGAAAAAACCCTGAATGTGTCAAAGATTTAACAAAGCATTTTAAGGTATAAATAAAAAGTAAGGATTCCATTAGTTTATTATATTCTTATTTTAAGAAGGATAAAATATACTCTAATGTAATGTCAGTTAATCAGCTATAATCATTTTATGCATTAGTTTTTTTTTTTTCATTTATTATATTTCAGTGAATTAAAGGATGACAAGGGGCAGAAACAGATGAACCAGACTTGGGATCTATCCTGGACACATATTTGATTAAAAAGCCACTTAATTTTATTTAATAATTTTGGGTTTTTATAAAAGTTTACTTGCATCATACTGATGACATTGCAGGGAGCAAGATCTCAAATACTCCAAGTTACTTAATTTTGGTTTACTTTTTTTCTGAAAAATCACAGTCATTCTGATTCTTAGGTTGATGAAAAAACTGTTGTTTTTACTCACATCACATTTTATGTAATTATAATACAGTAATATTCCTGCATATGAGGACTTCTTTTCTGATATATTACAGACTTATTTTATATGCATCTTTTTATTAATTTAACTTTCTGAGAAGAAGCTAATGAACTAAAATGGTGATGCAGGAGAGAGAGGAGAATACATAGAAAATAAAAACACCTAGAATGAACTAAACATATTCATGTAATATGAGACAATCATATAGCCAGTTGTGATAACTCCATGGCTTTATTCAAATACATACTGTAACGGGAAGTACTCAAAGCTTAGTACATTTTTGTAAAAATATGCTATCAATGGTTTGAAGAATTTGAAGGGCAAAGGTATTCTTTCTTTACCTAAACTTCTCTTCTTGAGAGCAAAAAATAGAAAACTTAATTTTTAAAAAATGGATATTATTCCTTTAATTTTAAGGAATATATTAATCATTACCTAATATGTATAAACATTCTTGAAAGAGAGAAGGAGAAAGATACATTGACTTGTTGTTCCACTTATTCAGCCATTCATTGGTTGCTTCTTGTATGTGCCCTGAATGGAGGTCAAACCTGCAACCTTGGCTTATCAGGACAACTCTCTGACCAGCTGAGCTACCCAGCCAGGCTGACTCACACTCTTTTTTATTTCTGTGCCTATAGGAACAAACAGTATTGCCTCTTGGTATTTGTTCATGAGTCAAATGAAATTCAGTTCTATAAGTAAAAGAACCCCACCTGGTTCTGTGTAATAATAATAGTAATAGTAATAAACATTCATGAATTGAAATGTGTAAGATTAATAACCAGCCTCAGCACTGTGCCAGATAGAATTACCTACATTTGGACCCTATGAAACATTCCCTTACCCATGTAACTTTGCTTTAAGACTTATATCCTTGGTATATTTCATCATGTAATTGAAATAATTTTATGTTGTTAATGTTTTTTGTTTTTTGTTTTTTCCATTCATTTAACAAACCTTTCTTCGGGTATATATACTTTGTGCCAGTCTCAGGGGAAAAATAATTTCCTCCTATTTTCTGAGCTCTGGCTGGTCTAATCAAATAAACATGACAGATTAACAGGAGAAGAGGTCCAAAATTTATCACGGATATATGTGAGTGATGTCATAAGATATGAGACCCATGGACTTTGGGCAGCTGAGGTTTATAGGCTATGTGGACAAAGAAAATGGTGGGCAGGAGTCTGGGATTTCAAAGGGAAAGCAGGTAATTTACAGGGAGATGAGAAGGAGCAAGCATGTGGTAAACAAATTCTTACCTGGGCCACTCAAACAGTGAGACACAGAAAGAAGGAATTCTAACAAACAGGCCCTGCTAGATTTCTTCCTCTGCCACATTTAGTTTATCTTGTGATATAAAGGTGATGCTCCCTTCCTTTAAGCAGGTTTTTCTATCTGAATTTCTTTAGGTAAGGGAGAGGGTTAGTTCCTTTCTCAGTCTTTTGCTTCATAATAATTAACCTAAAGACACTATCCCAAAAAGCATATTTTGGGGTTGCAAAACTTTGGTCCCCACTAAGGAAATGTTCTAGATATTGGTGATAGCCTGTGAGCAAAGTAAAAACAAATTCTACCCTCAGAGAGCTTATAGGGTAGTAAAAATAATAAACATTGATCACATCATACCATATCTATTTAGATATATAAATTTTTAAGCTGTGACCAGTGTTTTCAAGTACAGGTCCAAGGCAAGCTTCCATGAGAAAGTAATGCTAGGAAAAAGAATAATAAAAACAAAAAAATAAAATAAAATAAAATAAATTTAAAAAAAGAAAGTAATGCTGAATATTAACTAAGTAAAATGAGAAGCAAAGAGTATTCCAGGTAGAAAGAACAGCATGTGTAACAGCCTCTGGCTGGGGTTGGTTGGGAAGGTCGGGAGGGTGGGGTGCGGTGGCTATTCACAGAATGAATGTAACTAGAACATAGAAAACTGGGAAGTACACAGGGGCAGACTGTGCAGGCCTAACTGATCATGTTAAAGAAATGTTAATTTTTAAAAATATTTTATTCATTACTTTTAGAGAGAGGGGAAGGAGGGTGGCGAGGAAGAAAGAGCGAGAAACATCAACGCATGGTTGCCTTTCACCTGCCTCCAGCTGGAGACCTGGCTGGAGACCTGGCTTGCAACCTGGTCATGTGCCCTGACTGGGGAATTGAACCAGCGACACTTAGGTTTACAGGCTGACACCAGGCCACTGAGCCACACCAGCCAGGGCAAGAGATGTTAATATCAGTGGAAAGCAATTGAACAATTTCTTGGTAAATGATAGGACTAAATATGGAGCATAGATTCTAGTAGAACCAAGAGCAAATAGAGTAGTTTAGACAAGATGACAAGAGCTTGGATAAGGGTAGTGGAAATGGAATGAGCTGAAGGTTTTTTCAAGAGATACTTTAAAGGTAAAATACTGAGAACAGGATGATGTATAATTGGCACCTTTGATATTTTATTTCTTTATTAAGCAAATATATTCATTGGTTGTTTTTTATGTGCCAATCACTGAGTTAGGTAGCAGAAATATGGTCTTGCCAAATATCATATGATCTCACCCATTACGGGACAATAATGAGCAAAACTAACAACAAGCAAAACAGAACCAAGTATATGAATACAAGGAATAGGCCTTCAGTGGTCAGGGGGAACAGGGTTGGGGGGAGGGGGAAGGCAGAGGCAAAGAAGGGGAGCAGCTTAGACAAGAACCTAGTATAAAGGAACCATGGACATGGACAACAGATGGGATTGACTTTGGGGGGAATGGGTGGGTGGGGAGGGGGACAGAGGGGAGCAAAAAGGGGATGGATGTAATACAACAACAATAAAATTTAAAAAAAAAAAAAGAAAGAAAGAAATATGGTCTTGCCATCCTAAAACTTATATTCAAGTAATAGAAACAGGTATTAGCCAAAGAATAACGTGAATGCAAGTTTGATGTGTTGGGAAGGGAAAATAGAAGGGTGCTGTGAGTACCAAGAGGAGTTGCATGGGGGGTTGTGGAAGGCTAAGAGGAAGAAACTGGGGCTTAGACCCAAAAGGTATGGAAAGGAGTTAACTAAAGATGTGTGGAAGGAAGAGATTTTAAATACTAGAAGAAATAGAGTGTGCCAGTGATTTTCAACCTTTTCCATCTCATGGCACACATAACTTAATTACTGAAACTCTGTGGCATACGAAAAATACATTTTTTTCTGATTTGACAAAAAATAGGGATAATTTTGATTCATTCACACCAGATGGCTGTTGTGTTGGCTGTTTGTTGGGTTATTTTTTGTTGGTTGGTTTTTTGTTTCCGGACAGTCTAAAGGAAGCGGTCAGTGCCTCTGACTAAATAGTCAGATATTGCATGTTTAAAAAATTATTGTGGCACACCAGTTGAAAATTGCCGGAGTATACAAAAGCCAGCTGATGGTCAGTTCGACCACGGCCTGAGGCCCAGAAAGAAAGCTGCCATGCATAGTTAGGGCCTACACAAGGAAGAGAAGGACATATGTTCACAGTTATTCGTTGCAGCCTGGCCAGTACCATCAAAAGATGGGAAATAGCCCAGCAGTCCAGCAGTGAAGGACTAGTGGAATAAACAGTGGTTTATTTATATAATGGAATACTGTGCAGCTGTTAATAACATCCTATTCTTTTCTTTTTCTTTGAGAGAAGGGTCCTCAGAACATAATATTAAATGAGAAGAGCAAGGTGCAAAGCAGCGTGTATGGTACATTACCATTTGTGTAAGAAAGGGAGAAAATAATATAATTATATATCCTTGTGCCAGCATAAAGAAAAACTGAAAGAATTAATTAAATTTGGTTACCAATAAGGGGAACAGAGTAATTGGAGACAGGAGTGAAAATTAGAGTTTTTATGTACTTTTTATAGCCTTTAAATTTTGATTCTACCTATTCAAAGAATGAAATTTAACTCTAAAAAGAAAGAAAAGGGATAGCTAGAGAAATGTTTAAATATTTTTTAAATAGTATGTCCTTTTTTCAAAATGAGACAATTATATTTCTGTTTTTAAATGCAGTCTAATGTTTACATAGTCTAAAATTTTTCTCTTAGCTTGAAAATCAAATGATCAATTATGTGTTGGGAAAAACAGAAAAAGTTAACTTACTAGGACATGGGTTTCTTCCATTCTTAAATAACAGATTGGAAATGGTGTAATATAGTACTTTACTTTTATGTCAGGAAATATTTTCACATATGGGATCATGTTTGCTGCTATTCGTGGTTTGGCTTATAGATACCTTTTAAAATATTTTTAAACCCATGTAGAGCAGGAAAATTTTGCCCATGGCTTGTCTTGTCTCCTTTCTCTCTTTAGTTAAGAAGGCAAAAGTTAACTCTCTTCCATAAACCATGCAACTAAAAAGAATTGTGAGTTGTGGGTTGATTTTGAAATTAGCATCATCCAGGCCATAATTGTCCAGAATCATTTCTGTCATTTGCAGTTATCAGCCAGTATATGAGGGAGAGAGAGCTTTATAATCATGAATTGCTGTTTTTACAGATTTGACTTGGCCTTATTTAAAGTAGGGGACAATTATAAGCTACTTGTGTTTTCTGATTCTTCTTGGTCAGAAGTGATTAACTCATTTGTAGGGTAGAGTTTAGGTTTCATTTTTTAATTATATCTGTTAGAGGGGAGGGAATTGTTTGGTGTTTTCTCTTTGAGGGAGTAGGATTCACTCATAAGAATGTACTTCTTAACCATCACTGATGTAACTGTTCTATAAAGTAGTTGATATGTGTACTCCTCAGATCCATGTTTCACTTATTTTGCCAACCTTGGGTATCACTCAAGTTGAGTTTTTAAGTGATCAATGTAAAACGTAAACAAATCACTAATAATCTGCATTGGTTTTGGTGATAGTGGCATTACTGTACTTTTTTATTCATTAATAGTTGCAGCCTGTTCAATTACTTAAAAGTAGAACCTTCAATTGGTGTTTCTGAATAAGATCTCAGAAGATCTAATTAGCAGTGTTTAAGAATTTGACTTTGCATTGTTCTTTTTTAACCTTTCCTTCAAGTCCTCTCAGTAATGACTCAGCCCTTTTGTTTGACTATGTACAAACATTGCTACTATGACTCATCTATCTGCACTCTGCTTTTTTAGAGTTAAAAAAATCATTGGATAACTAGGCTTCTCCATTATTGCTCTTAAACCTTATAACATTCTGGCTTTCTCTCTTATTTCTGTCTTTAAGTTTTCAAAAGATGCTTCTAAAATTCAACAGGTCTTTTAAGGTGCTTGTTTTGGGCCTATGTTATAACACCAATCCTAAAAAAGACTATAAAGGAGCCCTGGCTGGTGGCACATTGGATAAGGTGCAGGCCTGTGAACCCAAAGGTCGCTGGTTCAATTCCCAGCCAGGGCACATAATGAATGAGGTTGCAAGCCAGGTCTCCAGCTAGGTCTGTAGCTGGAGGCAGATGAAAGGCAACCATATATTGAAGTCTCTCTCCCTCTCTGCCTCTCTCCCTTACCCTCTAAGAATAATAATAAATAGAATAAAATCTTTAAAAAAAAAAAGACTATAAAGATATATGACAAACTCCCTGATGATGAGCAGCTTACAGTGTAATGGAGAACATTTAGCAAATTCTCTGTATGCAAAATGGGGAGTTAAGCATGAAAAGGAAGAAATACAAAATTTGGTAGAGAGAAACGTTAGTGTGGACTAGAAGCACCTGCCAGGCTGGGTAGCAGTTGATTTTGGCAGGACCACAAGGCCGAGTAACATGACCAGTCTGGGGTAAGTAAAGGTCAGAAAAATTACTGAAGAAATTGTGGATCATTTGTTTAAATGATTTGTAAACTTTGTTAAATTTTCTGCTTTCATATTAAAGCAGAGCATTGTGTTATTATTTATGGGTTTCTTTAAAAACAGTAACAGCTTTATCATAAATGTTAATAAAGCTTTTCCATTAAGTTTATAATAGTTGTTCAGTTGCATAGGATCAGAATGTTATAAGTTGTATGAGATGGGCTTCTTCATCTTAAAATAAAAAGTTAGTTTTCCAAGGTATAATACAGAAAACCATAATTATGAATAAAACTACTTGTGAATGTAAAGATGAGTGTGAACAAGCCATCACTTTAACCATAGGACCCTGTCGCCCAGTGCCCAAAGGCCAATGAGAGCGAAGTCACCTAGCTGGTGAAAGGAAATGCCGTTTGTCACGTACTCTTCTGTACCTAAATTAAGTTTGAACTGGGAGCTCCAGTGCAAACCCATTCATGTTAGCCTTCTTAATATTTGCTCTAGGAACTTGAAAGTTTCTTTCTTCCCCATGTATCACTGGAGTGGCCAGGGCCTGCCCCACTTACAGCACGCGTCACACCGTGCTGTGCACGCCTGCTAGTCTGTGCCTCCCACTGGAGGTGAGCTCCATGGGTGTATACATTCCCTTCTTACTGTGAGGGAATTGGTAGACACTGAGCTTTGAGTAACGTGTGTATGGAGGAAGCTCTCTAAAAGTATTTCATATAATATCTATATATGTCATTCTAATCTGAGATCTAGATGATTATATACTAGTGTACGAGGACCATGCTGACGTTCAGAGAGGTTAAGTAACCTGCTCAGTTTCACAGTCAGATCAAATCTAGATCTGTGTGACTCCAAATCAAGCCCTGCTTTAGTTCAGTGAAAAAAGCTATAGTGCTGCTCCAGGTAAGGTTCTTAAAATAGCAGAAGAAGAAGATGGGAGATGACAGAAGCCGTGTTGGTCACAGGTGTACTTGGATGTCTTAGAAGGAAGGCAGAAGGGGAGAGAGCTAACCCGGTAAACCATAGACCAGAAGAGCAATAGAAAACTTTGCTCAAGGGGAAGAAACCTGTGTGCTGAGAATTTTACTGTCACCTGGATAAAGATTGAAAGGCAGTCAGCACCACAGTTCTTGACCTACCGTTACTGGAGTTTACAGATTATATTTCATCAGTTATCTTTTCAAAAGAGGGCTGCCCTTTCTTCCCTGGTAGGATGCTTTTTTTGAAAACCGGCTTGTCAGTGATTTGTTGAAACCTATCCCAGTGGGAAAGTAAAATCTGTTCTTCCACCTCCACTTGTAGTTCATGTTTGCCTTTCCTTCCCTTCCTGGTGCCCACACCTTTATCTGTGATAGGGCCTCTCTCTCTCAACTGGTAGTTGCTTTGACAGGGCAGGAATTTCCAAACCTATTACTAAGTAATAAACACGAACCTAATAAGTGACCAAGACAGGTATACTTCTTCTGGTCTATTACTGAAAAAAGATCAATAACGGGCAGAGAAAGCCCGTAATTATACATTTTTAAATAGTTGAGAGTAAAGAAAGGAGTTAATACTTTACATATTAGTGGCTGGAGACATCTTATTAAAGAATGACTTTGTTCCAGCTTTTTCTCCTAGACTCTCTATTCACAACTACTGCCCCAATATTGATGTACATGTAATATACACCCTTGTTTTATCAAACTGTTGGGACAGCCAGTAATTAATTTGAAGAACTTAAGAACTATAAATATAATAAGTAATAACTTTTAACTGGAAATTGCCTCTTTTTCTCAATTACTTAAGTTTTTTTTTTTTTTAAGATTTTATTTATTATTTTCAGAGAGAGGGAAAGGAAGAGACATTCATGTATGGTTGCCTTTCACCTGCCTCCAGCTACAGACAAGTATTTCTGATAAGGAGGTATATAATGTAAATTTGATTTGGGGGAAAAAGTTTGTTTTACAGTTTTGCTGCCTACAAAGTAATACTTCTCTTCAGGTTTTTCAGTCAGTAACAGTGTAAATGGTGTTTATCTTCTATTGATACATGCTGTGTAGGCAGGAGAACGTTTCCATGTTAATCCACTTGGCATCATCTATCAGCCCTGCTCTTAAATTTCTCCTACCCAGTTTCTGTTTTAAACCCCAGCTTGTCTCTACCTTGGTAGTTGGTGTTGGAGTTTGTTTTGCCCTTTAACAATTAAAGTATTGTATGCTATATTTTAGGTCATTCACCAGAGGTTGCTATAGCGGTTTTGCTTATGTCTGACCTGAGTTGCTCATTGTTTGGCAGATCTTTATGAAAGTTCTTTGTAATTGAGTTCACAGTGATTTAGTGTATTTCTAAATTACTGTAATTGTTTCTGATGTTAGGTTTTGAAAATTTGTCAAATTTGTCGTCATCCTGTTCTTGCCTGGAATTGTTACCTCTGTCTTCTATTGCTTCTATTTTAAATCTCTTTTTTCTGTTGTATTTTATTTATCTATTATAAACACTTTAAATCTTTTCTAACATAGGATATCCATCAATAAATAGTTCATTATATATTTTTCTTGCTGTGTAATTGTGAAAAGATCATATGAAACTTTATCATAATTTTAGAAAGAATTAACCATTATTTCTTTCACCTGCTCTAACTCTTAATGTTAGATCTTTTGTTCTAAGGATGTTTAAATGCAACTTCAGGGCCAGAAACAAAATTAGAGAGAGGTTAAAGTATATCTTTTTTACTTTTCTACCCTTCAAGTGCTCCGGGATGTCTTTTTTTGTTTGTTTCAAACTTTGTTTAAAAGCTTTTCAAAATGGTTTTCGCGTTACGGGTAGTGGCAGGTTAGAATAGATGAAAGAACATGAGCCAGTCTTGGAGTAAGATATTCCTGAGTTCCCCAAATCCCAGCCTATCTGCTTCCTAGCTGTCTAATTTTAGGCAAGTTACTTACCTTTCTGAGTCTGCTTCTTTTAACTGTAACATGGAGAGAATACACTTGATATTAGCCAAAAGGCTGAGAATAAAAGACTGTACAGAGTACATGTAAGGGTAACTTATTACCTGTCACATAGAAAGTGCCTCACAAAAGTTAGTGTCACCCACTGTATCAAACACTAGTCTACCAAGAATACATGGCTGTTGCTTTGAGTCTGTACGCTCATCACTTTTCATGATCTGATAGTATAAACATAGAGGTAATTTTTTTCAATATAATGATTCTAAAATATTTCCTCAAACATTTTGTCATTTTGCCCCATCTCCTAAAAGTAGGTTTGGCCTTTCCTCCAGCTCACTTTCTTCCTATCTCTTCAAGCCAGCTCTGTTTGAGAAATCAGAAGCTTTCCTACATTGACCTTTATAAGACCAAACACCCTAGTAAAGTAAACCTGATGAACAAGCCAAGTGACTTAAAATAATACTTTTAAGTCTTGTTATAACTGCTTATATATAGTGACAACAACTCAGCCATTACCAAGAATGCAAAATTTAATTATCTTTAAAGTTGTAAAAAAAAAAAAATTGTAACTGCTTCTCTAATATTACTTAATTCTTCCCTTTAATTGGTAGTGATTTATGTTTATATTTAATAACCGAAACATTATGAGGATTCTTTGTAGCATATCAGTCTGAACTGCATTGAAAACATTATACAAATATGTATTTAGTGTAAATTAGTCACAAATAGCCAGAAAAGCAAAATTCTTTTTCTTTCTTTTTCTCTTTTAAAAAATATTTTTAATTCATTTCACTTAGAAAGTATAATCATGTTGAAAATTCATTTATTTAATTTCCCTTTGTAGTAATGGTTTGATTAAAGTATCAATATCATTCTTATGTGGATTTTTATCTGATTTTTATTTTTTTTAAAGATTTTATTTCATTATTTTTAGAAAGAGGGGAAGGAAGAGAGGCAGAGAAGGAGAGAGACACATCAATGTATGGTTGCTTTTCACCTGCCTCCAGCCACAGACCTGACAAGAGACCTGGCTTGTAACCTGGTTATGTGCCCTGGCTGGGGAATCGAACCTGTGACCTTTGGGTTCGCAGGCCGGCAGCTTATCCACTGTGCCACCAGCCAGGGCCGATTTTTATCTGATTTTAAAGAGATATTGCCAAAACTAAAACCTGTACTAGGATAACAACTACAGGTATCTGTTTTGGTATAAAATAGCTTCTGAGATTCAAGTGACAATGAAATTTTATCTTTATTTTCATAATTGAAATTATAAATCTGTGACTCCTCCTAGGCTCTCTATTCAAGGGAACTGCTCTCGAATGTATGTATGCTTTTAAAGGCTTTACACATCAACCTTCTCACAATTACTGGGGGAATATGTTTGTAAAAACAGGTTTTGTATCATTTTGTTGTGAAAATAGAAGTCAGCCCTAAAAGCCCCCTCTTCCCTTAGTTTCCCATGGATTAAGTTTCACAGGGGGCGGGGGTAGGGGACTAGGTTAACACAGCTAATTCACTGTGTTTGAGGCGTTGCCAACGGGCTGCCAAGCCTTCCTCAGCTGCAAGAGGAGTGTTTCTGTGTGTCACCTGTCCCGGAGAGTGGGGAACCTGGATGTGCTGACGTTTGTAGGGATAGCTGGAGCTTGTCCAAGGCCCTTCCCACTTTGCCTCTGACTCTCTTTCCTTCACTGTCCTAGACTGTTCTAACAGCCCTCTGGAGATCCAATACATGAATCAGATCCCATACTCTGCTTTTATTGTCTCTATTCTAAAACATGGAGATTAAAATTCAAGTCAAAAAAAATTTTGTGACCCAAAGAACAATAAAGTAATTGACTAGAACCAATTTCTGAAAATTAGAATTTCAAAGCACCTAGGTGCTCTACAATTCCAGGAGCCAAGGATCATCAAAACGAGAAGACAATAGAGACCAAATAGTAGGAGACCAAGGTGGAAGATTACTTCGTGATGCAAATAGGCTACTAGTGTGAAAGTCATTTAAAAATTACCTGTAACCCTGGCTGGTGGCACAGGGGATAAGTCATAGGCCTGGGAACCCAAAGGTCGACGGTTCAAGTCCCCGGCCAGGAGACAACCAGGTTGCAAGCCAGGTCTCCAGCCAGGTCTGTGGCTGTGGAGGCAGGTGAAAGGCAACCATACACTGATATTTCTCTGCCTCTCTGCTTCTCACCGCCTCTCTCCCTTCCTCTCTCTCTCAAAATAATGGATGGGATCTTTAAAAAAATAAAATACAATACAATAAAGATAATAAAAATTACCTCTAAATAGGGAAGAATGATGAATTAATGCTGGTACATAAACTCCAGTTGAACATAATCTCTAAAAGAGGAGCTAGTTCCTATCCTTAAAAATAAATAGGAATAATGTTTTTCTGTGTTTCCAGATATACATATATCTCTATTTAGAAAGCAGTTATTTTTCTCAAAAATTTTAGTAGAAGGGAACTTCATAAAAATTACCTTTTTAAAAAAAGGTTTTATTTATTTATTTTGATAGAGAGGAGAAGGGAGGGAGAAAGAGAAGGAGAGAAACATCAATGTGTGGCTTCCTCTTGCACACCCCCAACTGGGGACCTGGCCCACAGCCCAGGCATGTGCCCTGAATGCCAATCAAACCAGCAGCTCTTTGATTCAAAGGCCAGTGCTCAGTCCACTGAGCCACACTATCCAGGGTCTGTTTAGTTATATTTTATTTATATTCTGTGATTAGGAATCCAGTTTTCTCTCCAGGTGGTGAATAACCCATTTTCAAAGCATCATTGTTTTTTTTCCCATAGCTTGATTGAAGTATAATTGACCTGGGTAACTGCACATATTTAAGGTGTGATATATACAGACACCTGTGAAACACCCTCCAAAACAAGATGTGTATTCATCAGTCCCGAAAGTTTTCTTGAGCCCCTTGGTAATCCAGACCCTCATTACCAGGCAGCCACTGACTTGCTTTCTATGACTGTAGATTAGTTTGCACATTCTAAATTATATATAAATAGAATTAAATAGTTTATGTTCTTTGTTTTCTGGTTTCTTTCACTGAGCACAGTGTTACGCGATTTATTCATATTGCATGTATCACTAGTTCATTTCTCTTTATTGCTGAGTAATATTCCATTGTATGGAAGTGCCACAGTTTATTCACCCATTGATAGATATTTGGGTTGTTTCCAGTTGTAGGCTATTCCAATCAAAGCCACTATGAAATTCACATACAGTTATTTGTGTGGGCACACACATGCTTGCCTTCCTCTCAGGTCAGTATCTGGGAGTGGAATAGCTGGGTTGTATGTACACACGTGCATGTGAGAATAGTAAGCTCATGTTTAACTTTTCAAGAAACTGGCAAACTCTTCCAAGATAGCTGTACCATTTTACATTCCCACCATCAGTGTCTAAGAGATCCATTTGTTCCCATCCTTACTAGTAAGGTATGGTTAGTCTTTCATTTTAACCACTCTGGTGGGTGCATAAGTGGAATCTTGTGGTTTTAATTGGAATTAAATTCCAATTTAATTGGAATTTCACAAGTATCTATCATGTGCTCATTTGCCACCTTATATTTCCTTTAGTGAAATGCCTGTTTGGATCTTTACCCCATTTGATTGTTTTCATCATATTCAACTGTAAAATTTCTTTGTATATTGTAGCATCAGGTTCTTTGTCTAATACATATTTTGCAAATATTGTCTCCCAATATGTGGCTTGCCTTTTCATTTTTATGTGTCTTGTGAAGAGAAAAATATTTTAATTTTTATAAAATCCAATTTATTTATGTTTTTCTTTTACAATTTAGGCTTTGTGTGTACTATTTTAAAAATCTTTACCAAACCCAAGATCATTAAGATTTTCTGTGTATTTTTCTAGAAATTTTATAGCTTTTATGCTTTGACATTTAGGCCTTTGATCCTTTTCAAGCTAAATTCTGGAGATGTGAGGTGTAAGGGTCAAGGTTCACTCTTCATGACTCAGTCCTTGGATTTCTTTTCTGTCTTCAGGAGCTTATCTAATCATGCGGATCTGAATAGCATCTGTATATTAATGTACTGTGTTGACTCCCAGTGTACATTTCCAGCCTAGACTGCTACCCTGAACTCTGTTCATTCTCAGAAGCAGAGCTACCTATTCAGCAGTTCTGGGGATATGCCTGAGAGGCATCTGAAACCGAGCTCTTCTTAGCCACCTTTCCCCCTCTTCCACATCTGTCCCATTTTTATTGTGGGATGTAAACTTCACATGGGTTTCTAGCTTTGAGAAGCTATTTCTTTTTTATACTCACAACACTTCTCCAACCTTTGACACCAGCTCTACAGGCGCTTTCCCACACTGACCAGTCACTCTGATTCCTGGGAGGTCAGCTGGCTGTCCTCAGTTCAGTTCCATTCTGACGCTGCAGACCCCAGCCTCCATCACCACCCTCAGACACCAATTGAACGGCAAGGCTATCACTTGTTCTTCTGACCAACTGGCTATAAATCAAATGTTCCCACAATCCTCTCTTCAAATCCTGTCATTTGCTAGAGTAGCTCACAGAATTCAGGAAGAATCTTAGCAGATTCCCCAGTTTATACAAGTATTAAAGGATGCAGATAAACAGCTGGATGAAGAGGTACATAGGGCAAGGTCTGGAAGGATTCCTCCTAAGCCCAAGAGCTGCTCTCCCCTCGGCATGTGGGGCATACCACACTCCATGCACCTGGGTATGTTCACCACCCAGGGGCCCTCCAAACCCTGTACTTCAGGGTTTTTCATTCCATAGACACGATTAATTAATTCCTTGTACATTGGTAATTTGTTCGGCCTGCAGCACCTCTCACCTCCCTGGAGGCTTGGGTGACAGAAGTGAGAATTCCTGTCCTCTAATCACAACTTAGTTTCCTTGGCAACCAGCCCCTACCCTGTGGTTATCTCTAGGGGCTTTCCAAAAACCTCATCAGCCTAAAGTGGGGTATGGGTGAACAGGCTTTTTATAAATAATAAAAAAATACTCCTTTCACCTTTACAGCTCTACAGTTGTTTCATAAATAGGGCAAAAGACCAACTATTGTAACCAAAAATGTTCCCATCTTCTTCTTTAGAAATTACAAGGATTTTAGGAGCTATATTCCAGGAACGAGTATGAAGCTCAAGCATATCTTCCTTACTATAAATCACAATTTTACAATCTTACTTCTTACAAATTCCAAATCAGTGGGTTCTAAATATATGAAATTTGCCTTGGCTGGTGTGGCTCTGGATGGAACGCTAGCCTGAGAACCAAAGGGTCACCAGTTCAATTCCCAGTCATGTCACAAGCCTGGGTCGCAGACCAGGTTCCCAGTTGGGGGCACGCGAAAAGCAAACCACATATTGATGTTTCTCTCCCTCTCTTTCTCCTTCCCTTTCCCCCTTTTTAAAAATAAATAAAATCTTTTAAAAAATTTTTTGTAAATAAACATGAAATTTTCCTTTATTAAGAAAAGGCAGTGTTGTTTAAAGATTTGGCTGACAGGTAAACTTAGATTCCACAGGAATTGAATGAGGAGTCTTCTGTGTCAGACAGGGTGCTAGGTCTGATCTCATTTCCTTGAACCCCAACAGCACCACAAATGCAGTTGAATGCATCCCTGGTACACAGATAAAGACCTTGGCCAGTGGAGTTAGAAGCAACCATGCCTAGTATCACAAAGGCACAAGAAAGTGGTACAAGTAAGATTGGCACACATGCATGCCTCCTGATTACAAAGCTACCTCTGGTCCTTTCTATAAAGGAAGGATACCAATAATGGGGATATCTTACAAATAAATTAGATGAATAACGAGTAACAGATTTGGAGAGGCCGTGACCAGTATCAATGGTGCCTAATGCAGGTCTTCCAAGAAAGTTGGAAGTAAAAGTTTTCAAAGGTGCTCTTACATTTACTCCAAAACTGCACTTGGAGCTTGGGACTGGTTAGTGGCAGCCTTGCCTGTCCTGTTTGAATCTCTCTTCACTAGCTGCTTTCTCTCTTAATTGCTCTCACAGATCAGAGCCACCCCATCTCCTACCCTCCCCAGGCACAGGCCTTTTTTATTCATTTACTTAACACCCAACTTAGCCTTTTCTCTTCCTAAGTCGTCCTCTGCCTTTTGATCTTCCTCTTTTTTCACTGCATTGTCTAAAACCCTATTTGCTACTGAGAAACTGCATTCTTAACCTTTTTCATAGATGCACCACCAAAACTTAGTGGCGCAGAGCAAGGGACGTCATTTGCCACGGCTACGTGGCTTGGGTAGGTGGGTTCTACCAGGTGCTGGGCACAGCTGCACTGCTGGGCCTCCCTCTGTGGGCGTTCATCTCCAAGGCAGGCAGCCTGGGCTTCGTCACTAGTTGGTGGCAGTAGCCCAGGGAGGCAGGCGCCTGCTTATGGGCCCCTAGCAGGACAGCCCATAACCCAAGCATTTGCCCTGACTGGGAATCTAACTGGTGGCATTTTAGTTCACAAGCCAGCGCGCAGTCCACTGAGCCGCACCAGCCAAGGCAGGCCTCGTTTTCTAACATTACATGGCCAAGCTCGCTTTCACTCTTGAAAAAAAATTAACTGATTACAGTTAGAGATCTAATTCATTCATGAATCAGTCAGCATCCCATCTAGCTACTAGAAGGCCGCTGCACTGGGTTGTATGAAATGGAAGGTTTAGCCCTGGCTGGTAGCACAGTGGATAAGGTGCCGGCCTGCGAACCCAAAGGTCACAGGTTCGATTCCCCAGCCAGGGCACATAACCAGGTTGCAAACCAGGTCTCCAGCCAGGTCTGTGGCTGGAGGCAGGTGAAAGGCAACCACACATTGATGTTTCTCTCCCTCTCTGCCTCTCTCCCTTCCCCTCTTTCTAAAAATAATGAAATAAAATATTAAAAAAAGAAAAAAGTTTTTTTTTGAAAATGGAAGGTTTTGAGAGTGGGTTGTTTCAGGCAAGGACAGTTGCCCTTAGCAAAAGGGGTCTTACGAGGCAGATCACATCACTTGTGTGGAGCAGGAAATTCCAGGCTGGTTTAGAATTCCATCCTGGGAGAGGCTGGAACTGCACTTAGGAACTACATCTAGGGTTTGTGTCTTGGGCTTTTAGCACAAGTGGCAGCCACTTTGGACCCGTAGAACAGTCCTCAAGCCTGTGGACATCAAGAGGGGTGATTCTCTGGGTCTATCATTGTCAGGCCACTATAAGAGAATATTTTGCTCATCTCCTAAATTGCCACCCAGGAACCCGCTTTTCCTGTGATTAGCCTGTTTCCTTAACAGTGGTCCCTTGAAATGCCCTCCACAGCTCAGAAGCATCGGGCAGGGCTGTTAGAGCTCATGTCTCAGTGATCTCTTTTCTGAGTTGACCCAGTGTATTTCTGTGATCCATTCATCATATTAATTATCATTTTCTGCTGCCATGTGCCTTACTTATCCTTGTATTGTCATATCTTGAAAAGTGCCTGATAAACTTTTCATGTTATTTTTATATTTTAACTTTAAAAATAAAGACTTTGCAAATCAAAACTATCCAGCATAAATATGTTGTGTTATTTTCTTCATAGAGGTAGATGGATGAAGAAATAGCTAAAGAGACTAAGCATGTATGTGTGTATAATATAGTAAATACAGGTGTCATACTTAAAATGTTATGTCCTATTTTTTCACTTAGCATCATATATCAGACACATCATTAAAAATTACTAAAGCTCAGCTTTAATGAATACTTCATTGGATGAATAAATGAGAATGTATTTTGTATTTTTTATACAGCTGAACATTTGTAGTTATAAATAAGACCCCAGGAAAAAACTTTATTTGTAAATCTTTGTGATACTTTGATGATTTTTTTAAGAAAGATTCATAGAGGTAGTGTTACTTGGTTAAAACATACTTCGGATATAATTACAGGTAATAAGCATTTGAAAATTACTTGAGAGTCATATGAACCTTAATTAAATTGTCATTCTGCAATACTTCCTGCCACTTGCTCGATTCTTTGCAGAGAACTACAGTATTTCAAAATATCTAATGTATCCAGTTTTACATAAAGTTTAGCCTTAATGGTGCCCATACTTGGTATAGAGGATAGATCGTATAGTAATTATTTGTATATAATTTTCCTGCTTCAATATTTGATTTTGAATATTCTTAGCTGGGTAGGGTACTTAATGATATTGTTGATTAATGTCTTCGATAATGTTTGAAAACGCTTCACAGAGTGCAGGCATGCCTCAGAGGTGATGTAGGGTTGATCACACACCACCACGGTAAAGCAGGTCGTAATCTTTCTGCTGGTGGAGGATCTTAACTTCAATTTGTAAAAATCACAACATTGGTGAAGTGCAGTGAAGCTGACCTCAATAAAACAAGGCAGCCTGTACGTACTTAGCTTCTTAAACTGGCCTGTCTCATTTAGGGAAATTAAAAGCCTTCAAAGGTCAGTCTCAGTGACCCTGCAAAGCAATGTACAGTTTGTGCGTGTGAACTACTTGGCCTTATTCAAACAGCCTTTCCTGAGGAGAGAGACCCTGTTTAAGGCATGTGATAGCCCGCCTTATATCTCATTGTCGTAGGTGCTAATAACACTTGGTCTTGTACTCTGCCCTGTTTACAGGTCAAAGTGTTGCACAACCAGCTGGTCCTTTTCCACAATGCCATTGCTGCCTACTTTGCTGGGAATCAGAAACAGCTCGAACAGACCCTTAAACAGTTCCACATCAAATTGAAAACGCCTGGAGTGGATGCCCCATCTTGGCTTGAAGAACAGTAAAATCACTCTTGGAAACAAAAAAAAAGAAAGAAAGTCACATGGGTATATCCCTAAACAAGCCTAACAGGAATTAAGCAGAGTTGGGAGAAGAGAAAAGGGTCAACAACCATTGTAGCAATTCTCACACAAACAGCTTTAATCTTTCCCTTTTTCACACTTTAACAATTGAACTGTTAAATTTGATGGGAAGGTGGGTGGCTTTAATGTAAACATAATTTCTATAATCTCAACACAATAATTTTTCTTTTTGAGAAGTCCTTTTGTATTGTAAGGGTTGATGGCTATTTCTGTAGTTTGAAAACACCTCGCATAGATTTGCACTGACCAGATAAAAATTCAAGGCTTTTGGTCCTGGAAACGAGGGCCAGTTGTAACTTTTCCAAAGGGAGGTTTACGTGATTTGTATCCACATCAGATATTTTATATAAGAATATATTAAACATCTTTAAGAGATTCGTTTTCATGTATTATCTTAAAGAAAAAGAACTATTTTACAAAATAAAATTATTTGGTGTTCCTGCAGCATCCACACGTAGGCAGCTGCTCTAATGAATGACTGATGGGCTGTGGAGTTTTGGCAGATACCTTTTTAAGAATTATTCGGTACCATTGTAATTTTGTTCAGACTTTTCTTTTTAAGACGCGGGAATCACACTGTCATTTCTGTGAGGCTTTTGAGCCTATGAATATGCATCATCAAAGTCATAGGGTGGTTACGTACACATTATTTTGGTTCACGATGAAACCTGCTTAAGGGAACTTTTTTGACAGGTGGACTTGGAAATGGAAATTCTTGATGATTTCTAGAATGGAAATCTGTGCCCAGAACACTAGTGTTTGAGTAAAATTCATTTTGACAGAAGTGAATTCCTAGACAGCTTTCGTTAATTTACATATGTAACAATACCGGTGAAGCCTTAAATCACAGATATGTGCCTTCTCAGATACAGTAATTCTCATTCAACCAATGTACAGAATTCGTAAGGAAACCCCTTTCAGATGATGTTTGACCTGTCTGTTCCTTCTTTGGAAAGGAGCACTGTGTATAAATGTTGGGTTTCTTTGTATTCGCTAAACCGTATTTAGGATTTAAGGTGAAATCAACTTTTGAATATACTGTTCAGTTTTTCTTCATTTCTCCTATGGAATGGGGAGAAAAAGGAATTTCGTTCGTTTAAGTAATGGAAGGGCAATAAGGGACAATATGGTGGTAACAAGAAAGGGGACCGGAAAGGCCGGCCAGCACTGTTGTGGTCGCCCCGCACTGTTGGTTTTGTGTCGGGTGGTTGGCATGTCCGCTGTGTGGTTCAATCAGTAATGTGATCCTTTGAAAATCTAAGTTCTCTTGATTTTTGTCATAGACATAAATTAATATTTTGAGAAGTATTTCTTCACCTGTTCATTTCTTTTGTGTTGAAATGAAGTACTTAAAATTACTGTTATACATGAACTTTGTGGACTGTAAGATTTGTTATATATGTTCAAATGCCTTTAGCTGGCTTTTTAAATAATATGCCTGTTTTCAGTGCTTAATACAATGTAATGTGATTGTAAATCATAAACCTATTTTAAATCATTCCCTCCTGTATATTTGTACTCTGAGAGCCTTATTTTATTCTTCCAGCAGAATTACTACTTGTGATAGTTCATTTACATTCCCCAGAATGTGCCTCTGGTGTGAATTTTGTATTCTTATTAAAATTGTTTGCTGTACTACCTTGTTTCTCTGGCTCTTTATAAACTAAAGTAAGCAACTATTTGGAAATTCTGGGGACAAAGCTGTCATTTCTAAACTTCAGAAACAATGGCAAATGTGGTATTTCTGTCACTTGTAATTATTTTATCTTGGTAAGGTTTTTTTCCTCAGTCGGACTCTTTTTGGGGGGAACATGTCCACGCTTAACCACATTTCAGTAACAATTGTAGTAGCTAAGGAATCAAGTAGTTTCATGGGTTGATGCTTTTTTTCAAAATAAAGATGTTAGTGATTCTGAGTCATGGGTACATGTGCAAAAGAAGTAAATTAACATATTAGCCAGCAGTATATGAGGGGGACCCCAAAAATACCGGAATTATCCTCTGCAGGGTGGGCCCCTTGCAGTACATGCTTCCCCTGCTAGGCGAGAGTTATAGGAGCCCATCTGTATCATTGTTCCAGCTGGTGTTGTTGTGAGAGGCTGCACTTTGGCCTCAGTAAATGTTTTTTGAAAACTTTCAGTGTGTTTGCCTATTTCATGATGGATGATTTACCAGAACACCTGCCCATTCCCCATTGAGTGTTCAGTGTTTTTTAACCAAAAAATGGCATGACCTCCATGCCCACCATCCCTATTCTACCCAATCTTGCCCCCAGCAACTTTTTGTACGGATGAAAAAAGTCCTTACAGGGAAATGTCTGTCGATGTGGAAGAGGTGAAACCAAAAACATCAGAAGCGCTAAAAGGCATCAAAATCAATGAGTTCAAGAACAGTGGAAATAATATCTCAATAGGTGTTTTAAATATATAGAATACTTGGAAGGTGACTGAAGTTGAAAAATGTAAGAATAAGTCCATAATTTTTTATAAATTCGGATTTTGGGTCCCCCCCCCAATACTTACTTTGTTAAGTATCAATAATGCATATTCATTTAGAAAAATTAGAAGTTAACTTCCACAAAAGTGAAGCTAAGATAACTCACTTGCCAAGTTAATAAGTACTGCAGGAAACCACCTAACTCCCCTGAAGTGAGATGTTTTAGTTAACAATGATTTTTATTGTAAACTCTAGTTTGAATATTCTTTAACATGCATGCATTCATCTTCGTACTCCCTCCTACCTGGGTATTCCCTTAGGTTGGATACTTAGAAGTGAAAATGAGCCCTCACACATTTGTAAAATCTGTTATGTATTGTCAGTTGGCTTTCAAGAAAGATTTTGACAATTTATACCTCTAAGAGTGTATATATGTCCCAGGTTAGCATAATTTTACAGTTAGTATGCATAAAAGGGCATAATGCATGTATTCAGCAAAACGATACTTCATAAATGTTTTAAGTGGAAAGGAAAAAGCCAGGAAGATAAAGGCTGAACAATCAGGATTTGGGAAATTGTGGGATGTGAGGCGAAGAAATAGCCAAATGTTCGATTATTAAAATAGAAATTATTCAAGAAAAAATGTACTAAAGAGCAAGTCTGTGAAATTGAAGTCTTCGTCCTGCTCAAAATAAACTGAGGCATAGTAAAACTTTTAAGAATGTATTGAGCAACAATTGATTTGAATCAGGCAGTGCCAAACCAGAAATGGTTGGGAACCCTCTACCAGCAGCAGCTAGGGGAAAACATAGGGAAGAGGTGGAAGCAAGCAATTCTCTGATTGGCGGTAGCTAAAGTGGTTGCCTTGTTTGGGAAAGCCTAAGTCAGCTGCTTGTGATTGGTGGTTTTTAGGTTCGATTTCACCTTGAAGCATTTCAGGTTTACTAAACTGCTAAGATATTCGAGCCACCTCAGTCTAACAGCTTCCTTGTTCATTTAACAATCCCAAAGCATCCAAATCTTAGGAACGACCTGGGCTTGGTGGGTAACTTAGCTGAAATTTAGACATGAAGAACCATCTTTTCCATATTCGAAGTACACTTAGGTTAACTGAAGCTTATGCCATTGAGTAGCAAGTTTCAACTAGTGTCGCAAGAGTTTTTAAAGCATGCAATACCTGACTATTTAGTCAGGAACACTGACTTCTTTCTCTTTAGATTGTCCAATTTTTTAAAAATGGCCTTAGCTGGTGTGGCTCACTGGATTGAGCCCTGGCCTTTTTTTAAAATCTTTTTTAAAAACTATGGGTGCTCGCTTCAGCAGCACATATACTAAAATTGGAATGATACAGAGAAGATGAGCATGACCCCTGCACAAAGATGACAGGCAAATTTGTGAAGCATTCCATATAAAACAAAAAAAAGAAATGCTTCACAAATTTGTGTCATTCTTGTGCGGGGGCCATGCTCATCTTCTCTGGATGTTCCAATTTTAGTATATGTGCTGCTGAAGTACTTTTAATGTACCATGAAGTTTGGCTTGCTAATTAAAAAAAAAAAATGAAATTATGTATATGGAAAAACTAAAGTTAACTACCTCTCAATCCTGGGACTGCTCATTTGAAGAATAATGCATCTACCTCAAAATGTGCCCAGACTTTTTTAGCCTTCACTGGAGATGACTGAAAGTGTAAAAAAATAAAAGCAAAGCCCGGGCTGTTGACACAGTGGATAAGGTGCCAGCCTGCAAACCCAAAGGTCACTGGTTCAATTCCCAGCCAGGGCACATAACCAGGTTGCAAACCAGGTCTCCAGCCAGGTCCGTAGCTGGAGGCAGGTGAAAGGCAACCATACATTGATGTTTCTCTCCCTCTCTGCCTCCCTCCCTTCTCCTCTCTAAAAATAATAAAAATCTTTAAAATAAATAAAAGCAAATTATTTAAATTGCTAGTTCAGTGCAATGTTTGTATATAATTTGTACTATTTTTTGCGAAGTACTAAGAATGACTTATTTTGTAATAATATTCCTAAATATCTTGTGCTGATAGCTCTTTTCTTAAAACTTCAGGGCTGCCTGGGAGAGCTGAGACCATCTGAGAGCCTTTATCACTGATTCTGACCAAATTCAGGCATTGAAAAAAATCTGATTTTCTCGATAATATTACAGATTATTATATTGGCAAAGCCTATCCAGCTGTGAAGAGGCTATTTTCTGATCAAAAGGCCAATTGTATTTTGCATTAGTTCAATGCTTTTCCAAGGATCCTTTACTATTTTTACAATATAGCAAGACCTATTAAGATAGAATGACAATGCAAACAATTTTCCTCTTTTGAGGACTTGCATTAACTTCTGTCCTATGCTCCCATGGAAGGTTTCCTGCTCAGCAGGTTTCCTGGCATCAATGGGCCTTTATAGTAGATTGCCAAGTGGTCCTCTTAATATACAGCCAACTCTGAACTTCAGCTTTGTTTTTGTGAAATAGAGGTTGACTCTTAGTAGTTATATAAATTGAGAATGATTTGTTATTCTGCTGTTAACTCTGATAAGGAAAGAGGAGACTATTCATAGCAGGAAGGGAAATTAGATCCAATCTGAGAGATGTGACTCCATTTCTGTGCCGTTAATTGATTATTATGCTCTCAGAGTGGGGCATTTCAATTACATTTCTAACCAATGGCATTTCCACAAATAAACAAAACCACTGTTTGTTTTGTCTGGGCCTGAGCTCGGCTTTGCCATCAGCAAAGATGGTGACCTTTCTGCAAGTCTGGTTTATCATGAATTGTTAACTCATAATGGGGATGAAAGAGGAATAAGATACCAGTTTGTTGGTTGTAAACAAACGTAACGTCCCATGGCTTGAACTTCCATCTTGCCTGCTCCTGGAGCCAGTGCATGTGTCTGTGCCAATGTCCAAGGGGTAAGGTTCACACCTTGCTGGCCTGGCGGCCCATCAGGAAGAAACACGTAAGCCAAGCAGGTTAGCCTTCACCACGTCTACCACGTCTTGGAGCTTTGATTATTGAAGGTCCACTAAAAGTAAAGCAAACTCTCACTGTGAAAAAACAAAACAGGTGGGTGGGGAAGAGGACAGAGGGGAGAAAAAAGGGGGTGGATGTAATACAACAACAAAAAAATTAAATTAAAAAAAAAACACATTTTTCAAATGGGTAGTATTACGGGGTAGGGAGAGGAAAGCTTGTTTTAATCTGGTTGCTCTTGCTACAAAGTTTTTAAATTAAGTTTTTAGAATAATGAATCAAGTACTCAAATTGTTTATATGTATGTGAATTTATTTTTATCCTTTCCTAAGTGATTTATAATTCTATATCAGAGAGCTTTTTACAAAAAACTTACGGGTGAAGTGGCATGATGTGTGCGGCTTCCTTTCAGGTGGTTCACACGTATATGGAAAGAAAGCTTGTAGAGAGAAAGTAAAGGGAGAGAACAGTGACCTGAAGTAAACGTAGCAATGTTATCAGTTACTGAAGGGGGGTGGGGGGGGGGGTCATTGTACTCGTCTTTTAACTTGTCCTTTGAAAGTTTTCATAATTAAGGAAGGAAGGAAAGAAGGAAGGAAGGAAGGAAGGAAGGGAGGAAGGGAGGGAGGGAGGGAGGGAGACAGAAAGAAAGAAAAAGCAGCAAAAAAGCCCAGAACATGTTTTGAGAATTGGGTTTTTACCATGGTAATGGTTACTATATAATCACTGGTCCTATCAGGTGACTTGAAAAAAAATTAAGTTTAAACAGTCATAAGTATTTGCTGAATGACTGGTCATCTTACCTGTATTGACTTTCCTCACCTGATTCAACTACAGCCTCAAGAGGTTCACATGGTCTCTGAAGTGGTCTTACCATCTCTCCTGGCGCTGGTAGTGGCCTCTGGAGGAGGCCAAACCCTTTAAGAGAAAAATGTTTTCAATTATAGTTGACATTCAATATTATATCAGTCTCAGATGGACAGAATAGTGGTTAGACTTTTATATAACTTAGGAATCGATCCTCCCAGTAGGTCTTGCACCCACCCACATGACACCATGTATAGTTACTACCATATTATTGACCATAATTCCTAAGGTACACTTTGCATACCCGTGACTGTAACTTCTAATTTGTACTTCTTGATCCCTTCGCCTTTTCCATTCAGCCCCGACACGGCTTCCATCTGGCAACCCACCGGCTTGCTCTCCGTCTCTGAGTTGGTTTTGTCGGTTGGTTGGTTTTAATTTTTAGATTTCACAGGTAAGTGAAATCATGTATTTGTCTTTCTCTGACTTATTTCACATAGTACAGTTCTCTCTAGAATCATCCATGTTGTTGAAAATAGTAAAGTTTGCAACATTCTTTATTATGGCTGAAGAATGCCCCATTTTATGTAGGCATAGCATCTTCTTTCCATCCATTCCTCTTTTGATTGGAGCATTTAATCCTTTTAATTTTAATAATAATTTTACCTTTAAATTATGATTGATAGGTATGTAGCTATTGCTATTTTATTCATTGTTTTCTGATTGTTCTTTGTAGTTCTCAGTTCCTTTCTTATTTTCTTGCTCTCGTCTCTTGTATTTTTGATGACTTTCTATAATGTTGTGTTTAGACTCCTTTCTGTTTACATTTTGTATACCTCTTGTAAATTTTTGTTTGTGGTTATCATGTGCTTCATATATAACAAACTATTTTAAGTTGATGGTTGATTAACAGAGAAGACCAGACCTTTAGTCCATCATTTAGATTTTCTATGGTATGGTCTTTTAAAAAGTAATCCCTTTTATGTCATCTAAGCTCTATTGCTCAAAAAGGCTCACTCTATTTTCTTTGAAGTTTTGTTAGCATTTTTTTCTCATTAAACCAACTGACATAAAATGTACATTAGTTAGAAATCATAAATGAACAGCTATAAATCTAAGAAATTTTTTTTTAACTAGTAGACCATTCCTAAATTTACAAGGGAAGGAAAAGAAAAGTGGATTAAAGCTTCACAGTGGACTGTGGTCCTAACTTGCCTTTTTGTCCCTTAAAAAAAAAAAAAAATACAATGACATAATAAGAGACTGTTGTGCTGTCCTTGGGCTTCCAAGCTCTTGGAGCCACTATCTGTGCTCATGACTAAAGCAATGAAAACAAGTCCTTTTTTCCCCCAAGACACAAGTAGCTTCAGTTCAAGCCACTCCAGACTTCCTAGCCAGTGACCTCACCACTGACCTTAACTTATTCTAGGAAGAACTCTGCCTATGTAGCCCTTGTAAGTCATTTTTATGTGAATTTCTGTTCACTCATGGTGAACTGAGATCACCCAATGAAGAAGCCTTCATTCATGATTCATTTAATTCCCAGTGTGCTGACTTTTCATTATTTGAGTCTCTTTTTTCCTTACAGTAGCCTCTCTGGCATCTTGTACACCTAGCCTGGGGAAGCAGTTTACCCAAGTGGTGACCGCACCGGATGACCATCTGACCAAGCGCGTGCTTAGTCTGAGATCAGGAATCTGCCTTGCCCCTTTGGTGCAGCCCAGAAAGAAGTAAGGAGTTGGGCTACATGCTTTCAAGAGAGAACTCAATCCCAGTCACGCTTCCTCCCAGACCAGGTCAAAGCTGGAGGTGTTTCTCAGGCTGGCCCCGGGGCTGCCTGGCTTCTGAAATGCTTCCCTTGACTGGCCTGTGCACGCCTATGTGTCTTTGGTTCACCATAAAATGTTGCACTGTTTGGCCTTTCTCTTCACATGCGCTCGGGTCTGGCTTCAGAGAGCTTGACACTCGTCTGGTGGGTTTCCTTCTGGGTCATAGAAGCCTCTTGAGGGGAGAACTGCTGTGAACACTTCCACTGTCCTTCCCGTACTTTGCGTATGAAGGCCTGCAGCTGTGTCAGTAATGGTGACTATTATTGCTCCAACCTCCAGCTGTGGAGGACTAGGTGCCCACTGGTGTCACTAGCTGGCAACGAGGACCAAGTTAAGTTGGCAGACACAGTGACTAACCAACCATCAACAGACATTACTGAGATATGAGGATGAGTAAGACATCACCGCTCTCAAAAGCTCTGGGTTGATGGGAAGGGAGGCTATGCAGATCCTGGGAATTAATGGTTGAGGGACCAGTATGCAGGACAGGCTCTTAGTGGTTGAGTGTGGAAGCAGCCAGATTAGAATGTCTTGAGCATGTGTGTGAGTGGGTGGGTGTGAGGAGGGGGGTGTGGAAAAGGGTGCATTTTACCATCTTACCATGGCAGCTTTGTCTGTGGAAGTGGTCCTATCTCAGGACGGCATCGCATAAGCCAGATCTTAAATATGGTACAATATTATTTCTCTTGTAGGCTTTCAATCGTAACTATTTTCCCCTTGTCAGCAGCCTAACCAAATGTTTAACTCCTTTTTACCAAGTAGCACCAGTTATTTGGGCAAAGAGGCTTAAATTGCCATAGCTTCTAGGTTATCAAGGGAAAATTATTGATCAGAAGATTGAGCAGTTTAATACAAGACCTTAGTTTCTCTTGGAGGTCAATCTGGGTGCTCCCATTTCTGAGAAGGAAAAGAAATGTTAAGGACAACAGGTGGGATTGACTTTGGGGGGAATGGGTGGGTGGGGAGGAGGACAGAGGGGAGCAAAAAGGGGATGGATGTAATACAACAACAATTAAAAAAAAAAAAAGGAGGAGGAGGAGAAAAAATAAAATGTATAATTCAGTGGCAAAAAAAAAAAAAAGGAAAGAAAAGAAATGTTAACCAGTGACCTAGTTGCTCCAACGTGGGGGTTATGTATAACCAGACACACAAGGCCTGGGCCCCAGGTGCAGGAGCACTTCAAGGTTGCCCTGGAGAGCCTTAGAACCCGCATAAGTGGCTTTCTGGACTTGGAAAACAATTCCTGTGAGGTCCTTTACTGAAGTTTTGATTTATTGTAGGCTGATGAAATCTGCTTATTTTGATAGGGAAGAAAGACACACCATGGTCCACCACCAAAAAGTTTTTGTTGGTTATCATAAGACCTTTGTCTGAAGTAGAATAATGTGTGACTTTTGTTCAAACTATGCATGTTAATAAAATGTGGGATTTGTGTGAGTGATAATCTCCATGACTACCTTCTCTTTTGCCCGTTCGTGCCCCAGCCTTCGCCCCTCTGATTTCCTTATGGTGCCCCTATGCAGCCTGACACCCAGGACAAAGGTCTTAGAACCATCAGGTGATTTCAGTAGACCCTGTACCATAAGCACAGGGATCACAAGGGGCCCTCCGTTTTCACGAGGCTTCTGGGCAGTGGGGCAGCTGGGATAGAATTCCTTCCTCTGCTCCCCCATCCCGTTGACAAGGTTCAATCTGATTGTGCCCAGCAGGCCAGTAAACGCCCTCGGAAATCTGTCTCTTACTGAGATAAACTGGGAAGAGGCATGCTGGTAACGGAAAGAATGCAAGGCTAGAAAATATGTTCAACTCTTTCATACTGGGGACTGAGGGAAGAATGAAATGGAATAAACATCTAGCATTTTCTCTGCTTTCCCGAATTTGTACCCCTCCTAAATTACAAATGTGATGTCACTTTGTGACCCCAAACTTGGGGGAATAAGAACCCACAATGAGAGGGTATTCAAGTCCTCTGAGAAGGGAAATTGCTTCTCACGTATGAGTGTGAGTAAGGCTATTTCTAGCATAAAAATAATTCCATTGCACACCGCAGGTAATTCCAGTGTGAATTTAAGTCCTATGTTTAATTGTGTGTTTGCTCTGTTCCACCTCTTTCCCTGTGTAAAACAAGATACCGGGAGCCACAGTGCCCACCACTCACCTCACTGGAAGCACCAGGACACAATTCAAGACTCAGGAATTCCGAAGTTTGTTTACCTGTGCCTTCAGCAAAGGGGCGTGGCAGGGAGCAAGCCCAGGATTTTACTTAGAAAACCAGAAACATTTTAAGAAAAATTAAAAGTAAAGTCATTTGCTCTTTTCTCCAGCCTGGTCCTGAGAAATCACCATCAATAGAAAAATACTTTGCACAAATCAATTTTAATCTATTTTAGGACCTAATATACAATTTAACACAAAAAGTTAGTTGATCATGGGCACACACACACACACACACACACACACACAATAACATTAGATAAAAGGAACTTCAATGTGCAAAGGGAACGTTTTTCATCCATTTTAAACTACAAATGGCTGAATGGTCACTCCATCTCTCTGAGTTAACTACAGGGGCCTCTTTTTCTTTAGAGGGGCCAGCAAGTTAGAAGTGACAATGAAGAGCAGTCCTGAGTTTAACCCCATCCCACCCGTCTCAGCTTCGGCCTGGCCAGGCCCACGAAAGGGTGTAACTGATCTAATTGTGCACTGAGTGTTTAGATAGGGGTCCTCTTTGTGACCAGAGTTAGGTAACATTTGAATAATGCTTTATTTCTGCCAAAAGGCTTACCCCCTTCACTTTAAATGGACATTTAAAAATGGTCCATTTTAATTATTTCTATAAGTAGTTGGCTTGAGAGCTATTAAGACGCTACTTTTTATGAACTCATTTCATTATTTGCTATCATATCCAAAGCATTTACCATCCTAGTGTGAAGGGGTTGCTCCTAATGGAGCCACTGAACTAAATACGAACTTAATTTCTAAGGAGAGTAGACAGGGCTTTGCAAATTACCACACGAGCAACATGTCCTTTTACCTATGTTTATGTGCCCTACAAACTCTTGCACAGGACATGGAAACGCACACACACACACACACACACGCTATACCACACCACATACCAGTGTTGTTGATTCATTGGGCTTTTGTTTGCAGACTGCCCATACTGCCTGCGTTATGATTTCAAATTACTGTTTGCTTTTCTAACTTAGAAGGGTAACTGATTTGAAAACAGTTAAAACCAGTAGCAAAAGAAATTGGCACCTGACATTAACTTCTTTTATTGAGACTCACACGCTTTTCTAACGACAGGCAATAGAAAGAAGTGGTATACTTTTATGATACATTTGAAAGCTGTTTTTGTCCTCAATGCTTGAATAACAGCCAGACCATACATTTATAATTAACCAACTAATTGTGAACTAAGACAAGGCCTGGCTAGGTAGGGTTTCCTGGCGAAAAGTCAGTGATATATGCAACGTGGGTCTGAACTGTGTGGGTTCACTTATATGAGGATTTTTTCCCCCAGTAAGCACTGTAAATGTATTTTCTCTTCCTTATGATTGTTGTAATAATATTTGCTTTTCTCTAGCTTATTTTACCGTAAAAATACAATATAGAATACATGTACAAAATGTATATTAATTGACTATTTTTATCAGTGAGGTTTCTGGTCACCAGTAGGCTATTTGTCAAGTTTTGGGGGAGTCAAATTGTTATATGTAGCTTTTCAGCTCCATGAGGATCAGCGCCCCTAACCCCTATGTTACTCAAATGTCAGCTGTATCTCTCTTTCCTTGGCCTCCTCTTCCACCCCTGCCTTCAACACACACACACGCACACATGTACACATGCAGGCATACCTTAAAAGGGAGAAAATGGGCAATTTGCTCTCTGGAAACAGACAGGCAGGGTAAAGGGCCATCAGGTGTCTACTTACGTCATTCCTATATGTTAGGTAAGGGTGATCTGTAATCCCCCTACCAATCAGGAACTATTTCTGACAGAGTATCTGTACTTACTTCCAGCAAGGGACAGGTTATTGATGCTGCCGTGGACACTATCATTACATGCGGAAGCATTTTCTGTTTAAAACTTTCAGAAGTCACTACATAGCATCCAGGAAGAAGTTTCTCCTCTTAATGAGCAGAGCCTAATCATTTCTTTACTTATTTACTTACTATATTTAAAGGCAACTTGCTATTTAAATTTCTTAGCCTGCAAAAATAAGACATCATTTTGTCAATTCAAAGTTGTTTGGAAAATTATAATAATGCAGTGTCTGCATTTTGCCCATAAGATATTGGGAGCAAATTTGCATTCAGAGTGACAGTGATGATTCTACTTATTTTATTTATTTTGTGGTTTCTGCCCTCTGAAGGAAACAAGGTCTAGCAAGTTCTCTTAGAAATGATTGTTACTGAAATGTTTGGTGAGTCAAATCTGTTTAACAATAGAGTTGATGGTTTGTTTCTTCTGTAGTTTCCAATTTTAAGAGCCAGGACACAGCCTATAATCTAAATCTGAACAACTGGTTTTTATCAGATATGTTTTAAGAAGAATAAAGATGAAGTGAATCTCTATTCTATACGAGAGAGGAGGAGGCATTTAAAAATTAGTTCCACACCATGGCTGCTTGACCTTTTGGATAATCAAATAAAAATCAGTTTGATGCCTCACTCCTAGGCCGGAAGGCTCATTTCAGGGGGTTCAGCATGGATCCCCAGAGGGCCTGTGGAGCCTACTCATGACCCAGACTTACTCTTTAAGCAAATAAGTGTATGTTAGAACTGTTAGCCTGTTATGCTTTAGAATGGATCCTGAAATTGGATTCATTTGTGTTTGAGTCTTTGCTTAGTGCTTAGTGGTTCCTAATGACGGATTCCAAATACTTGATGCAGGAAACTGAAAGCTCCTCAGGGCTGAAGAGGTGAAGCTAGAAGAAAGAAAATGAGTTAGGCCAAGGAAATGGGGCAATCCGGGAAAGACAGCCTGGGAGAGGGGAGAATAAGCTGCAAACAGAGAGCTCTTCTGGAGGCCTTGGAGCTGGCACCTGCCAGGCCTGTTGCCTGGGCCACACAACACTGCCAACACAGTCCCTGAGAGGCTTGGCTGGAAAAGTGCCAGCTGGCCACACTGGCCATCGCTCAGGAGTAGCAGCAGCCACCTCCAAGCTGCAAGTTCCTGGGCTGCACTGGCTTGGGCACACTTGGCCTTCGAAGTCTTTCCAGCCTTCCTCCCAGACAGAGAGGCTGGCACACTGCTGAGAACGGCTGGTCTGAACGCCCAAGCCCAAACACAAACTGGGGTGAATCCAGGGTGCGGTTAACAATCTCCGTACAAACAGATAAAGAGTAAATTGTCCTGGTGAGTTGTAGCCTTCGATGGATCAATCCATCGAGACACGAAGTCTATTTGAGAGTGGCGTTCTGCTCTATTCGAGTACTTTTCGGCCACCTAAATGAGCACAACGTAGAAAATAAAAATCAAAAACAAACATGGCATGCTGCTTGAGTGAAATGAGATGCTTCAGACTATGGCAGAAGATAGGTTGCGGCCCCTGTGTCAGACTGAAGGATGCTACTTTGTCCTGCAGGAACATATATGAACCTATGGAAGATTTTGAACAGGTAAGTAATGGGATGAAAGCACATTTTTAAAGGCACTGACCTGACAGCAGAGTCAGGGAGAATAGAGAAGAAAGAATGCCGGGGATGCAGGAGCCCAGTTTAACTTCTAAGAAAGCTAGGAAATATGGAATGTGCTTGACTCTTTGGCACAGTCCCTATAACTCTGTCCGCCCCCTCTCCCCCTACTTTGGTGATTGACCACCCAGCCCCGCGGGGAGCAGTATGCAGGGTGATGGCTTCTAGGTCTATTGTGAGACCAAGGGTGATGCCTGACACATGGCCAACAGCAAACAAATATCAGTTTCCCTTTCTTCTTCTTTTTTTTTTTTTCTTTTAATTTTATTGTTGTTGTATTACATCCATCCCTTTTTTTCTCCCCTCTGTCCCCCTCCCCACCCACCCTTTCTCACCAAAGTCCCTTTCTTCTAATTTGGGCTAGTGTGGTGGCAGTGAATATAAAGTATGATGTAAGAGATAGTACTGGAGGAAGAACACAACTTTGGCAAGTACTTGGATATCAGGAGTTTAGAAGAGGAAAGGAACCAGAGGAAAGCTGGGTTTTCAAATGTTAAAAATTAGGTCTTAAGTCAGGGCTGCGAACAGGAAGAGGACTACTTTTGAGAGAAAAGATAAGTTGATTTTTGGACACTGCATTTGGATTTGAGATATTACAGGGACAATAGATCCAAGAGGCCCTGACATGGTGGATTTGTCTCAGAGCTCAGATTTTCATGCTCCTCACTTTCCCTGGGCACATACCTACTGTCGTGTTTGCAAACTTTAAAAAACATTTTAGGGGGACAGAGGGGAGCAAAGAGGGGATGGATGTAATACAACAACAATAATTTTTTTTTAAAAAACATTAAAAAAATTATTTTGCTTTAAAAAGTTCCCTCAAGAGTTGTGTAAGCTTCAGGGCCCACAAACCCTGGACCTGTCCAGGTTGAAGTCAGAAGGCAGCATCATGGGCTAATGGGGATAAAAAGTTGGAAGAATCCAGTTAGTGTCCCCAAAGGGTAAGATGGGTCAGCAGAGGAGGCCAGAGAGGCAGAGAGGAGGCCTGCAGGCCTGGGTGCTGCAGGGAGATCAAAGGAATGTGGGCTGAGGATGGGTCACTGGACTTGACCTCTCAAAAAAGTGACATTCAGTATGGGTTGGGGGGGGTGGGGAGGTAGGGCCTAGGTTGGAGGGGACTTCAGGAGGGGGAGGTGTGTAGTGGATACAGATGCCTCATCTGAGGAGGCTGACTAAAAAGAAAAGGAGAGGATGTCGTTCTGCTCCTTATTTTCGATAGTCTGTCATTTATTGCCTCTACAGCCAGTTTTCCTTTGGGATTAATATCAACTCCGTGAGCACGAAGCTGTCTTTCTCAATTACATTTCCCACTCCTAGAGATTTTCCGTGGTCTTAGGATCATCAGTCTCTTCATGGTTAGTATAAATAAGTCTAGTTAACGGCTAAGAAAATGGGCTATTGGCTGAGATGGATTTGGTCTTGAAGATTGGTTTTGTTTCCTACCTTAACAGTTTGTATTTTTCTATCTGGATTACACAGAGGTCAGAAATTCTGCCATGACAATCGTGGAGCTGAGGACCAGGGTTAGGGTGGAGAGGCTGAAGTCATTCAGCTAGAGTAAAAGCGTGGGTCTGTTATCTCACAAGATTCAAAGGTAGCAATGACCTCATCCCTGGGGAGGGTGCCTCCCCACCCTGCAGCTGATTTCCGATCAGCGGGTTTGCCAGGGTCTAGTTTTCTTGGATTAGTCCTCCCCCACTGCTTGGTGTCATAAGTCACTTTGAATAAAAAGTGCGATTAAACTGTTCCCCCTGTTTCTTCCTGTGACACCGTCTGTTCGTGCGCTCAGACTTGAATAGAACTAAAAGGTTCCTGTTATAGTTACCATTGAGGATGCAAGGAAACTCCGGCCCGGCTGGGATTAGACTACACGGGTTTATACAGTTCGCCCAAGCGCTGCCTGGTGCTTCAGGGAGAAACAAGTGTGGGGCAGAGTTTGGTGTGGCGCACATTTGGGTGTGTGCGCGGTGTGCGTGCAGGGGTGTGCGCGCGCGTGTACACAGGGGAGGGTGCCAGGGAGGCTACCGCAGAGGTTCCTTTGTGGAAAGTCTCCAGCTGGTTCGGAAGCCACCTCCGCGCCTCCCTTTTGCTGGTTCCACGAAGACACCTGGCTCTTCGGCACAGTCCATACACCTCTGTCCCCCGCCGCCCCTACTTCGGTGGCCGACCACCCGGCCGGGCGGGGAGCTGTGTATGGGGTGGTGGCTTCCAGGCCCCGGGGGCCCCGCGCAGGTGAAGGTGAGCGAGGCGGCGCGGCCGCCGGCGTTCGGAGAGGGGGAGGGGGATGGGGCCAAGCAGGAAGGGGCGTGCTAGCCTTGCGGCGGGCGCTAAGAGCAGCCTATTCTGCAGCCTTGTTACCTGAGGCAGCGGCTGAGCCCCGCCCCGCGCTGTCCTGCCCCTTCTTGGTCCCGAGCTGCCCCAGCTGCAGTGACCGGGGAGAGGCCTCGGCGCTGGGAACTCGGAGCGCAGCCAGAAGTGCTGGTCGCGGGTGAGTGTCAGCCGCGCGGCCACCGCAGAGGCGATCGCTACTGCGGGGCCGAAGGGACCCGGGGACTCCGGGCTCGGGAGGGTTGAGAGCGGAGGTAAGTCAGGACCCCGGGCTGGGTTGCCGAGTCTCCGTTGCCTTCAGGTCTCACTAGGAAGGCTGGGGACATCTGAGCTCCCTCCACACCCATCCAGGTGACTTTGGACGCTGTACTTCCCTGGCCGATGAGTACAGCGACCCGTCCCTGGAAGTGAAGACGCGCGTGTCTGGACCCGCGTCCGGAGACTTAGGTCGCGGGCCGCCTCCGGGTTGGACCTGGGTCGCTGATTTAACTTTAGCTTCTAAGACTTTTGGATAAACTGTGCCCTCCCTTGATTTCCACCTGCCCAAGAGCGCGCACCCGGGGGCGCTGCGCCGGGCCCCCGGCCGGCGGGGACGCTGGACCTGCCACTCCTGACCGTGGGTGCGGCGTTGGCGAAGACCTAGGAAAACGCGGTTCTTGCTCTTGCACACTCGCTTTGGCCAGACGAAGCTCGGGGTAGAAGGGGCGCCCTGCACTCGTGGAAGTTTGGCGAGGAAGCGGGTGGTCAGACAGGTCACCTCCAGCCGCGGCCGCGTCCCAGCCTGAGGACAGCGGGCTCTGGGTTTAATTCTCCGACCAAACACCAGGAGTCTCCCTCTACGGCTTTTCCCGCTGCCTTTAGCTGAGCCGCAGTGCGGCGACGAGGCTTTCTGTCCTGCGTTCGGGACCCCAACCTCGGAGGTGGGTAGGTGTCACCACCGAGGTGCGAGGAGGGGACGGAGCCCAAGTCTACGAAGGAGGTGATCTCCCCTTTAGGTTCAAGCACAGACACCTTCCTAGCGAGCCCCCTCCGGGCTCTGGGAACTTGGTGCGGCCGAGGGGAGGGGGAGGGGTCGGCGGGGCGGGGGAGGCTCTAAAGCCCGGGCCCTCGGGGCGAGGGGGCGGGGTCTGGCGACCCCCTGCTCGCCCCCCTCGACCCGCCCATAGTAGAGGCACGGGGAGGGGCGAAGCTGTGGGGCGGCTGCTCCAGTAGCTTCTGTTGGGGGTGAGGCTACGCTCCCGGGAGGCAGCGGATCGAGCCTTTACCCGGGGTCGGCTCTGCAGAGCTCGCTCGTCCCCGCGCGGCAGGCGGCGGCCCGTCCCCGGCGCGCGCCCCCCGGGCCGCGGAGACTGCGCGGCGCGTGTAGGCGTCTATCTGCGCCTCGCACGGGCTACCCCGCCCTCCTGCCGCGCGTCCAGATAAGGACACGGCCGGGAGCTCGCGTGCTGTGCTGCTCGCAGGGACCTCCCTCTCCCTTCGGTCCGTTGCCGTGGGACTCGGAGCAGGGCTCCCTGGGGGTTCGGGCGGACGCGGTCTGGGGGCCGCCGCGGGCCTGGGGCTCGCGGCGCCCTCGGGGGCTTCGGTGCTGTCGAACCCGCGGCCTTTCGGTGAGTGGCTGGGGCTGGGTTGGGGGCGGAAGGACGTGGCGCACCGTTCGCCGGGCGGACTTGGGAAACAGCTGTGTATCCAGACTTTTTGAGAGAGATCGTGACCCCCCGTTCCACCCACGTCGAACTTCTTCAGGACCTGGTTATTTTCAAACGTGTGTGTGCACAGAAACTGGTCGGCCGTCTGTGACCCCCTCGACTGACCCACAGTTAGTTGTCTGCCTGGCATGAGTAGCTTGTTTTTGCTTCCTTCCTTCTCTCTAGAGCATCCTTTGGCGCTGATTTGCTTTTTTTTTTCCCCCTCGGTTTTGGGACCTTGAGAGAAACTGAAAATGCACATTCAGAAACAGACGCCCTCTCTCTGCGCCCGGGCATCTGTGAAATGTTTGTGCTGCAGATTAAACACACTGGCTGGAAACAGTCTTTGGCAGCTCTGGTCCGACTGTGTGGTTGACACTGTGTTTAATAAAGGTATTGAAAGATAGGTGGCGGGGAGGAGCCTTTTCCCAATGAATTAGTGGGGTGAGAGCAACAATTCCGTATTTTAGAATTACCGGTGCTGTCCCCAGCCTTTCTTTTCCCTCAATAAAATTGGGCCCTGACTTCCTCTGCCTCTTTTCTCCAAACACGTTCTGCTCCTGTTTGTCATCAGAAGGGTGTGGGCCAGTCCTTCCTGCTCCCACCTCATTTGTGACACATGTCAGGAATCAACTGGAAAGGTTTTCTGGTGTGCTTTTTCCTTGGTGTTTACTTTTGGTGATTGCTGACGTAGAGGGTGGGTGACCAGCTGAACAACAAGGCCCCACTAACCCTCTTTCCAGAAAGCTCTGAGCTCTGCACTGACTTTCAGGGACATGTTTTCCTCCTAAATCTGCTGAAATAAAGCATACGTACTCTGTCTTCCCTCCCACCCCACTCCCTTTGAGAGAATAGAGCTTTGGGTATGTTACTGACACCAAGAACAAAGTAATGGGGCTGTTCAGGCAGGAGAGTTAAGAAAAGGGCCAGAGGGCTTCTTAGGAGACTCCATGAATGTTCTTACTCTAAGACTTTTTGCTTGCTGATGAGCTAAAGGCCAAGAACTTGGCCATACTGTCCCCTTATTAAGAATTCACATTCTTCAAAGATGTGCAGCTGAGGTACAGCCTTCCTAGGAGTGCCCATCCCTCAGACACACCTGTGCTGGGTCATGATTAGCACTCAGGGGACTTAAAGAGAAGTTCCCCTCTTCAGAGCCTTACCATGACCGCGCTCCGTTTTGCTCAGGGAGGGGCATTTGCCCGCCTGCGTAGCCACCCTCTCTGCTGCTGAGGTCCCCAACCTGTAGGTGAGATGTTCAATACAAACCTGTCTCTGTCTGCCCAGGAGAGACTAATGGATACTTGACATTTTCCGGACAGAGCCAAGGCTAATTCTATTGTCCCTGCTGGCAATTGCCAGATGTGAGAAGCTGCCGGTGTCTTTAGGTGATGTGTGTTCTTCCTGTGTATTTGGAGAGTATGCGTTTGCATCTTTACCGGAGATGGGGCTGTAGTAAATTCAATGTTCTTTGTGTATCCTCTGTTTTCCTGTCTCCTGAGACTATGGAAAGGATTAGAATGTCTCTCTGCATTCTCCTTTTTCAACCTCTGTCTGACCCAATGTGAGAAATCCTGGCCAAGGAGGAAGCCCTATTTGAAGCTCTGTGGAGGCCAGGGATCAAACAATTAGCATCTTAACTAATCATTGCTGGACAATTTACTCATTAGAAACTATTGGGGGCCTAAGATTCTTATATGTTACCTTGGGAAACAATTAGGCAAACAACATATCAGAAGCAATGCTGTAAATTTTCTTTTGTTCCTTTAACTTTTTCAAAACATTTAAAAAATTCTCACTGGAGGATATGTTTATTGACTTAAAAAAAATTTTTTTTAAGAGAGAGAAAGAAAGGAGGGGGCGGAGAGAAAGAAGGAAACATTGATGTGAAAGAAACATCAATTAGTTGCCTCGCATGTGTATCCCAACCTGGATTGAACCCACAACCTAGGTTAGGTCCTGACTAGGAATCAAACCCACAATCCTTTGGTGTATGAAACTATGCTCCGACCAGCTGAGCCACCTGGCCAGGGCTCAAATAATGTTCTTTCTCAAGATGGTGGGTTAGATCATGCTAATACATAGCTAAGGTGTGTTACTTATTACTTTGACAAGCTTTTATCTGGTACTTCTCCTGTGTAATGAGTAGTACTCAAGAACGACTTGCATCTTTTTGAGGTTTGGCATTGGAAGACACTACTGTTGCATAACTTCAGAGTATGTGGTCTTCCCCACTCTATTAGCATCTCTGCATTTGCTGTGAGAGGCTTAATGGCACACCTGTGCATATATTTACTCAGCACCAAATGAGTTACTTATTGCTTTCTAGGATAGAGACCTTTTTTTCTAGTTTATCACCATTCTTAACAGGGATAATCTATAAATAAGTCAGCATATTTGGAATTGAAGGATTAGCAATTCTTCTATACATAATTAGTGAGTTGGAAGACTAGAACTTTTCTATACATGAGCTATTTCATGTGCAGAAGTATTTTAAAGTGTATAAGGATAAACTGCCAAGATTACCTGTGCTGTCTTGAAAAAAGAAGAGTTCAAATATAACTATAAACTGTAATTGACAATGAGTCATTTGCTCTAGCGGTGCCAACTATGAAAACAGCCTAGTTATGCCCCTAATGATAATTATGAAAACTCCTTTTAAAAGCCAGTTACACCTCAAGTGAGCTTCAAGTTGGCTTGGATAAATATTTTCAGTTTTACTTTTTAGAATATTTTCCAGGGGTGATGGCTACACAACAGTGTGAACGTACTTAATGTCACTGATGTAACTTAAACATGATAAAAATGGTTAAAATTTTTTCATTCAATTAATAGTTGGAACTGTTATTTTCTAGCCGAGTATAATTTTACGAACTTAAATATTCAAACATGTAATAAAAAACATCTGTTCTTGATAGAGATAACTTAATATGCAATCACCAAGTATTAAAAAAGGACAACTCTCAGAAACCTAGTAATTTAGAAAGCAGAGAAAGGAAATATTGAAGGTTTCTGGCACCCTGAGCATTTTATTTGTAAACCCAATCCATATTTTAAGGCAAGTGTAATGCCTGGGAAAAGAAAAAGAAATCATATGTCTCTATGATACCAGTTGTTAGTAATAACTAATTATATCCAGGCATCTTGGTAAGGACTGTACATGTATTAGTTCACCTATTCTTATATAAGCCAGTGGAAAGGTGCACCCTTATATTATAGAAGAAGATGTTGAAACATACAGTTAATAACCTGCCTCACCTCAGGTTGCACATGTAAGGATCTGAGGAAAAGCAGTCTGTCTCTGGGATCTCTGCTCTTATTTCCAGGGCAATCCTGCCTTGTATGTGTGGTTCTGTGTAAAACATTTCATAATATTTCAATTGGTGATAGTAGACAGTTTAGTCCTGTGTGACCCAACCCAGTCTTGTCTGGCCACTGTGTGTGAGAAAGAGAGTGAGCTTTGACAGTAATGCTGCATGAGAACAACCACACTCCAAAGTCCAGTCTAGAAGGCCCTTCCATGTGGAAACAGTCCCCGTTTCATATACCCACATAGCCTGCACATGGTCCCTTCTCCCATAGTCCCACTTTCCTGTCCTCATAGCTAAAGATATGCAGCTATTTTCACCCATTTCCACATCAGGTCTATAACAACCCACCACCAGAAACACGCATGTAACAATAGAGGCCACTGAAGTAAGTCAGTGACTGTGTGGCTGAGGGGTGAACATGTGGCAGGTGTGATTGGGGCAGCATTTCCTTGTGTTTGTGTCTTCTTTGCTAGCAGTGTCATAGAAGAAGCAGATGGTTTTCAGAGTGGCTTAACTAGAGCCCACAGCGATAGCATCAGAAGCAGTGGTGGAGGTCATGTAATGTATCCCAACCTCCTAATTTTACAAATGAGAAACTGAAGTCTAGTGAGGTGAAGTGACTTGTCTAAAGTGGTAAGCAGTAAAGCTGGGTTTAGAGTTGGAACCTTTAATCTTCATGTCTAGTGTTCTTTCCTCTATTTTGGGGGAAGCCATGTCACCAAGTGGAGCAGGAACGTGGTGCCTCTATCTCTAGGGCCATGAGTTCAGCCACCATGTTATCATGTCCAAATCCCTGCCTGCTATGTGCAAGGTGGAAGATACCAGCTGACTGGTGAGGGACGTGTCCATACTGGAGAAAGGCAGGGTCACTAATGCCTAACACTTCAGTAATTTGTATCATTTCCCCAGGGATTGCATATCCATTGTCCAAAGACACTGAGCCAGGTAATGAACACGTAGCTTATTCATAAGTGAGCAATTCTTGCTGAACCTATAATGGGTTGTCAGCAAATATGTTTTATCAGTTAACGGGAGGTTTCTAAGTGGGGTTTATAGCTGCTGTTTCGACCACATTTCCGGGTAGTAAAATTTCATTCACATTTAGAAAAGTATTAGTTCCTTTTAATGCCCTCTTGAATGCATTGCTCCTCGCTGATTTTAATATCCAGCTATTCTGGGAGGACTGGCACTGGCTTCTGACGCACATCAGAACTGTTTTTTCTATGCTGGTTTTAAAGTTGTTTTATCTTTGTAGGTTTGGAAGATGCTGCCCCACACGGGTGCCTTTCCCCCTGGCTGCAGACGAGCTGGTGAAAAAGTATGACACAAGTCTGAGGTTGGTGTCTGCTTCCCCAAGGTCAAGAAATTATCTCCTTGGAAGGCAACAATACTATGCATGTTATGAATTGTGTCTCCTTGGTCAGCGATAAAGAAAATGGGACTCTCACCACAGCAGCTGGATTCATGATTGAGCAAACACCACCCCCGCCCCCGCCGCCTCCACCCCCTCCACCTCCACCATGCCCACCCCATTCCGGGGAAGGCTTTCCTCCCTCTGCTCCTCCTCCCCCGCCACATGCACTCTCCGAGGGGCCCCCAGCCCCGCCTCCCCCTCCAGGACTGCCCTCAACTTCTCACCTGAATGGCTACAGCCAGCTGGGCAAGAAAAAGCGGATGAGAAGCTTTTTTTGGAAAACCATCCCAGAGGAGCAAGTGCGTGGCAAAACCAACATCTGGACCTTGGCAGCCAAGCATCCGCATCACTACCGGATCGACGCGAAGACGGTGGAGGAGCTTTTTGGGCAGCAGGAAGACGCCACCAAGCCTTCCCACTTCAGGAGGGGAGGCTCTTTGAACTCGTCCTTCAGGGAAGCGCGAGACGAGGTAAGAAGGGGACGTTGTTTGAAGTTTGCAGGGTGTATGAACCTTTCCAAACTTGCCAGGGTCACAAAGAAAGCACAGAATGCAAGGGAGTGTGCTCTGGGAATGATTGCAATGGCTTTAGATGATGAACATGATGAACATGAGCTGAGTAGTAACAAAGTGTAAGGAGCGTGCGTGCCGGACCCTCCCAGACATCTCGGTGGATGATGACCTCATGCAGAGAACATGCTCTCTGGGGCCAGCGTCTTTGGCTTCCCAGCTCTGCCCTGTCCCTGCACATCTGCAGTTTCCCCTGATGGAGCATTGCTGCTCGAGTCCGGAGTTAGTCATCTCTGGTGAAACAAAAATAAATAAATAAATAAAAAACCTACCCCAGTCATCTGAGATGAACGGAGCTTTCTGAGACAAAAACGCCTTGTGTTAAATAACATCATTAACACATCCTTAGGGTTTTCTCCTTAGTGTTGCTTTTGGTTTTCCTTGCACAAGTGGTTGGTGATGTCCTTTATCCCGCTGATCTCTGAATTGAATTACAGCCTTTGTGGAACCAGGATTTCCAGAGAGCCAAAGAAGGAAGCGATTGTCAGCGAGGCTTTCTAGGAAGCCTATTTCTAGTGATCTCGCAGTGTGTTACTTTGAGGAAAAGATGAAGCTACGAGTCGTAAGAAATGAACCAAAAAGCACAGCACCTGATCACTATATATTATATAAACTGGGTCCAAAGTTGCATTTGTCCGTACTCTCCATGTAGAAACATGAGAGTAAAACTGGAAAAGCCTCTATACCCTTACTAGGAGAAATAATTGGGAAACCAGGGATTGAAAGGAAAGACTGCTTGCCTGCTAAAAAAAAAAAAAAAGGAGGGGGGCAATAGAAATGCATCATTTTTTAATTGCTGTAAAGGAGCTGAGAAAATAGGTCAGAGATGGAGCTGCTGAGATAAGAGAGTAGGCAGGGCTCTGGAATGAAGTAGCAGTTCCCTGCATTATTGAATTCCGGAGCTGGCAATATTGACCTCCTTTTCTGCCTGGCTCAGGAGCATGCTGACTGCGCCCCACAAATTCCCTTCGTGACTGGCCTTGAAGCCGGTGGCACGGGGCCCTGTTGAAATAGCCAAGGGCCTATTTACTATCAAACGGGGAGAAGGCTGGGATGAGAATTCACTGTCAACTGTGACATAAATTTGAAAGGAAGTCTTCAGGATACTCCTTCGCGGTGAACACACGCTTTCCCTGTTCTTTGCTTCTCGCAAGTTCTGTTACTTCTCAGGAGAGCCTTTCAATGTTGAAAAGGGCGAACGTCATTTCCCAGGGACCCTGACCTTCACCCCCAGCTTCCAGCGAGGTTTCAGTAGGTCATGACTCACCATTGTTTCTGAGCTCTGCTTACTGAATTTCAAGAATTTTCAGGGAAAGAGTAGTTGGGTGCATGGAGGGAAAAAGTGATGTCTCAGAAAAGCACCATGCTTCTGGGGAGGCAGCTGGCCTTTGTAATTTGGGGGCGTTTATTTTGCCAAATGATGATTCAGGGGGCTAGGAGGCACCTGCTGCTCTACTCTAGGGAACTGAAGAGAGGTCACATACCCCTGAGAGAGAGAAGGACGTGCCAGGGAATGTGGCACCATTTCCCATCTATGGCAGAAGAAGAAATGTCCATTTCAAGGCCAGAGAAAAAAAGGGGGCTAAATATGTGAGGTGATGGATGTGTTCATTAGCTAGGTAGGGGAATCCTAACTAATAGCACTTAGAAAATAAGGAAGGGTAGGGGGAGAGAAAGAGAAAGGAAGGATGGGAGGAATATGGTTTTTCTAAAGTTACGAGAAATGCTATTTTATTCTCCCGCACTGTAGTTCAGATATCAGCCATTCTTTCTCAACTTTTGTTAAGAACCCAGTATATTCTGAAATTCTGGGACATGCTCCATCCAGAACTATAGAACCAGGTATTAGTGTTTGAAATATGTTTGAAATGGGGGAGAGGGTTGAGTTCAATTGGGTTTTTATTATTTTCCCCCGAAGTTGGGGGAGGGACATTTCCCAATTGACAGCCAACCAAAAATAAAAAATAAAATGGGGAACCATTAAAACCCCAAAACAGTCCATATCAGGGGACTGTTTTACAGTAAATTTTGTTTTGCAGAACTTGATGTAGGATTGAAATAAGCCCTCCTTAGTGTTATTTCAGTAAGGAAGCCCGCTTGACATAGTGAAACAAAAGTGGTTTAAATTTTCTTCATTACACTGAGTGAAATAAGCCAGTCACAAAAGGACAAACGGTGAGCATACGATTCCGTTTATATGAGGTGCCCAGAGTAGTCAAATTCCTCGGGGCAGAAAGTGGAAGGGTGGTTGCCAGGGGTGGGGGAGGGAAATGGGGAGTCAGGGTTTGGTGAATGGGTCTAGAGTTTCAGTTTTGCAAGATGAAGAGTCCTGTGGATACATGATGATGATGGTTACACAACAGTGTGCACGTACTCCATGCCGCTGAACTGCATCATACACTTAAAAATGGTAAAGACGGCAAATGCTATTAGGTATATTTCAAGACTCCCGTCAGAGCCTGCGGGAGGCAGACTTTGCAGTAGAGTGGTACTCAGTGAAAGTACATGCATCGAAGTAAGAGCTAAGGGAGCTTAGAGGTTTTAATAAGAAAGGTGGTGTAGCCACGTGCATCATTTATTGAGTACATAGTACATACTCTGGAGTTGGTGCCTCCTGGGGTGTTAGGACAGCGCCAGCCACTGGGCCAGCTGTGGGGACACTGCTTTTATAGCAAGCCCTCTCTCCTAGTGGGAAATCCTCCGGATGGGATGAGTTGAGCACAAACCAGCCACGTTAGCCCATCTGTTGGCCAGGGATCGGGTCCCTCCGCCAGGGCCCTGATGGGAAGCTCACCAGCCATGAAGCACGCAGGCTGGACCGGCTGCAGCAGGCCTTGACTCCATGGGGTCCTGTGTACATGTACTGCAGCATCCGGAGAAGTAGGGAGGGATTGCCTGGGACCGGTGAGGAGAGGGAGAGACTGGGTCCATTCATGCCTTTGCTTGGGACAGTTTGTCTTAGCCTGTGGAGCCCGGGAGGCTCAGGGAACCTGGGTGCGGAGTCCCCAGCTCTGAATGACTGCAGAGCCCCAGCAGTCCCACGCGCATTCATTTCTGAATCGCTCAGCTGGTTGAGCTGGCCAGCACTTGGGAAGCCAGATAAGCTCATTTACATGCGTAGCGATAACCCTCTTTGTAGGACTTTGACAAACACTTTTACAACACTGCTGTAGAGGGATGAATGAGATAACCTGAGAGGAAGAGGCTGCTCCAGCACCAGGCCGATGGGAGGATGCCTGGGCAGTGGGAGGCCCCTGCAGTGCCACCCGTTGTCCCCTTTTCTGTCGTTTGGACGAGACGCTGGGCTGTTTTCCCTGTGAGGTGCTCAGCCATGGCCAGCTCAGGTTTTTCCTTGAAAATATTGCTGAGTTCTCTTAGGGACCAGTTTCTGAAGCCCTGTTTCAGACTCTGGAAACGACCAGTGTCCCTGGCTGTGGCTGCCCGGGTTTTGAACGTAAATAAGAACCCTCTTTGCCCCTGGGGGGCTGTCTTAGCTGGTGAGATTCTAGCCATTATCCCACACGTGTAACTCTGGGGTCACCTGAGGACTTGACCAGCCCTGTGGGTAGCTTTCTTCGCATCTGCGCCCATTTCTGGAGAAATATCCCAGTGTGAATATCAGGCTGGTGGAGAAACATTTGCCATTTCTCTACATTCCAGTATCTGAGTGATATTAAAGCTCACTGGAACTAGAGCGAAAAGGAAGCAGGTATACCTGGTGCATTTCAGGTCTAGTGGTGTTACTTTGAGAAAAGCATAAAATTGACAACTCAGAGGCCCCGTTTCCTTATATGGCAAATAGGAATATTAAGAGTAATGTCTCCATTGCTTTCCCAGCAACAATAGCTGTGAATCTCGGCCAAATGTAGAGAGTCCCAGAGGGCTGGAGGGTGAAGATGATGAGGGTGGAGTTTGGGGTAGTGGGCACCCACAAGGGTGCTACTACCAAGGGTTAAATACAGCAGGAGGTGATAATTTAATGAGCGAAATATAAAAGAAGGTATTAAGGTATTTCCTCATTTTGGGTAGAAGGGAGTGCAGAGAAGGTTCTTTGGATATATATATATTTGTATCAATATATGTGTTCTTACTTGTTAACTTATGAATTGTTGTCTGTCCCAATAACTTTAGATTCCTCTTTTTGGTATGAGCTTTCCTTTGTTAAAGGGTGATAACTTTGACAGGTCTTTTTCCCCACTCTTTCTGCCCCCACCCCTCTTCCCTTTCCTCCCTTCACACTGAACTTGAACTGCAACCCCAGGGTAGGATTCCAATAAGGAGCCAGCCCTTTTAACTTGGGAGTTTATTTTATGGTTGGCAGGTGATTGTGTTAACATGAAATAAACCCCTAGGATAGTAAATAATCTGATTATTTAAGATTAGTCTTCAAACAAGGCAACTACACTCTTGTAAAAATTTAACCTTATAGCCAGGAAGTGCTATTAACTTTGGTTAACAGGCTTGCTAGTCTTGCTGTTTCCTATAAATTTAGAAGCAAGCCCAGAGATCAGGAATTTAATCTGAAACCTGATTCTCCTTTGTTCACAATGAATCACATATATTTGGAAAGGAAGAGCATTATAACAACATTCCGATTTTAGCTAGCCTCTCTTTACCAAAAAAACAACTGGAGAAAACGCACAGCAGTTTTAAGGTTATCTTTCTGCCACACGTCTTGGATTTTTATTTCCAGAAAAAGAACTGGCTTTGTATTTCAGCCCCCCTGCCCCACCCCAAAAAAATAAGTTCTAATTTCTAGTCTGGTAAAACTCTTCCAAACTATTCATTTTGAACAGCTAAAAACCTCTTGGAGCCAAAATCTGGGTTTTGATAGTACATTGGAATAGCCATTAAATCAAAGATGTCATTCATACATTATAAGACACATCCTGATTCCAGAGATGTTAAAATGCGAAAAAATATATGTCTTGGACTTGGTGTAATACAGCACAGGGGTTGTTCTTTTTAAATTCCGAGTACACCCTCCTAGAAAAGCTGTGGTTGGAGTTGCATATACTTTTTCAATGAAAAAAATTTTTCAGGCAAAAGTTAAGAATTTTATTACACTTCTGAAAATAACAGGATCTATTCTTTTCTATCTCTAAATCAGGGTTGGGATTCACTCTGAAATCACTTCAGAGGTATGCTTTACTTTCTCAGTTCAAAGCTCATGTGATTCCTGCTTTGTGAAGCATTTTTTCCAAATGAGGGCTTTTAAATGCAGGCTATATTATTTCAAGAGAAAACTACTAAATTTTAAAAATTAAATACGTAATTTATTGAAGGTTATATATTAAAATAGATAATGTATAATTATTACAGTTAAGGAAAAGTTATAGAAAGTTTGGGGAGATGATACTATTTTTAAGACTATATTAGACATATCACTTAATCACCAAATTTACATATTGGGAATTATTCTTTTATTTAAAAAATGGTATTGTATTTTGATAGGTTTTCATTCCTTTCCTTCCTCCAATTCTTTTTATTTCTACTTGAATAATCTTATGTGTCTCTTTTTCTTCCAGATTACTGTCTTGGATGCAAAACGGAGCATGAACATCGGGATATTTCTTAAGCAATTTAAGAAGTAAGATTTCTGCACACAATTGCAACTTTGATCATATCCCTGCTGTCAGCTTTAGAGCCCAATAATGAGTGAAAGTCATCCCTCTTGCCTTCAAATCCTTCTTAGACACGTGGCTTTGATGAGTCCACAATGCCGCTTTCTGCTGTTTTCCTCCATGAAAACCCAATCTGGTGGCTTGAAATACAGGGAGAATTGCCCTGGGCTGTCAATCCAAGCCTGTCATGATAGGGAATTTATAAATTCACCCGTAGTGGTGTTGCCCCTTGAGTAGAGGTTGGACCGGTAAGTCCAGCAGTGGTGAAATTCAAGTGCTCCAAAGTGGAAAGGAAAGGGTTCTGTAGGGGCTTCCTGAGAGCAAAGGGGTTGGTTTTTCTTCTCCCAGGGAAGACTCCAATGTGGTTGCCACTTTGACCCTTCTGGATTGCCTGGGGTTGGTGTTGTAGGTGAAGGGGCCTCTGAGTGGGGTTTTAGGATCCCTACTGTCCCTGGCTGTGGGTCTGTAGTGATCACTGACACAGAACTGCCCCTTCTACTGGGAAGAAGGTGGGACGGAAAGGAGGGCGGACGTGCTTTGTTTTCATTTCCACTGGCTTGAGTTTCTCTGGCGCTCCAGCAAGCCTGAAATGCAATCTGGCTAATTGTCTTTTCAAGGTCTCCTCAGTCCATTGTAGAAGATATTCATCAAGGAAAGAGTGAGCACTATGGATCAGAGACATTGCGAGAATTTCTTAAATTTTTGCCAGAATCAGAGGAGGTAAGGAATTTGGTGTGGGAGTTTTAGATGTTAAAAATGGTGATAAAAGCTTAATTTTTGTAAGGGTGTCAAAAATCACATGGGAAGGGAGCTTTCCTACCCAGAACCAGGGTTTTCTCACATGAAATGAAGAAGTGGCCTAGTAGAAAGTATGTGTTACAGAGTCAGAGAATCTAGGTTTAAATTAGAGCTCTACCTTTAAGGGTGAAACCTGGATGAGTTTCTTAACTCTTGTGAACTTTAGTTTTCTCACCCATAAAGTGAAAATAGGATGCCTATACCTCATTGGGTAGTCAAGATAATTAAACTGTAGTTATATGTCTCACATGGTACATGGGCATCTAGAAGCTCAATATATTTTAATTCTACTTCCCAACATCTAGTGATGATCTTTGCCTAGGGTATATATCTGGGTTCTTTTATAATACACATACTTTTAAAAAATTAAGACAAAGAAAACCACTTTGGGATAAAGAGGCTCTAAAATTTGAAGAGGAAGTTTAATTGTTAATGAACGTTGTCTATATAATTGACTCAATGGTAGCGTAGTACCACCTATAAAATTACTTTGGGAGCTTGCTGGGGGAAAGCAGGAAAATAATTGTGTAAAACCTTCTAAAACTGTAATATTGTCTTTTGTTTCTGAAGAAATGATCTTTGAAAAACATTCTATTAGAAATAACGTGAATGTCTGTGCTTATAAACGTTTGAGCAATATAGTTGTATAAAGTAAAAATGTATGCTACCCTCTTACTTGTACTATCAGTTCCCCCTCCCATGCTGCTGCTCTTCCCGCACATGGCTGATGGAAGACTTGACTTTAGTACCTTTAACAATAAGAGAAGTGTATTTATACTTTTTACACCGGTGATAAACTCACAATGCAAAATTGATAACCTCAGCGCCTCTTTACCTTGGATTTTCTCGTGGCAAATTCTGTCATTTATTATCTTAGCCAAGATTAAGTAATTAATAGCATCTGTTAATAAAAGGGCCTTAAAGTATTAAGGGAAAGGTGCATTAAACCATAATTCACTCAGATCTTATTCCCTGAACATACGCTAAATATGATTAAGTTAATTGGGTTTTAAAAAACATTTAGTTTTTCCTCAAAATCTTATTCCTGCTGGGGTACCCACTCCTCAATGACCTTAGTGGTTTGTTTCAAATGAGGGTCAAATTTGAGGGTACAGGTGAAAGTGCTCTGCAAAGCTCTGAATTTCTCCTGAAACAGAAGTTGGGCACAAGGGAGGCACCGGGCTTCCTGCCACGAAGAGGAGGGAGATTAAATGTGGGTTTCTTAATACCTTCATTTCTAGTTTAAAATTCAAAGATGACTCAAGAATGCAAAGGCTATTCAAAGAGGCAACTTAGCCGTCAATCCTCTCGTGTCTTAAAGAACTCTTTGGTTTCGTTTTTTTGACTTGTGTGTGGATGTAATTCAAAGGGAAGAAAGGTAGGGGCCAGATGAGTAAAACCCACCTACAGCTTCCCGGAGTCCCCGAGGGTCTGTCACCCTCACTATTAGCTAACTTTGGGTCCCTAAAACCCCTTCCCAGCCCCAAGCCGGGCCCAGCTGTCTCTCCCGTACCCTCCTGGTGCAGGGTCATCCTCAGTCTGAGTATCTGACAATCTCAAGCTCTGGTCACCCCTCTCCTTGTTTACCTTACTGGCTCCGGGCCTCAGCACACCCTCCAAACTCACCCCGGAGCTTCCTTCAGCAGGAGCACCCTGACAGTTCCCAGGGCCACTTGGCAGCCTCCCTCAGTGCTCTCGGTGAAAGCAGAGCCACCTCCTGTCCCCTGCCCACTGCAGGGACACATTGGCTTTGTTGTGGGTGCTGTGGGCCTCTGGCCCCGCCCAGACCCAGGCCGACCCTAGAGTCTTTGGTAGAGGGTGGAAGTGAGGCCCGGAGGAGGCAGGGCCAAGGGAGAGAGGTTGAGCAATGTGGCAGAAATGTGCCAATAAATGCATAAATGTACGCGGAGCTGCGTGTTGCAGGGCCTGTGGCATAGCGTTTGTTCTGTGCTCACTTTTAGCACAAGATGGGGCTGAACTTTTTTGGATTGCCCCTGTGTGCCAGGTACTGGGCAGGGCATAATTCAGCCAAGTAAGATCGTGTATTTCAAGCACCTAGCCCAGTGGCTGGCACATAGAAAGTCAATAAAACATTGCATAATTATTTTGTATACCTTTTTCATTGAATCATCACAGCGACATAAGATAGCCCTCCCTGTACACGTGAGAAACAGTCTCACATGGGTTGGTGTCATGTGATGGGTAGGCCATGGAGGAAGGTGGATTTGAACCCAGACTTGTGTGACCCCAGAGCAGTTCCTTCCGCTGCACTTGGAGGAAGGAAGGAAGGGCAGAGGCTCTCCGAACTGTCAAAAGTTCTCAGAGAACCTCACAGCCTTTTCATCACCTCTGCTGTCACAGAGTGCCAGAGCGAGGGTCACCCAAATAATCCTGCGATCTTATCAGCAGGCGGAAAAATATGAACGGAAAGAGGCCCTTTCTCCTCTGCGTTCTCAGCAGACAAGCCAGCCCAAGGTTAATTTGTGTTCAGGATCCCTCTGCCCTTCGCCGCAAATCTTTTCTCTGGCACGTTTGTTCATCTTGCCTGGAACTCGTGGTTAAAAACTTGCAGAGGAAAAGGTCGACCTGGACGTGAAGGAGCTGTCGTGCGTGTGTTCTCTGCCCAGCCAAATGCAGGAGCTAGGCGGGCGGTGGAAGGGACCCCCACCCAGCGGGCAGCCCCTTCCCTCGGATGCCTGACACCCTGTCCCCATCTCTAGGTCAGGGATACAGGCCTTGAAAGCGATAGAAATGCTCTCATATCTCTGGGGGCAGATTGCATTGTTTCCCCTGATGTTTTATCAGCGCATTCCTCCCTTTTTAATGTACTTTGCCCGGGCGGGCGGGGGTGGGGTGACACTGGTGGAACCCCAGAATCTTCTTTGGTCGGTGGGTGGGAACTCCTGCCATTCCCAGGTCATGTGAGTGGAATTCGATGGGTTGACAGAGGCCTGCCCTGAGGAATGTGCGAGGCTGAAGGAGTGAGCTGTTTGCTGTTGGGACAGAACCAGCCTCGGTTGGGTCATGAGAGTCATTTGGCCCAGCCAACCGCACTATGCCTGACAATGTTTGATAAATGCTTTCTGATGATGATGAGAATGCATAATAATTATAGGGTTGGTTCACCTCTCTTTCTTACCTCCCTGCCACTGCAAAGGTACAGTAATCCCTCTTAATGAACATAAATCCCATTTTGAAATGGAATTAAGAACTGTATACACGGCATTTAAATCAAATACTATCTTTTCATCACCATTCTCTCAAAATCTAAACATTTTTTAGCTCTTTACATAAGTGAAGGAGATTAATCCTTGTTCAGTTACAGTTTAGCACATGTCTAATTGAAATATCTACCAAGATTGCTTAGTATGACCTGTTCTTATGCTTTAGACAGAAAACTGCTGTTATTTTCAGCAGCTTTGCACATACTACATATATGGTCTTATAAAAGGTACAACCTCACTCTGCCCCTGTCCATATATAGTGAATTGTGAAACTGGTTTAGAAGGGATCAAACTTCATCCCGTAGCTTTCTCAGTTCAGAAACGAGGCTCTGATTTGGGGATAGCTAAACCAGAGGTTCTATCTGCCCTTTAGTAAGGCTAAAAATGGTAAAAGATTACTTTTGGGTTCTAAAGGTAGGAGAAGTAATGCAACTCTATAAATGGCTATTTTTTTGACAGCTAGAAGGGAAAAACTAGTCTTAAGGAGCAGACTCAAAACTGGGTTGTGTATCTGAACCATTACCTTTTATATCTTCAGGGAATTGATGTAGATATTTCAGTTTGTAGATCTTTTCAAATACTTCCACCTCTGGTTTTTCACGTCAGTTCCTGTTTTCAAGAGGCTTAAAAAATCATACTGTTTTTCTGGGTAGCCAACGTAATCCAGGGGTTGGAAGAGAGAAAGCTTTATGGAGAATAATAGCAGGTGGTAAGCTGCAGAGATAGGCAGTCTACTAATAGTCGTAGGCCCTGTTTAGCATAAAGTGTTTTTGTTGGAAGACTCAGTGGACGGAGGAGTGTTTTGCCGGCAGGTTGGTCCAGTTTTCTGTGTGGAGAAGGAAGATGTGGAAGAAAACTTTCTCTTGGCCTCCACCCCGGCCTAGCTGTGTGGCTCCATTCCTTTGTCAGAACCCCTTTCTTTCCTGTACTTGAAGGAATATTTGTGTGTTTTATAACTTTCAGTTTACTTGTTTACAAGAATAATACATGTCCACTGCAGACATTTTAGAAAATAAAGATAAGCAGCAGAAGAAAAGAATTATCCCTAGAACCCTATCACCTAGTGTAGGTGGGGCCTTTTAGTCTTTTTTTTCCCAATGTAATCCGTGCAGAGGCTTTTTTTTTTTTTTTTTTTTTAATGGTAGAAATGGGACCCTATAGTATTTCCTCTGTTACCACCTGATTTCTTTCCTAGGGGGCCGTGCTGACTTTGACCTTTCTGATGAGCCAATTTCCTTTTTGTCCCTCTGCCGGAGAAGCAGAGTGTACTCACCTCAACATGCACTATAGTCCCTTCCTAAAAAGTTAACAATGACTTAAGGACCATATTATAATGACTACTCAGCCTCTTTTTTCCTTCTTCCAAATAATGATGCCCCTTCCAGGTTATAACTTAACGGGAGATTTTCCTCCTTAGGAAAACCCTTTGCCAGCCTCCTCGTAGCACCTCCCCAAGGATTCCAGCTCTCTGGTTGGAATGGGCGTGTTTGCTACCCGCGGTAGTGACATGGCTCTGCGCTGTCTCATTTTTTTCACTTATTTGGTGTTTTTGCTTTTAAAAATTGAAGTATTAGGTGTGATGATTCCCTTTCCTATCTTTCTTAGGTGCCTGCTTTCGCTAGTTTGAGTTTAGCCCTGAAATTCCACTTGCTTACAGAAATTCTAAGAGGAAATGTAAAATCATGTTATGTTTTAATCATAAGTTATTCTCTTCTCTACCCCCTTTTCCCATTTGTCTTTTAGATAAAGAAATTAGAAACGTTTAGTGGCGATGTGTCTAAGCTGTCGCTGGCGGACTCCTTTCTACACTGCTTAATTCAGGTGCCAAAGTAAGAATCACCGGTCATTGTTCTTTACAGAGTAAGGTTTTTAAATTAGTGACGTCAGATCCTACAGTTTGATTTTTACTTTTCCAGCTTTTCGCTTCGGCTCGAAGCCATGGTGCTAAAGAGAGAGTTCGAATCCTCTTGTTCCTCTCTGTACAAGGATATAACAATTCTAAGAACTGCTATAACAGGTAAGTAAATTCATGATGCTTCATGTAACTGTTTTTTTAATTAATTTGGATAGCAAGTTTTCTTTTTTTTTTTAAACTATTCAGTTGAAATTAGAAATGCAACGTGCCATTTCTGATGCACCCTAAAAAGGGAAATGAGTATTACTAGCAATGGCATTTAAGGTTTATCTTCATTTACTTCCCCCTAATTAATTAGTTAATTAATTGAGTGAGCAGTCAATTAATTAGCATATTGTCCTCCCATAAAGGAAGGTTTCTTTCATCTCAAGCTTTGGAGTAAAGCTTGCTGCTTGATGTTCACTCTTGTTCCTCTCAGAGGTTAGGTTATCTTCCTGTGTGTATGTGGTTGGGGTGCATGTGTGTGTGTGTCTGTGTGTGTATACGCACCTCTGGCCTCTGTGGGTGCCTAGGAGCCCACTTTTCCAGCAGACCCCCTTTCCTCCTGATTTCTCCCAGGCATCACCAGTGTGACTTTTGTCAGGGTCCCTGGTGCTTGTGATCCCACCTGCCTCCTGCCCAGACTCTTAACATCTCGTGGGCTAACTACATTTGAGAGGGGTGAGCTGGCCATTTCCATTTCTTTGAACAATCTGCTGAATTTTTGCTTACCTGGCTTGGATGGACTCCTCGGAGTTGCTTTAATGGCTCAGCCCATAGGGGTGGGAGCTCTCTGTGACCCTGAGACCACAGGCCCAGGCCCTGTGCGGCGGCCTCCTTCTCTTCTCTGGGGCAGCTTCAGGCCCTCCCAGGACCTCCTGTTTCCCAGCACTCAGCGGCGCCACCCTGATTTCCTCTTGGTCGTCCTCTGGATTTCTGGTTATTGTGAAGAACCGTTTATTCCTATTTGGGTTTCCCGTTTAGTGGCCCCAGCCTGTGTTGAGATAGTTTTTCTCTTCAGCCCATTATAGTTTCTTCATCATTTTAGAGGGGAGATGAAGAATTTAGAATTTTCCTTCTCTCAGTCTAGAGGCCTTTAAAAATTTGTTCTACCCCGGGGCTATTACAACAACTTTAGAGGGCTCGTTCCTCCTGTTCCAACAGAGACGGAAGGCTATTTTCATAATGAGCAGGGCAAATTTGTGGGCACGGTGCAAACGTTTCTTATCTGGTTATCCTCAGAAACTGGTGTCCTTAGATAACAGTATAGGCAGGGATCCAAATGTAATTTTTTTATACAAACACCAGACTTCAGGGAGAATATTAACTTAAAAATATAATAGGTGGCATGTTACATATTACTTATATATATTGTATTTTAACCAAATGTTTTTAGCCTTCCAAATACATTAACAGTTTTTAATATGTATTTGTGTAGGTGTGTATACAAAAGATTCTGTAATCAAAGAGGTAATTTACCAATATATTAGAAGGATAAGTTCCTTTTGAAACTTTTAAGCTGATCCAAATGAAATGTACTATAGTTTTAAATAAAATAGGAAGGTTCTCTGGGTGCCTGGCCCCTAAAGGTTTATGCTTTGCAACTTATTTACATGTCATACCAGCCTCTTGATTTTTTTATCTCCTCATAGCTCATTGGCTGAGCAAAACGTTGTTCACCATTAGTTTTCATATTCCATACAGGTAGTCAAAGGCTAGTGGCTCTAAAGGAAAAACAGAAATAACTGCTGAGAGAAAATGTATTCCCATAACACAGTGTCCTACTTTTTCCACTACTTGAATAATTTTGTAATTGAAGTATTTTATGATATTTAAGTGTTACCCATATTTGATTCCAGTTAAACATAGGATGTGGATTGCCAGTAGCAAATGCTGCCTTAGGTTAGACCTTAGATGTGCTGCTTTATTTGGTGTTCTCAGTCTTTGCCTGCAGTTCAGGGTCAGAACTCGCTTCAGACACCCCCACCTGTGGATGTGACAGCTGGTAGCTGTCTTTTTTGCATTTAAGCCGAAAGCTTCTCTAAGGTACCACGGTGTGTTCTCTCTGACAGAGCTGATGTCTTGTGAGGAGCTCCATGTGATATTGCACCTGGTGCTACAGGCAGGAAATATCATGAATGCAGTAAGTAAAATAAAAATTAAAAAAAAAAGAAAAATATTTTCCACTTTATTATTCTGTCTAAAAATGTACGTTTATTTTTTTCTTCCGATTTGTCTTTTTCAGGGCGGGTATGCTGGCAATGCGGTAGGATTCAAACTGTCTTCTTTGCTCAAATTGGCGGACACAAAAGCGAACAAGCCTGGGATGAACCTTCTGCACTTCGTTGCACAGGTATGGCAGTGATCAGCACGAAGAGGGGATGTGTGTGATCCCCGTGTGGGCCATGTGGTTTTCCCGAGGTGCAGGTGGCGTCAGAAGTAGGAAAGGATATGGTGGCTGCCAAGAAAGTTCTCTGGGTAGAGCACTATTTGCAAATCCGTGATCTGAACTGCACCTAGGGATAGAGGACAAGAGGGGAGTGGAGGGGTTGGGGTCGTGAGGCAGAGAGTCAGTGAAGACGGATTATGAAGAATTCAGATCCTAAAGCTAGAGAATTCAGATTTCATGCTTGAGCAATGGGGAACCAACCAAAGTGTGTGTGCAGCATGGTACGAGTAGTTTCTTTGTTTTTGTTCTTAGGAAAACAAGGCAATGGGGAGAGGCTGGGTTGGAGTGGGAAGAGAACTAGAAATCGGGGTCCCTCCTGGTGGCAGTTGCCACAAATTCATTGATGAGAGTTGAGAGTCAGAGTAATGGCCCCGGGGATGGAAAGTAGGCACCTGGGTGTTGAAGTGACTAGATTTTTGACCAGTTATAAGTAAAGAGTGGGTGAGCGAGAGCAATGGAAAAAATCATTGTCCCCTTTTCTCTTCTGGGGAGTGTGGGTTAGAGCACCTTACAGCGAACCTGGGGTTTGGGCTCTGAACCCTGTCTGCACTGCCCAAGGAGCTAGTTACAAAGTGAAAAATCAGCCAAGGACGATTATCTCTTGGGTGTTAAGTGATCGCAAGTGACAAATGGTTCCGGTGTGTTTTTCCTTCATGGGATCGCCTTGTTGTTTTGACAGCAAATAACAGAGACTAGCGTTAGCTGGGGGAAGAAGCTATATCATGGGCTTGTTTCGAGTGTGAGCATCAGAACAGGGCAGAGTTGAGAGATTTCCTCTTGTCATTTATTAGCTATAATTTCTCAGACGAGTTATTTAAACCTCAGAGCCTGAATCTCTTTATCCAGCAGTGGGGGTAGTGATGCTGCAACACCAGGTAACTGAAAGGGCTAACAAGTTACTCCATGAAGTAGTTAGCTTAACCATAAGCATATAGTAAGTTCTCCAGAAACAATGCATTCATTTATTATTGTGCGTTTCAGAAGATGGAGGCCATGTTGACCTCAGGACAAATTGAAAAGTTAATTTTCAGGATGTTAAAATCAGAAACTATGTTCCTCCTCCCACGTGCCTTGCAGGGAGTCTCCTGGCAACCCTTTTAGATTTGTGTATCCAGGTGTGCTCTGTGTAACCAGGTCCCTGCCCACATGGGGAAGTTTCCAGAGCTGGTAATTGGCCCCTTTATACCTGCCTTCCTCATGCCCTGCGAACAGGTGGAGAAGCCAGAATCTCCCTGGCTTGCGCCTTCTGATTAAAACTCGGTTTGCAAACTCGTTTAACAGCTGAAGGCATCTCAGGCGTTTAGAGGCACGCGCTTAGGTATGGGCGCTATTTAAGTAGGATGTGTGGGGTTCTCTAGAAACAGTGGGCTAAGCCACTACCTCCTTCCCCTGAGTTTTCAGGCGCATTTATTGTACTTCATGTCAGGGGTCAATTGCCCTGCGAAGTGAAATGTAGCTTGAGAGCCCCCTTTATTTATTTATCTATCTTTCTAAAAGATTCTGTTCATTATTTTTAGAGAGAAAGGCAGGGAGGGAGGAAGCAAGGGAGAGGAGCATCAATGTATGGTTGCCTTTCACCTGCCACCAGCTATGGACCTGGCTGGAGACCTGGCTTGCAACCTGGTTATGTGCCCTGACTGGGAATTGAACCAGCGACCCTAAGGTTCACAGGCTGGTGCCTAGCCACCAGCCAGAGCTGCATTCTGGTAAATCTTACTAAAGAACATGAGTGTTTCTAGCTCAGGAAATTGCTTTGAAAGTATCGAGCATAAAAACAGGGATGTTGATTTTTAAGGTTCCTTTAAGCCCTGAGAAAATGACCTCCTTCCAGTTTTAGCTATATAATGAGAGAAAATTCTGGCTATGTTCCAGGAAGCCCAAAAGAATGATGCTGTTCTTCTCAACTTTTCCGAAAAATTACATCATGTTCAGGAGGCTGCTAGGTAAGCGAGAAAGATTGAAAGTGAATTGTGAAGATTTAAGGGTTTTCTTTTTTGACTACCTTCGTATGGGAACTGATGACTAGTTTAGAACTTCCAGATTCAAGTGTGACCTTTAAAAAAAGTTTTGTCTTGTTGAATTTTCAGACTTTACTTTCATTTGGTTACAGGGGTATGTGTGTACACCTTTGGAATTTGGGGGTTTTGAACAATTTAACCCTTAGTTTTAACCTAAGAAAGACCTATTACCATCTATTCTAATGAATATCATCAATGTAAAAATATATATATGTAGATATGTGTGTGTGTGTGTGTGTGTGTAGATCAAGAACTTCAAGTCCTTCCACACCCAAAAGATAGAGCTCAAACAATACAGCCTATTACCTTGAGAGCTAGTATATCATCAGTCAAACTTGTAAGACCACACGTCACTGTTTGTTTCCTTGTAGAATCTAACATGGTACATTTATTTTCTATTACTTTAGAAGTTGGCACCATATCAAGGGCTGCGGAAGGATTTTTGTTTTAAATTAGTCACTCAACTTTGCAGAGAAAGTATCTACCAAGCATAAAGCTCTATGTGCAACACTTTGATTTGCTTTAATCCTCCTACAGATGTGTGCTTTAATGTAGCTATAATCTGTGTATATGTGCTATTTCCAATTCTGTGCTTTTAAATTTACAATACGCATCCCTGCCTCAAAGCAGTAACTGTTCAAAAAACTAGATCTTCAGGGGAGAAAAACATTCTGAATTGTATTGCTTGCTGATTTCCAGGGTGTAAATGCCACCACTGGTTGGTTGATTTCAAGCCACCAGCGTGGCATTACTAAAGTAGAGTTGGGATGAAATACCTGTACTCACAGTCACCTCTTGTGACCTGGCTTCCACACACCAACAGCCTAGTTCCTGGGCTTATTTGCAATAGAGTTGATTGTATATACTTAATTATCTCAGTGACTATATCGAGTTAAGACACAAACCACATGCAAGAGCACATGAGCTGTAGTAGCTTTTCAAGCCAAGCCCTGTCATTGGCCAGTGTCTCAATGTTATGGCTATGACCACAGATTATTACTTGTCTTTCCCAAAGTGAGATGATCAGTCCAAAAGGGTGAACAGTTCATAGTTCATGTTTACAGATCACCAGATTATTTCCCCCAATCAAGGAGCATCTTTCTTATAAGACATAAGCTGTTTTGGTTTTGAATTCCTAAAAGAAATTTGTGAGAATATTTTTTCCTCTTAACTATTGTAGAAATGTTATTAAGAGAGAGAAATAGATAAGTAACCGTTACATTTTGAACTGATAGTTCTGGTCAGAGTTGGACAGGGAAGTTCAGCTATTGTCGTAGAAAAAATCCTGTTCAGTAACATCTATTTATTTGAAATGGAAGGTGAGGTACAAACAGATCATAGGTGGGTGTCTGTGAGCATGGAAGGTAGAAGACTTCTTGCATAAACAAAAGCTAGAATGGACAGCGGTAGCCGGAAAGCATCCTCATACATGAATTTGCTCATTGAATTCCCCCAGGATTTGGGGGCTCATCTGTTCACTGTTCTGGGTGATAAAAAAGAAAGAAAGGAAAAAAAGGACATCATTTATACTCTACTGACATGGATTTGATATCTATGACAAAAATAAAATTAAAAACAGCCTGTGCATAATTATTAGTTTTCTTTAAAATGGAGTGCTTACTCTGGCTGTCAGTGACAAGCAACTTGATGTCAGCTCGGTATCGCCCTATCTCCCCTTAACCTTGGGAACATCAACATGTGTGGCCTTGCTTTTCATGAGTTAGAACGTTAGTGGCCGCACGGAAGGGTATCAGAGTCCTGCTGGGTTTTAGTTGCATAAAGGTGTTCAGACTAGTCCCAGGACTTTGGTTTTCTCACCAGCAAGAACACAATTTCACACAGCCTATTCTCCTTGAACCCGTGTGTGTCTTTACAAGGGAACCTCCTCTTAAAAGACAGCCTAGGAGGAAACTCGAAGTGCAGGGACAGGTAATGTATGGCCATGGCTCCCTTCCCTTGTGTTTTTTTCCCCTAATTTCTTTAAAGTCTTCATAGAACACAGTTGGACCCTTGCAACTGCTTTTGCGTTCAAACGAATCATATGACGGTCCATTTGTGTTTTGATTTTGTTGTTGTTGTTGTTTGTGTTCCACATTACTTGATATGAGTTTTAGATGTATCTTCCCTCCTGTTTGCAAGGTTGACCAGCTGTTAGACTTGTTTGTCATCCTCATGTAGCACATGGCTTCCCTGTTGCCAAGTGCCCACTGTTCCCTTTTTTCTTCCAGATTATCTCTAGATAACACGGAGGCAGAGCTGCACTCACTTGGTGCCAGGACAAGCTCCTTGAAGGAAAACATCCAGCAGGATGATGAACTTTGTCAGCAGATGCAACAGTTCCTTCAGGTTTGTGGGTGATTCAGGGCCCTCCGTTTCCTCCAGCAGCTCTTCGGAGGCCGGTCAGATTTGCATGGGTGTGTTTGGGGAAGCATCGGTTCGTATCTTCCCCACCAGTCCATAAAAGGAACTTCCTATTTCAACGCCTGTTCCCTGCAGGATGGTTTTTGAGGAAAAGATACCTAACGAGGCGTAAAGGGACTAAGGTGTTCGTGAGGGAGCGAGCCTCGTTGGTCGCTGCTCAGTGCGCGCAGCCCTGCAGTGAACTGGTATCAGTTATGGTGCTCACTTAACCCTGGCGTCCCAGTTGGGGTTCTAACTCGTGGTTTAGGGGTTCCCATCTCCCAGTCGAGCTTGCGGAACACAGCACGAGGTTCCACAGAAATTGTAAAGATGCCTGAGAACCTGGGCTGTTGCGCCTTCCCCTGCGTTGACGGAGACGGGAGTGCGTTTCGGCCAGTTTCATAAGCGAGCAGGAGAACGCGATAGCTGACCCTATCACCACCTGAAGTGCACCGGCCCCGCAGGGCGTGTCCGGCTGCTGGGGTACCAACCCCAAACCGCCCAGTGGACGTGTTTGTGACAGCTCCCTGTGACTCACTAATCACACAGGCTGACATACTTCTTTTATCTTCCTAATTTAAAAAAAAAATGAAGTGGCACCTTTTTATGCTCTCAGTCTTCGGGGCAATGGTGAGCGCAGCAAGTGAGCGCAGCAGCCACAGGTGGCAGGGCTGCCTTGGGCCCCGGTAGGGAACAGGCTACCTCAAAGGCCGCTCCAGCCGACGTCTGGACTCATTTACTTGCAATGAAGCTACAAACATGAGTATAGGCTTCCGACAGCATACATTGCTTTTGTTTGGCCCTGTGGGGATTTTATGTTTATTATTAAGCATGGGTTCTATGTTTTCTTTGCAATAGAACCAGACTCTGATTTCCCCCTTAAAGGGCAGATTTTTCTAAAGTGCAAGAACAAAGGCCACACCAACACAGACACACTTAACGGGAGATGGAAGAACACTGAGCACTGAGAACCTTCCCACAGGGGAAGCAAATCTAGAGAGTCAGGGATTGTGGGTACCTCATTCCCCATTCTCATATTGAATATTGGCATCATGTGCTAAGTAGCTAGATAGAAAGGTTAATGATGAAAAGCAGCTCTGTCTGAACTGCGCCTCTAGGCTGCTCTTTAAAGGAAACCATGTTTTAACTCTAAGCACATCTTTCTAGTAGTCCTTTTTATCTCTTTAAGTGAAATGTTCCACCCAACTTAGTTTTCTTTTTAAAGTTCAATGTCTTTAAATAAGGGAGATAGAATTTTTTAAAACCTGTTTTTAATCTTCAGCTGAGGATATGTTTTCATCGATTTTAGTAATAGTAAGAGAAGAAAGGGGAGAGAGAGAGACATCCATGTGAGAGAGAAATAGTGACTGGTTGCCTCCCATTATGTGCCCCAACTGGGAATCAAACCCACAACCTTGGTGTACGGGATGATGCTCCAGCCAGTTGAGCCACCTGGCCAGGGCGAGATATAATTTCTTTCAAGGTAGGTTATGATCAGGCCAGGAAGGGCTCTGAATGCCAGTCTGAAAACTTTGGACTTTGTGCTCCAAGCTGTGGGTTACTGCTGAAGATTTGTGAGCAGAAATACAAGAACACAGTTTAGCAAGATCTATTTTAATCTTTTGACCGTTTGGGCAAGAAAAACCAAGTAAACTGGTTTGGAACTTTGGTCCATAGCAGACAAATTAGAGATCGAGAGTTGAATTGGCTTCCACAGCTGCTGACCTGTTGTCATTCCTGGTGTGCCAGTATTCATGGCCCTCATCATGTGGCAGCGTCCAAAAACTAACTCCTGGTGGGTAACTCCGAGTGCAGTGACTTGTCACCTCTGTACTCAGAATATTTCACTTTCCCAAGTCCTAAGGGTGACTGCGATGCATTTAAGCCATTCCTTCCCCATGTCCTCTCAGTCCCCTCGGACTTGAATGATGAGGTGGAGTAAACGCCTATGTAGATTCTTGTCAAGAATCTATTTTTCTGCAGTTGAGCTGTTCTTGGCTGGAATCCATCTTTCCTTCTGTGGAAGAATGACAGGCAGAGATGTATGTAGCCCTTCATTAGTACTCTTCTTTCCATAAAGAAAAACACAACATGATTGCACACACTGCCTTGGGCTACTGACTCAGAAGGTTACTTTCTCTGGTATTTGGTTCCCTGCAACCTCTTGAGTGTGCTTGGTGGAAGAAGAGGGCTTTTAAGGGAGAGAGTGGTGTTGGCGTGCGTGGGAGGTGAGGCATCTCCCTGGGTGCTGTAGCTCTCCAAGCCGCGGTGCAGCTCCTTGAGAATGGGCAGCTTGCAACTTCACCATCTCCTAGGCCTGTCCCCCCACTCAAAAAAAGTAGTTTCTCAAATATAAACCTTCTTTGAAACACGATACGCGTGATTTCGTAAAGGAAGATCCCTACCCCAAATCTTCCTCCTTTGTGTAAGTGTTGTAACCCAGTGGAAAGGAAAGCATCATGGGACTTCAGCGTGACCCCCGTAGTCAGTGTCCACGCGGCTGTGGCTCCTTGAACATGCTACTTCCTCCTCAGCGGTCCCTGAACCATAGTCAGGGAAGTGTGTTGGAGCCCCTTGGCCATGGCAAATCCCATGCTGAAGGATTTGTCCCTCCCTGGAGGAAAGCAAGCTTCTTGGTTGAGGCAAAACCTGAACCTGGAGGCGCCTTGGAAACTTTGTCCTAGAAGAATCGGGAGACAGTAAAGAAGTAGAGGACGGATTTGTGTAGGGCTTATCAGAATTTCCTGAGGAGCTTTAATAAGATGTTACTGCTGGGTCCACCTCAAAGCTACTGAATGGCCTCACTTAGATAAGCACCCCTGGGTAAAAAGCCCTGTCTGGGCCCATGTCTAGGCATGAGGGTTCAGTCCTGGGGGGGTGATGCTGACCCTGGTGGAGCTCATTTGGGATTAAATCTAACCTCTCTGTCAACAGAACAACTCGTCAATAGAACAAGTGACTTCTGGGACCCTAAGGTTAACTCTTGGCCGTAACAGGACCTAGGTTCACCTATGTCACTTTTCAGTGATGTTAAAGGTGAACGTTTTGTTAGTGATATCCCATAGGTTAAGGCCCTTCAGTCTCTCCTGTTGCTTGAAGGCCTCACACAGAAGTTCACCTTGCATCCCAAAGGTTTGGGTTGGTTTGAGCTGTTTTATTTTCCTTTTGATTCTGAGCGCACTGGAGTCGCAATACACCTTCCCTTTTTAGAGACCTGAACCTGAACACAAAAGTGCACATTCCCCGGGGCCCAGCCTATTCTCTGACTGTTCTCCTCTGTGTGTGCCTGTTTGTTTCCCTGCAGACGGCTATGGAAAGCCTGGCCAAACTAGAATGCTACAAGCAAGAGCTCCAGGAGGAAGCCCACGCCCTTATAGATTTTTTCTGTGAAGACAAAGAAACCATGAAACTGGATGAATGCCTTCAGATATTTCGAGACTTTTGTATCAAATTCAGCAAAGCAGTTAAGGTATGGTCAGATGGCATCTCTGTGTTTTCTTGAGTCTTTGGATTTTTAAATTTTTTTAAATTCTGCTGCTCACAACAGAAAGATGGTTGAGTATTTCTGGGGTTCCAGGCCCAGGCAGGGTCCCTAGGCTGTCAGCTGGGATTTAGGACAGGTGTCTCTGCCCTTCCAGCCCTCTGTGTGACTAAGGCTCATACCAACTCTCACCTCAATGTCCGAAAAGCATTTTGCTAGCCAGGTTTACTTACAATGGCAGCCACAACATTAAGTCTCTGTGAAGCTCCTGACGGTCTTTCTCACCCTCCTGCCCAGGGGAAAATGGCCTCTTCAGAAGACCCTTGTCGCAGTGGGAGACCCAGAAGGCCCCCTCTCACTATTAGGATCACTGTAGCCATCACCAGGGGTGAACACCATGGGAACCATGTTGTCCTCGCCCACAGCAGACTTGGAAATTCTCAGATATTGGGGTTTGGTGGCGGGGGTGCTGTCTGAGCACAGCCATCAATTCCAATCATCTCTAATTTCATTGCAGAAGCCAGAAAACTCTCTGGGTTGCTTGGCTTTGCAAATAAGACTTTCGTTTCAGTTAAAAACAAAACAGCTCCCTTCCCTTCATTTCTGGTGCTCCTGAGGATACCTCATACTTGGGTATCATCTCTTCCTCTATAGTTCCAAAGCAGATTTGTCCATAGCCAAATTTCTTTGCTGGTCAAATTTCTCTCCACCCCTGAGCGAGTGGCCCAGAGTTCCTTGATTTCTTGATTCTCCCATCATCTGTGCAGCTGAGAGGGAGGTTCAGCCTATGGCCACGTTTTCTCTCCCTTGTCCAAGCAGTGAGCTCAGCTAGGAAAGGCGGTGGTAGAAGGGAGATGCCAAATTGGCTCCTGTCAGAATTCTATAGGCTCCCGAAGCCACCTGCGCAATATTCTCAGCCCAGCAGCCCTGAGAGCCAAGAGCTGACTCCACCCCTAGCACAGGCAGCCAGCCAGAGTCTCACAGCGTTGTGGAAAGGAACACCCACCATTTGAGGATATTGATTTTCAAGTAAAAAGTGCTATCAATAACAGTTGGGTTGGGAGAGCCACCTATTTCCATGACACAAATTTATTTAAAGTGCGTAGCCAGGTGGCAAAGTGTGAGCGCATTTGCTCTGGTTTGCTTTTATTGCTGGAGGGCCGGTCAGAAGGTCGAGGGATTTGGAAGGCAAATCCTCTTTTCCGATTGTGGGAAGGGCATGGGGCATGAGGGATGAGCCACCCTGGCATTTGTGGTATTTTTGGTATTGTTTGTTTTTCACCAGGGAGCAGTTAGAGAACAGAGATTTGAAAGGCCTAAATATCTTAGGTAGACATGTGTGCTTGCATATCCTTGTTAGGTAGATTGTGCTGCATAGGAGCACACGTGTGTGCATGGATGTGTGTGTGCCTGTGTGTATTGATGTATGCTTGCCAGAACCAGGTTGGGTTTCCTCCGAATTGAGGTCACAGGCATGTGTGGAATCACAGCCCGCCCTGGGGAGACCAGGCCTTGACTGCAGAGCTGGAAGCCAGGTCCAGAGATTGATGATAACCTTAGACAGAGTTGGGGCCATAGTGTGCTCCTCCGGTCATCCCCACATAGCTTCAGGGGTACCTAGCCTCCCCCAGCAGGCATGTGGAAACACACACAGTCTCTCTCAGGCGCGCCTGTGACCCAGGTCTCTCCACACTTGTATGTGTCCCTCACTGAGTTCTTGGGGTAGGTGACTCGGCTGTTGCCCATGGGTCTGATGTGTCTTTGGGCTCTGCTCCACCCCTCATTCAGGACAACCACAACCGGGAGGTACAGGAGCTGAGGCAGCAGCGGCGGCTGAAGGAACAGGAGCAGAAGCGGCATTCCTGGGCGGCTGGGGATCTCGTGGGATTCGGCCGGAGCAGCAGTGAGAATGATGTCGAGCTGCTGACCAAGAAGGGCGCAGAGGACCTGGCCCCCTTCCTGCACCGCAGGCCCGTCAGCCCTTCCTACCGAGCCCCCAACACGCGCCGCTCCCGCCTCTCCCTGGGCACCACTGTCCAGCGGGAGCTGCTGACCTTCCTGGGGAGCTCCGCGGGCAGCCCCGAGGACCCCGCCAAGTTCAATAGCTTGCCCTGGAACAGCCCCCGGCAGGCCCGGCCCACGGTGGCCTGGATGGAGGCTCGGCAGCCAAAGGACCCAGACTCCAACCGCCCACACAGGCCTCCCTCCTCCGAGGGCCAGGAGGGGGCCCCCAGCCCCCCCTCGGCTTCGCATGGGCAGTTCCTAGCCCGCCAGGCTGGGGAACCTGCTCCGGTTCTGCTTCGACCTCCGCGCGGCGGGCCCAGCATGCCCCTGAAGAGGAGCAGCGAGCCTGCGGGGCTGGCGTCCGCCTGGTCCCCTCCACTCTCGCCGCTGACCCTGGCCGTCAAGGAGCACGAGCTGGTGACCGGGCTGGCCCAGTTCGACCTCCCGGTTCCCAAGGACCCAGAGGAGACGCCGCCCCAGCTAAACCTGTCCGACCTCAGCCCAGTGGAGCCGGCGTCCCTGGAGGATGGGAGCCTGTCGCCGGCGGACACTCGTGCCCAGGGGAGTCCCAGCCTGCCCCCGGAGGGTGACGAGACTGCCCCTGAGGAGCCCAGCGTCAGCCCTGAGAGCCAGGAGCCTGGGCCGCTGCCCCGCATCTCCATCTCCGACACTACCGATTGCTCTCTGACCCTGGACTGCTCCGAGGAGGCTGAGTTCCTGCCTGGCGGCGGGGAGCCCGGGGGGTGCAGCGACGAGGACCGCTCTGTGCCCTCTGGGACGGGCCCGACCAGTGGTAGCCAGGTGTCCTCAAACCCTGTCTCCAGCCCCACTGGGGAGGCCCCTGTCCCCGACTCTTCGAAGAGCGGGTCCAGCTGCAAGGGTGGCCTTGCCAGGGACAGACCCTCGAAAGAGAAGGACGTGACCACACCGAAGAGAAACTCCCTCCGAGAGGCGGCCCAGGGAGCCCCCAGGCCAGGGGCCGGCCCGCGAGGCCCAGGGGCGGCGGCCAAGCCGGTGCGGACCCTGACGTCCTCCGAGAGCGACAGCATGCGCAAGGTCGTGCACATCTCCAGGGCCAGCAGGAAGCAGCCCCCGCGGGAGCCCCCCAGCAGCTCAGAGGAGCCGTGGGCGCGCAGGAACTCCGTGAAGGGCACCTCGGACACGTCGCCCAGGAGGTCTGCGAAGGGGACTGTGGAGGCGCCGGAGGAGCAGAGGCCGCCGCGAGCGAGGCTGGGCTCCTGCAGCTCCCGGCCGGGGAAGGAGCCCGCCCTGCAGCCCCGGGGCTCCCTCAAGAAGCCCAGCGCCAAGCCCCTGCGGAACGTCCCCAGGCAGAGACCCGAGGAAAACAAGACCTGCTGCTCCAGCCCCCCAGGGCCGCAGAGCCCGGAAGAAGAGCCCAGATCCCCTGCACCCACCCCTGGTGTCCCCCGCGGCCCACCTCCCGTGCCGAACTTTGCCCGAAACACGGTGGCATCCTCCTCTCGGTGCATGAAAACAGATTCTGTCCCTGTGAACAGAGCCCCCGGCCTCACCAGGGCCGTCTCCCACCGGCAGCTGAGGGTGAAGGGTGGCGCTGAGGACAAGGGCTCCAAGGACATCCGCACCCTGCGGCGGGCCAGCAGCACCCGGGCCTACAAAAAGTGTCCTGAGAGTCCCAGTGCGGAGGGTCCCAGTGCCAACACAGAGGCCTCGCTGAAGGGCAGAGGGACTGCGGAAAGGGCCTCCTTCAGGCAGCAAGACGCCAGTCGGACCACACTGGGGAAGATCCTTAACCCCCTGCGGAAGTGAGGGGTGCCTGTCCCCTCCCCTCCCGGGTTGGGAAGGGACCTGACTGCTGTGAAAGGCCAACACCTGATGGCTTTGTTCCACCTCAAGTGAATCACTGGTGCCACCTGCTAAGGCTGCTGTCCCTGGCGGTACACTCTGGGAGGCCATGGACTGCCACCTGCACCTGCTGTCAAGTCCCCATTCACCCCTGTCACAGGCCGGCACAACCTGCACACAGGCCCAAGGGCCGTATAAGCAAACCTCCTCCCTCCCCAAAAAAAAGACCCTGTGAAAGACTCTGGCGTGTAGGATAACATTCCTATGTAATGAGTAAAAAAAAGGAATTTTGGCCAGTTTTTATACATCAAAGGCTTATTTTTCAATACAAAAATTCAGTGTTTTAGTTGGTTCCTTTTGCAGAGTGAATGCCTCCTGGGGGGAAAAAAGACAGTAGAGAACCTGCTTTGTATGAAGATGCTTTTATCTTCCTGTGTTCCCTGGCCTCAGGGTTCCACCGGCCTGTCCCCTGTCCATTGCTGGCAACTGGACTTCTGCACAAGCCCTTGGTGTTCTGTGGTTGGCACCATGTCCTGGAAAACTGCCTGCCTGCTCACCTTTCCCTGTGGGACTTTAGGTGAGAGTTTGCATGTGAGCAGGAGGAAAAAGGAGATCTGGGGACAGAGACTGGGGTACCCTATGGGCGGCAGGACGTGCCCTTAGGGGCCTGAGTGCCTGCAGGGTGAGCCTCTAGGTAGACAGGCCGCAGCCCCTGGGAGATGCTGGATCTTTCAGAATTTAAAAGTGCCATATTTTAATGGGAAGAAATCAGGGGCTGTTCAGCTGATCACAGCTTTCCCGTTCCACGTTTTCCCATTCCTGCATTGTCCATTGTACAAGTGATGAAGGCAGCTAGAACTTGTGTTCACTCTTCGTAGTTACAGGTAGGCATGAACCTTTCTGGCTCCAAGGCTTCTCTTCACCAGCTCCCACCTGCTTTTCTGATGTGACCTGGCCTCGGGTCTCTCTCAACCAAGATACTTTTACATGTTGACGTCTGTTCTTTGGTACCGTGGTTTTGAAATCTTGAGAAAAACCGAATCAAGTTTTTAGAAACAGACTAAAAAAATGAAGTTACTTTTAGAATTTGTAGCATCAGGAAAATTTTGGAAAAAAGGCCTTCATTTGAAAGAAAGGGGAAAACATATACTTTTTCTATCTGGTGCTTACTTCACTGTTCCCTCTGAGACTAAGGAGGGAATGGGGGAATTATTGAAACTTTTGTGGTTTTCACTCTTGGTCACTTATTAGTGTAAACCTCATTTCAGATCCAAGAATGGTAGGTGGATTTAGGCAAATAAGATGTATTCATTCTCCTTCCTGTACAATGTTGCCTTCCAACCAAGTTAATTGGAAACTCAAGGATCAGTCAGCTAAATTGAAAGGGTAAACTTTATGATTGAAGAAGTGAGGCACTGGACCACAAAACCTCTTGTGAAAGGAGCCCTCCACAGCTATTTGCAGGGCTCCACAGAGATGGTTCATGGAAATCCTGGTCTGTTTTTCGTCGTGTGGACAGCAACATTCGAAGCATAGGGCCTGTGGGTGGATGGGAAATGGATGGAAGAGATAAAAAGTCTGTGGATTTGTGGTTAGTGATGGAGTCAGGACTCCTAGGCGAGACCCTAACGGCTTGGGTTCGAGTCCCTTTTCCACTGCTGATAATGTATAACTTGGACAAGTCTCTTTCTCTCCCTAAGCCCATTTCCCAGTCTGCAGAAACCGGGGCATGGCCTCCAAGCAGGTCTTCAGGGGTCCTTCTAGCTCCAACAGTTCAAGTTATTGTAAATAACCATACACCCACGTCTGCCCTCAGAACCAGCCCCCAGCACCTCTAGAGCAGAGGCCTCACTAACGGCCCACTCAGAAGAAAGCACTTCCAGAATTAACTGTTGCTTTGAAATCCAGTAAGCTGAGTTTCCTGAGAAGGGGTGTTTTATTTTACACACCTGTGGACAACTTCTGTCTTTGCATCTGTGCGAGCAGGTGATCATTCTATTACCTTTTATCGGTAGTAAGCTTGGAAAGATAATTTAAGTCTAAAATGGAGAAATGTAAATAAGTTTCTTTATAAAATTGTTTCAGATGAACTGAATGTATTTAAAGGTCCATTTATATGTTCTTTTACATAACCTGTAGTTGAATAAAGATCCTGTTTATGGGATTGTGTTTTACCTTCGACTTTTGTGCGTGAGATCCTGGCGGGAGAGGCAGGCCGGAGGTAGGAGAGGGTTGGAATACAACAGTCTTGTTCTCAAAAGGTTCAAGAGCCAAAATAAGGCTGTTGGTGTGTCTTCGTAGCACAGAACCTGCGTTTAATCAAGGGCCTTGCGCCAGACCTGTGGGAACGCAGGCATGCATCTGACAGGCAGCCCATCGGAATGTTCAGCACCTCGTACATGCTCGCATTATTCCAACTTAGGGGCCAAGCTTTGTGTAATCTCCATGGGACCGGCAAGTCTGGATCTGCCGCTGTGTGTCCTCATGCTTCTTGGCTCAGGACACTATTGGGAAATCACAGCTCACCTCGGAGCTGCCTCAGGAATGAGCAGGGGGGAGGAAGGTGGGGTTGTATTTCAAATGCAGGGCTGATGCTTCTTTGAGAGGAAAGGTGGGGTTGTGTGTAAGATCCACCTCAATACCTTGGGGTTTCAAATCACTTTTTAGTTCTGGTTACTCTCCTGCTTTACCTGGAAATGGGGAAGAGGAATGACCCCTGGGTCAGGTACCAGCAGATGAGAGCGCAGATGACGTGCTTATGGGTTGCTGCTTGCCCGGTGACATTTAGAACCAGGTGTTGCCTACTCAGGCCCTTTATTTTCACAGTGGGTCTCAAGTAGTTTTCTTTTCACCTTCTATTGAATGGCTTTCACAAGGACCTCATGTACCAGTCCTCCGCCCAGAGATAAGTGTTGAGTTTAAAGGGACCTATTGTTCATTCCAGATTCTGAATATTTATATATTATGGTGAGAGGTTCTGCAATAGTTCGGTGAGATCTTCCAAGGTGTACTCATCACCAATTTGTGTCCCTGTGGGCATGGAGTCTTTCCAGCTCACGTCTACCAATGGTGGCATTTTGCAATTTCAGAATCTGCTATTGAAACGTCAACTTGGTTCCTAATTCTTCATGATACTCTTTGCTTCATGCTTCAGTCCTGCCAAAGAAGATTTCCGTTGTTGTGGTTGTTGGTATGTATCCCCAGACACACAGAAGCACCAGCTTTGAGTAAGAAGCACTACCTCTGGTCAATAAGTACTTCTTTAAATTGTGTCCTGAGCAGCAACAAAACAGGGGACCGTGAGTCTGCACATCAGAGATGGGGGAACTGCCCTTAGCTGGGACTGAATCTGTGTCAGCGTGGAAAACCCAGAGCAACCTGTCCTGCGGGGCTTTTCATCTACCAACATCTTCCAGGAAAATGTCCCTAGGGCTCGCTGGATCACCTGAGTGAAGATAAAAGTTACATTCCTGCAGTTGAAGGCAATGGCTTTTCTGACTTCCAGGCCAGAGCTCTGCAAGGAGGCGTTTGGCTTCCTGGTTTGTAGGTAGGCAAATTGGACCCCACGGGGAGATGGGTCAGAACCCCAAGCAGCTGTGGAAGCCTACTCATTCGTGGGCCCTGGACAGGGGGCCCGCCAGGAGCCTGGGACAACTGTCGGCCTGTGGAGTGAGGATGGCGGAGCCTTTCCATGAGGACTGACTGAGGTGCATTCCTGCCTGACCTTTGGAATCAGGGCCTGGGCTTTGCCGCAACCTCGTCAGACACATTCAAGGGCTGAGCCTACAAGCAGAGTCTTAACTCAGGCACAGGATGTCCCCCGAGCCTGCTGGCCCTTAGATCTGAGGGTACAGGAGGTAGGTTTCCAAAACAGGCCACTGGAAACCTATGCATTCCACCCACGGCAGACCATGCACCAACGCTTCCTCGCCTGGAGCAGTGTTTCTTGAGTAAAAGACCCGGGTGCCTGGATGGTGCCCCCACCCCCTACTTCAGGACAGCAGGGCAGCCTGGGTGCCAGTGATGTTCACTGTCCACCGCTAGGTAAGCAAAGACCTGGCCACTCTTGAGGTCAGCGCAGGGGCTCCCATCAGCTCGGCTCAGTGAATGGAGGCTATGTCTCTATCAAGAACCACATGTAGTGTGTTCTCCCTAATAGAGGGCACCCTGGCCCAACAGAAAGACCTCCACTCTATGTTTTTAACTTGCCAAGAGGAGGGCTGGATCAACCCCATTGCAGGGCCATGGCCTCATGAACCAGGTGGGGCTGGGGGCTGGGTCAGCAGGCAGCTCCAGGGGGACCTCTGTGAGGTGCCCTCTGACCTCTGACAGGATGGGAGCACCTGATAGCCCCCACTTTCCCACAACAGGGTATGCTCCAGTGTGTAGCAGAATGCCCCACAGCTGGGGGTGCTTCCCAGCCCCACCCCAGACCTGTACCAAGTCAGAAACTTTCTGGTAGGGCCCTGGTTTTGCGTTTGAAGTAACTCCCCGATGGTTCATTTTTCACCCTGCTTTTGAGAACCAGTGGGCTGGAGACAGGCCAGAGGCCAGGGTTCCGATGTGGGGCCAATGAGTAACCCTCAAGCCTGAGTCCCTCTGCAAGCCTGGCGGGCAACACGGATGTGTTTTTCCTGGGCAAGCAGGGCAGAGGCAATGGCTCTGACCTCAGCACCTGGTTAGAGGGAGAGCTGCCTCGCTGGAACCTGAGCAAGTGGTCTGACTTGCATCTTAAAACAGAAGCACCTCCAACCCTCTGCTTGGCTACCCCTGTGAGTCTGCAGCTGTGTAATGCAGCCTCGGAGCTTCCGGACTGTGCCACCCTCGGAACATAGGAAGTGACACTTGATGAGTCTTACCATGGCTGCCCTAATTCAGTGTCTGTGAAGCAATTTGCTAACAAGTGCTGAATAATGTCACACCCATCTGAATGTCCACAATGAAATTCTTTGTCAGCAAAGCTGCTCTTTGGAGCCCTGTTCCCAGGGCCCCTTGGGTTCTGGAGCTTTCCACAAGCCTTCAAGAGCATGACTTCAACTCTGTTCTTGGGAGCGTTGCCTAGTGGCTGTGGTTCCTTCTCCCGCTGTGCGCAGGGGCCAGCAGGCCAGCATCTGTGCTGACCTCACCGGTTAGGAAGGGGTGGGGCACAGCCCCCAGGGTGCTACCTCGGTGCAGGCCTGAGCAGTGCTCACGCTCACGTGTGGCGCTCGGAACGCAGGCAGAAGAAGGGAGCTGGAAGGAGCCCCTGTACGCACCCTTTTTCAGAGTGTGGAAGTGGTCCCAGGAAGCAAGACTGGGCCCTGGTGCTTTCCAAAGCTGTCAATGTAGATTAATTTACCTTTCACTACTTAGGGCCATAAACTGCTCTGAATCAAACCAAAAAAGTCACTGACAGAATCTGGACATGTCTTACCACTTTCTGGGACAACCGTCCTGCCGGTTTGGGCAGGTGCAGTAGAGGGGTTTGAATGATACGCGGATTCGAACAAGGGTTCGACTTTGGAAGTTGCCCCAGCAGAAAGAACAGTGCCTCCATTTAGCTGTGGCCGAAGGGCAGACGTCAGCCTCCCTGGTCAGCTGCATCTTCCTCTTTCCCAGGGCACCGGTGGTTCCCACCAGCTGACTCACTGCTGGGGAGGAGAGGAAGAGGAGGGCTGCCTCCAAGCAGGCTTCATGCCACGATGAGAGACAGACAGCAGAATGGCCTCCCCGCCCCCACAGAGCCTCCTACTCCCAAGTTCAGGTTTGACCCCAATACAAGAGAAATAAGAGTCACTAGAAAAGAACCTGGACGAGATGCCCAGTCCTCTCAGCTCTCTCCCAAGTCCCTGCTTTCCTCAACCAGCTCATAATGGGTTGAACTCTGGCTAGTTATTCTCTTCCAAGAAATTTGTGGCTTTGCAGACAGTTCGGTACACACCCCCTGTCCCAGTGACCCATAGCTTGTCCTTCCCACTTTTCAGTGGAGGAATTCATTCTGGGAGGGGTGGCAGGGAAGTGTGTGAGCCGGTGGTCTCACATGGCTACCCAAAGCGCCAGTTTGGCCACGTTCATGGAGTGATAGCACCCAGCGTGAGGCCCAGCTGGTCTGTCCCCATCTGCCCCGGTGTTCAGCCCTGCGACTCCTGACGAGCTGGAACATTCCAGAGAAGACTGACTGGGACAGCCGAGGTCAGGGCATGAGGGTGAGCAGCTTGCGGATGAGGCCACTGAGGTGGTTTAAACCAAAAAAAGACAATAAAAGCCTGGGGTGGGATTCATCATATTCTGTGTTGTTCCAAAGCAAAATAGAAACAAATCCCCAGGGGTGGGAGGCCTCTATGTCTTGTCCTTTTGAAGGACCCTGAACCTATGGGATGACTGCCCGGACTCGGGGCTGTTGACTCAATGGCCCCTGAAGGTGACTGTCCCTTGTAGGGTTCACCCCCTGGGGGGCTCAGCTGTACCTTGAGAAGTCATGACAAGACGCTTCATGACGGTCACTGTCATTATCACACGTCCTGAACGTCTCCTGGGGGTAAGGCCCATGTTGCCATGGCAGCATCTGTTTATTCCTCTTGTCTCCGTCCCTAAGGCAGGGCTCTGGAGCACAAGGACAGTCACCTAATGTCGGATTCTCAGTAGGAGTTGAAGACAAGTTGGTGGTTCCGGAAAGCTCTGCACCTGGCACGGGTTCTGCAATGCGGAAGCCCAGCCATCCTCTGAGCCCTGATCGAGTACTTCCTTCCCTCCATCCGCCCTCCCGGCCTTTGCGCTGGGAACTGAACTGTCCCTCTTCTGAGCTCTTGGAGCACATGGGGTTATAAACACTGATCCCTGCCTGCCTGGTAGAGCAGTTGGTCATGTTCGTTTGACTCTTGGGCTAGGCTGTGACCTCGGGGTGCATGTGCTGGGTGGGTGTTTCTTCATCCGTGGAGCTGTCCAGACTCAGCAAGGGCCAGCACTGAGGTTATGCTCAGCACATGTGGGCTGGAGGGATGGGGTAGGTAAGGTGGACATTCAGGGCCCTGTGTCCTAGAGGGATAGGCAGGTGACTGAGGGGCACTGCCCACAGCCCTCCCTCACCGCAGGTCTCTGCTTCTGCCTGGGCTGGGCCCAGGGGTGGCACCCAGGGCTCCTGGCTGAAGGCAATGAGCCTATGCTTTCTGTCGAGAGAAATGGGAACCTTGTGGCCACTCTGCAAACCCCCAGCCTTGTTGAAAAGCAGCTCCTTCTGGGGTGGCCAAAGCCCCATCACAGGGCTGCCATCATCTGCCCCAGGCACCCTAAGCCACCCCCTCGGGCACCAAGAGCAGGGAGAAGCAGCCACTGGGCATTTCAGACATGACCCCACATCCCTGATTTGCAAAGGACCCTGGCACATTCCAGGGGATGGTGGGGAGATGGATGGGGTTGGGGTTCCGACTGCCACTGACAGCCAGGCTACTTCCTGTTCTGCCATTATTAGCCATGTGACATTATGCAAAGTGCTCAACACCTCTGCTTGGGCACCAGAGCCCTGTGTAACTCCTGAGCAAGCTTGAGGGTTAAATGGCTAAATAGGTTAAGACCGTGTCAATATTTGCCATTTTCACTATTCTAGGTCAGAGCTCCTCCTGGCAACCTCTCCAGGGGCCGCGTGGTGGCTCAAGGGGAGTCTTTGGGGACAGCTCTGCGTCAGGCAGGGAGGCCAGCAACCTCCGCTGCAGCCTGCTGACTCAGTGCCCCGTGTCCCCACCTGGACTCTGTCCCTATCTGGCTGTGTGACCTTGGACAGGTCACTGAACCCAGTCCTGTCTCTGTTTCTGCTTCTTCTTCCAGCAGAATAAGCAAAGCAGGGCTCCATGGTAACTGACAGCACATAAAAAGCCAGGTTGTGTCTAATTTATTGGATCTATAAAATGCATTTGCTTCCAAGGGCCCGAAGGCCGTGATCTCATCCTCAAGGCCAAAGTCTGCAGGGGGTTCCCTCCTCCCCCGACTCCTGACTTCCCCTCTCCTGGGGAATGTTTGCCCAGCACCTACGTGATGGGAAGGGGCTCTGTACACAGCGGCGGGCTGTTGGCTCAAGGAAAAGCCCCAGGACCTTTGCTTGGAGGTCCCCTCAAGGTCAACAGGGCCCTGCACAAGAGAGAGGAGCTGGCGACTCTGCCTCCACAGCCCAGCATGGTCCTTCCTGGCTTCCCCATGGGACCACCTACTTTCTATGGCCACTGTGGGGTGGGGAGGGGGGGCGGGGGGTCTCCTGCCCACATAAAACCTACCACCCTGTGTGCAAGGGAGGCAAGACAGAAAAGGAGGCCACCAGATGTTGAGAACAGAGTGGAGACCTCCTTGCCCTGCCCTGGGTGACCCTGGGCCAGTCACACATACTTTCTAATCTCTGTTTCCTCATTCTTCCTGTGGAGGTAGGGCTTCTAGCCCTCCAAGTTGCTATCAGGTTGATAGTCTTTGATTCCAATAGTACGGTTCTTGGCAAAAGTGAAGGGATGTATATCGTAGTTCACCCCTTCTGCTCCATTCACTCACATTTTACACTGGTGGCCTCAGCCATCTCTGTGGAAGGGGTTCAAAGAGCCCACCTTTCACTGGTCCCAGGTTGCCCTGCCCTGCCCTGTGGGGTCTTTCTGAGGACCTGCAAAGATGGATGGGTGAGAGTCTGGGCTTTGGAGCCAGACAGACCTGTTCCAGCCCAACTCCACTTACCTGGGTTACCTTGGGAATGTCCCTTCTCATCTGAGTCTCAGTTTCTCATCTGTAAAATAAGGGAAATCATGCCTGCCTTTTGGGGTTCTTATTAAAATGGGAGATATGTCCTGACACATAGAAGGTGCTCAATAAATGGTCACGGGGCTGATGAGGGAAGTTGCTCTGTGAATAAGTCCTATATGCTAGGTGACAAAGGCTGGAGCTGTCTTCTGATGGGTGAGTAGTCAAACAGGTCCGTGCCGGCCTCTCATCACAAGGTGATCAGCCACAGGATAGAAGAACTATGGCTTATCAGATGGCTCCAAAGGAATTTCTAAAAGAGAAATTCTAGACTGATCTGCACATACCAGATCACTGACTCTCTGTAGCCCATGGCTACAGTGTTCAGCTGATTCTCACAAGCTAGTGATAGAGCTTAAAGGCTCTGGGACTTGTCACCATTGAGGCCTCTTGAAGAAAAGCACCCTGAGCTTGTTCCAGGTACCTACATCACGTGGCGAGCCCGTGCCCTGTCCGCAGGACCCAGGTGGGTTAGCAGAAAGCTGCGGCCTATTGCCGGAGGCCCACAGTTGTCACGTGGCTCAGGGCAAGCTGGCTGAGTGGCCTGGTCCCTGCTGACACTGTGGGACTCTGAGACTACCCAAGTCATTTAGTTTTCCTCATGCCCCCAGGAGGGGAACACTGCCTGACCCCTGCCTATTCTAGTAGAAAACAGTGGGGTCAAAGGAACTAATATTTTAAAAGGGTGTTTCTCAAACCCAAACAGGGGACACACAACTCACTTATGCTGTTGGAAGTCAGCACAGTGGAGACCCTTTGGAGGATGCCAGGGGCTAGAAAGGGGTTTCTGCGATTTGCTCAGGGTATTGATTACGTGGGTGTGTGGAATGCTTATGATCCGTGCCCTTTTCCCTGTGTAGGTTATCTCGTCCTTTAATCCTAAAAGCTGGGCCACTCAGCCTGGAAGGGGATGCTAGTGACACACGTCCACCTGGAAGGCTGCTCCTGAGTGAGTCTCTCTCACACTTACTGTGTTCATCCCTGGCTCTCAGGAACATTGCTGTCGAAAACCTCCTTCAACTGCCCATATGAACACTTGTTCCATTTTCTTGTCAGCACTTTTGTGGGTCCACAGGTTCCAGCAAAACTGTTGGCGTCAACACATTGTACCGCACTGTGCAGGGGCTGTGGACATGCCACGGGCAGAGCGAGTGCCCAGCGGACTGTGGGAAAGATGGGCCCCTTAAAAACTGGCTCCTCCTGCCCTCCGCGCCACAAGGCTATCACCTCCTCCAAACAGGATTCACGCCCGTGAAAGCCCTGTCCGGGTTCTGCACTTACCTGCCTGGCGAGTCGATGAGGTCATCTGAGCTCCGAGGCTGTTGTCCTGGAAGAAGAAAAAAACACTCAACAACAAAGATAAAGCAACACCTGAGTCTCCTGGCCTGGCTGGTATGGATGTTTTCACCTTGAACTCTAGGAAGGAAGGGCCAGTTAATGCCAGCGCGTTATTTCAGATTGGGGTGCCGATGGCTCACATAAACGTGGTCAAGCCCTTTAAACAAACACAGAGGGGAAGTTGGGTTGAGTGGTCAAAAAATAGACCCGAATAGAGAGTGGGACACAGTGCCAGCTGAGGGCTGGACAACCTGCCCCTTGCCACCAAGGAGCTGTGTCACTGGAGCAGTTCGCCTGCCCTCTCTGGGCTTTGGGCTTCTCAACCTTAAAGCAGGGAGTTGGGTTGAAATAGGGCCCCAGAGATAATGGAATGAAATCACTGTGCCCATGTGACGCGTCCTCAGTCAGGGTTTTTACTGGTGGTTGGTTGGTTTTGTACTGTCTTGCTGGACCACAGAAGCAGAGAATAAAGAGCTGCCCATACCCCATTCTTGGCACACAATTATCATTAGTCCATGCAAAGCCCTTTCATGCCGGATATTATTTTATCCACACCCCATCTCGAATCTCCATTTGCATTCCTCACTCCTCAAGTGGTGCCCATCATAATGTATTTTTGCTCACTGTCCCGTGTGTGTCTATATATAAATAGGTTCTTTTAAAATATGTAGCACTGTTTTGGAGTGGTTTTAATTTTATTTTTTTATTCTTTTTTTTATGGAGTGTGTTTTTAATTTACATAAGTGATAGCATTCTCTGAATCTCATTCTGTTTCTTCTTCTGTTTCTTCTCTCCACACTGTTTTATGGTTCTTTCTGCTTGCAGTGTGTGCATCTAGCTGGTTAATTCTTACTGATGCACAAAAAAAATTCCTGAGCCTGTGGCTGCTACAGCAGCCACATCCGTCCCCCTATTGATGGACACCTAGGTTATTCCCACACGTGACCACACCAGGTGCCACGGTGAACATTGCCACACATGTCCCCTCGAGGGCTGCGGAGAATTTCTCAGGGACTGCCACCACGTACGGTCTATATAGAGTCACTGTCGCTAGGTGCTGCCAGGTTGTTCTGGGGGTGGGGACAGCTGAGACAGCTGCACGGCGCTGGGGAGGCAGACCCCGGAGATGGGCCTGCAAACAGGAACGCTGCTTGGCTGGGCTGCCTGGCGCTGGCTCTCGATTCCTTTCTCAGGGGAAAACACATCTTTCATTGATTAGCTCTGATTTTGAGAGCCATGTAGCCCCTTCCTTTGGGCCACTCGGTGGATTCTAATTAAATGCGACTTGATTTACTAGCTGATGTCTCCTCTCCTCCTAGCCTGCGAGGGCAGGCATGGTGCATTTCTCACTCGTCGCTGCATTGCACCGCGCGCGCCGAACACAGAGCTAATCCAGTAGACGCCCAGCGCACGGCCACTGGCTTTGTCAGGCAGTGAGTGACCTTGGGCTGGGAGGAGCACGAAGGAAGCCTCGGCACGGCCAGGACGAGGGTGAGGAAAGAGAGGTGCTGCCCTGCATGGCACAGCCTGAGACTGGGGTCTCCCTTGCACATCCCGGACCCCGTTCTGATCTCAGAAACTGTTGCCTTAGAAAAGCTTTTGACCTCCGGTTTAGCATCTACCCTGGTACCTGCCTCTCTTTCCTTACCGCCATTCCTTTCCCTTTCATTGAGCATCGTCACTGGGCACTGGAGAGAAACTCTCCAAGTCGTTTTCCGGTAGGGGAGAAGGACGTGCAACTAATCACAACAATGCAGAGAGATGAGTTTCAAAGTACAAAAGGAGGAAGTTGTCACCCAGGACCCTGGAAGTCGAGGAGAGTAGGTGAGTAACTCTGGCAACATAGAAGAACTTAATGTCGAGGGTCAAGTTTTGTCACGAAAGCGGCGGGTGAGGGGCCTGAGCCGGCGCCCTGTGCGAAGGCCCGAGTCAGAGCAGCACAGTGTGGTCAGCGAGTGTGTTTCTAGAGCATGAGGTCCAGGGCTGGGAGGAGGGTAAAATGCGTCTGGGGAGCAGGAAGGTGAAGCTGCAGTGGGGATGGGGTGTGGGGGCGACCAAAGCCCCCACATGGGGTGCAGGTACATGTCAGAGGGGCCACATGGACTGTCAGCAGGTCAGGAAGCAACCTGCCCTGCAGAAGGATGCACATTTTTTATGCATGTGTGTCAAGTCATGGCCCTGCCTATGCAGAGCACAGTGAAGCACCTGGCAGCCATAGGCAGGATCTCACGGAAAGAGAGACCCTTGAGCCAGGGAGATGCCTCTCCTATAAAACAGGGGCACCCTGGCCTCATAACAACCATTGACACGGTTGTTTTCTAGGATTAGGAAAACTGCCAGCCTCGCCCGGAAGGTGCAGGACCTGTCCCTGCGCCACTTAGACTCTGGAAAAGCCTGTCCCCCTTCTCAGGAGGCAGGAAACACAGGCACAGCTCTGAGTGCCTCTCTGTCACCTGTGCTCACGGGTCACAATGGGGAACCTTTCCATTCCTTTCTCCTTCAACTAAAACCCAAAACGAAGCCTCAAACTTAGTGGGACCATCTCGACCACACCACCCTGAGGAAGCCTCATCCCCTGAGGGAGAAATAATTATCTTTCTCTTACTTCAAGGCTGGCTCTGCTGAGAAGTTTTCACTTCCTCTCCACCCATTTACCGAACTGGACTTTCAGGCTTGGCTGCTCCCTGGGAAAGTGTTTGGGGGTTACCTGCACTTTCAGGTCTTTATTCCCCTCCTCCCTTACCTGCCCCCTCACAGGAAAGTTGGTTTGTTTCCTTTGCATCTCCTTTGTCCCTCAACCTCAGATCCCAAGCCAGGTGGCCAAGTTGAAAGCTTCTGCTGTCCTGTGTCCCACCAGGAAGACCCCAGGCTGGATCCAGCTTCCTGGCAGAAGTGAGCTCCCTATGCTTAGAAATTGGTGCCCAAAGGTGGCCTCTGATGTCATTTCAATGTTGGTGACACTCACTTCCCTCCTGCAGCCCTCCAGCACTTTTATGCCCGTCTGGAAGGCTATCCAAGCTTTCTTTCTCAGTGCCCGGGGCATCAAGGCTTGCAGACCAGTTTAGAGTGACATGGAGCTTTGGGTCTCCTCTCAGGGAGGTGTCAAAATCACCAGGGAGCTTTTCCTTTAAAAAATAGTAAATTCAGTTGTTGTTGTTTTTTAAAGAAAAATGTTCAACCTGTGACAGCTATGTTGAGTCCACTTCTTTCCTCCCTGCTGCCTTCTTTTCTCTCCCAGTTGCTACCCTACCTTCCATGGAGGGAGACCTCAGAAAGTGTCAGTAGGGTGCAAATCCTAGCAAGAGTTCCCTGGGGATTCCGTGCAGCCCAAGGCTTGGAAAGTGCTGTCCTTTCGTATACTATTGGTGCAGTGTTTGCACTAGGAGAGGACCGGGTCATGTAGATGTTAAATGTCAGCCGGTGTCTCCTGGGAGTGAAGGCCTGGGAAAGTGGGTAGAAAAAAAGAGGTAGTTGCTTGAGGTTGGAGGGGCAATTTGTGTCCATGGAACCCAGCGAGCTATTTGACCCCATTGGTCAATGAAACCTTTGACCTCATTCCTCAGGGGTCTGAACATTTAAAGCCTAGGTCTTCTGGATCTTTGAATTCAACTATTTGGCTATGACTTGGCTAGATGTCATTAATCCTGCCTCTAGCCTAGGTTGAATAGGATGTGAGAAGGAGAAGGTGATAGCACAGCTTATTTTGAATTCTCAAGGAGAATATGTTTATTTTTCATGATTTCCAGGAGTTTTTTTTTTTTTTTTTAACACTTATTATATGCAAATGTATACAGTATGAAGTCAGAGCCTTCCTCCCTGATTGCCACCCCCCAGCCACTCCCCTCTTCGGGAGCGCAGGCTGTTTCTAGCGCTCACTGGAATACATGGATGTCTCAGACCCTCTTCCTCCACATGTACACACACAGACTGAACAGGTGCGAGTGACCCCCAGGGGCCCTGCGCCGCAGCTTCTCCCACCACTGCGCTGCTTTCAGAGCCCTGACTCACGCACGTTCTGGGAGAAGGTACAGCTAGGTCTGAGCGCTCCAACAGGTGACTCATCCAGGAGCTCCTCCTGCCTGGCAGTGGGTGAGTCACCTCTCCAGTGCCAAAGCAGGAGCCAAGAGGATGATTCATGGAGTTGTTCTCTTTATTTGTCCAGCTTGCAACCAGCCTGGTCCACTTCACTTAAGGGTCTAGTTAGGATAAGCCATGTTATTCACCGGTGTACGTCTCTCTGGGTTGAGGTTTCTCCTTCAACGCTTGGTTCCTAGGTGTGGAAAGGACCCTGGACTTTGAAGTCCTACTGCATGTCCCCGTTCAGGCATGGGGAAGCAGTAAAGACCAGGGAAACAAAATGCTGAGGAGCTTAGGAGCTTATGGTGAATGCATGGGTGGAGGAGAGACTGGACAGAATCATCGAAATATAGAAGGTATTTAAGACATTAGTCACTGTCATACAGAAAATGTGAGACGCTCCTTGAAGGGTGACAGAATCAGCTGACTTGGTTCAGCCAAGCAGCTGCTATGTGACCCAGGACAAGGCATGGACTTCACTTTTCTCCACTGCACAGGGAAGAGTTGGTTCCGGTCACCTCCTGCCTCTTTCTAGCCATAGAAAGAGCACACGGAAGTTCCAAGCCCAGTGTTCTGTGACTAAACCCAGAGTCCCTATCCTGGGGCTGCAGCCGCTAGGAGGGGAGATCTATGTTAAAATCCTTCATCCAATAATGGCCAAATTTCTAGAGAACAGAGAACAGCTGGAAGAGGAACGCAGCCTTGAAACCAATGCATTTTGTACAAGTTCAAAATGTCTCTGGGCCCTCGGGCCTTTGTCAAGAGCCCAGGAGGGCCACAGGGCAGCTGGGCCCTCACAGCCATAAGCCACAGGCAGGAAAGAGCTGAGAGGCTGGGGTGGGGGGAGCAGGGGGCGCAGTAAGAAGGTGCCTCTGGAATGGAGGGTGGCCAAAGCTTCTTCGCTGGCCCCTGGGAACTAGAACCCTCAGTGGACCGGAGATCCTACCCTCTGATTGAAGAGGCTCCCAGGCCACTTGTCATATGCCAGCTCCACCAGGCAAGTCCCCCTTGGCCTGGCTCCACTGCAAACAGGGCGAGCCCATCTGGTTGCCGAGTGCTCTCGGGGCCAGCCCAGGATGGAACCTGGGTGCAGGCAGCACCAAGAAAATCCTGCTTTGCAGAGAGGACCAGTTTAGCCCCTGGGAACCAGCAGTGGGAGGAAGGAGTGGAACGATCTCTACCTTCCCCTCCCTCAGAGTACAGTGACTCATACAATTTCTTCTCTCTCTCTCTCTCTCTTTTTTTTTAAGTTACAGGTTCATGTGTCACTAGGATATTGGGCCCCGTGCCCAGGGGTCTGGGACACTGGGCTCTCTGGACGCCAACAAGTGTAGGATTTCGAGCTTCCACCCATGCCCAGGTTTTCCCATCTCAGCCAGACAGGAAGGATGGACACCTGAGAAGGCGGCCTCGCTGGTGCTTTGACTTGAGGAGAATAAAGGAGGGCTTACTGGAAACCTCCTCTCCTGTCTGCTTCATACTCAGTTAGAGTGCAGCAGGCTTAGGAGCCGTGGATGACATATTTGTGCCGGGGAGCAAGCCAGTCACACAGACTCATATATCATGGCAACCGTGATGCGATCGTTCACGCGGAGAGGCTGCTAACTCCCCGTGGTGAGCCAGGCCCAATGATCCAGAGACAGCTTGGGTCTGAAACAGAAGAGGCTGGGAAGTGTCGACCTGCACCACCTTCAGGCTCTGAACCTGGGACTCGCTGCTGGAAGAACATTCTGGATCACAGGTGCATCTCTACAGAGAACAGGGCCCCTGCTCAGCTGCCATGGGTGAAGCTTCCCATTTTGTGCTTCTCTAAGGAGTGGCAGGAAGGGAAAGGGGAGAGAAAGGGGAAGCAGTGAGATCCCAACCTCAGGAATTTCCCTGCCGGGAATCTTGGGAATTTGCCCACAGGCCCCCCTCCCACCGCACAAGTGGCAGAGCACTGGACCCAGCCAAACCTTGCCAACCTTCAGGTGGGCAAGCCAGACTGCGGACTGCGTTACTTTGTCTCTATTCTTCCGCCAGAGAAAGTCTCCTGCCATGGCAAATGCAATGGGGTGAGGGTGGAGGGACGGGGGAACCAGCAGGTGCCATTGTACCCTTGGAGCTTGACTGAGGTTCCCAGAGATGCGCAGAGGGCTAGGCCTCTTCACACTGCCCCTCCTTCCCAGTGACTGTGGGGAGCTGCCCGGTGGGTGTTGTTAGGGTCTCTGGAGCCGGCGGCGTGTCCCCACTGTCCATAGACTCACCCTATGACCAGAGGTGGGAGGAATCTCAAAGGGGTGCGTGATGGGTCCTCCAGTGTCTACCACTTCTGCTCTGCCTGGGGCTATGCCACACACTATGAGAAACTGGAAAATTCATTCCTTCTTGATTCTACCCTGAACCTCTGCCCTGCATCCCAGCCTTGCATCCATGCTACTCATTTGGCAAAATCCTTCCCTAAAGCCAGGGTGGGAGAGACACCTGTGGGAGGATGAGTGACTGAGGCAAGGAGGACCCTTCCTTCCCATCCTTACCCACTCCCCACCTCCACCCACCCAGTCTCCAGGCAAAGCAACCTGCCCTCAGTCTGGGGCTGGCCAACGGCCTCTCTGCTGCCTTAGCTGCTTAGAGATCACTGTCACCCTTTAGGACTCATTTCAAGGGTCATTTGCTCTTTTGTGCTGCCCCTCCCTGAAGCAGAACACACCTCCATGCTTGCTGTAACTGAGAGATTAGACAGTCCCTTTATGGGTCCCTTCTGTACTTTGTTGGTGTCCTGCACTTCTTTGTGTCCCTGGTACACTTAAATCAGCGTGTGAGGAAATTTGCTCACCTGTGAAAGCAAGGGTCATGGGAGGAAGGAGTGCGACTCAGAGCCAGGAGATCCTGCAGTGTCACTTTCTGGTGGCATGACCCTGGGAGAGTCCATGAACCTTCCAGAGCCTCACCTGTTGAGTAAAGTGATGCCCATCTCAGGGTTATGATGAATGTTAAGTGAACTGTTAGGTACAAGAGTAAATCACTGTGATTGAATGCTGATCACATGACCTAAGGAATCAAATGTCCAAATAAGAGAATAAACTTCAAGAACCACATTTGCACGGGAAGGCCCCTGGCAAGTAAAGGCTTGGTCATGCTCATTTCTTAAGTTAAAGGCCACGGGTCTGGGTTATCTGGAGTCCAAAGCTGACCCATGGGGACCAATGGCTGGTGAGGGTTTGTGGTGGCATGTTTTAGGGACAACAGCAAGGCGATAAGATGTTGGCTTTTTCTTTCCCCAATAGTCTAAGGAAGTACTTTCTTGGAATTACAGAAACGACTAGAGACTTCGTTTCACAATTCAAAGAAATTAAATAACGTTAAAGAAACATTTCCCTGAACTTTCAGAAAGGACTAGAAATGTGTTCATTTTGCAGCTATAAGAGATGAAGAAGGCCCTGGCAATAAGCCTGTGAATCCGAAGGTTGCTGGTTCAATTCCCAACCAGGGCACATAACCAGGTTACAAGCCAGGTCTCCAGACAGGTCTGTGGCTGGAGGCAGGTGAAAGGCAACTGTACATTGATGTTTCTCTCCCTCTCTATCTCTCTCCCTTCTTCTCTCTGGAAATAATAAATAAAATATTTTTTTTTAATTAAAATTTAAAAAGTAAAAAAAATAAGGAGAGAGAGAGAGAAAGAGAGAGATTAAGAGATATTCTTGGCAAATGTTGACCTGACCCACCTAGCGATGCCCTTACCCTTTGCTGTTGGCAAATATGTTCCACGCTCCCCTAAAAACTTCTATACCCATCAAGCATGGATACTGTCGCGAAGAGGGTGGGAAAAATGCTACTTCATTGAGGGTACTAAGGCCTTCACTCTGACTTTAAAGGCTCACAGGGATTTCTCAATGGGCCTTGGTCTTTTTCCAGGGTGACCCCCTTCCAGCTGTGCCCAGTGGAAAGCTCAGCATCTGTTTCTGAAAAGGTTACAGCCAGCTGTCTCAGCCTGATCCCTCCTGGGGAGGAAGGATGTGAAATGTGGAGTCATGACCGACCCCAGGGGAGCTGGAGAGTCATAGATGTGAAGTCTGAATGCATTTGCAACGGCTTAGTAAGAGCTCTTTCCCACCCTTCTAAGAGCTAGGTCTTTCCCTGGGTTCTCCAGAGGTGGTGGTGGAGTTGGAGCTGAGTCAGGACCACCTGGAGAGCCTTTTAAAAATGCGTTGGCTCCTCCACCACCCATCCTGATTATCTGGGGGTAGAAGGGAGGCTGAGGCAGATTCTCAGGCCTTACTTCCCAACTGTCTAATGACTTGCCACTCCCCTCCCCAACCCTGACACAGAGCCTACAGAAAAATCCCAAAGCTAGAGGGGCCCCGAGGAAGCTTAGGGACACCCAGAATTAAGAGGTTTCTGGGGTGTGCAACCTTTGGTGCTGAAAACAAGACAGTCCCTGGCAAAGTGGACATGTTGCTCACCCTAGCAGCCGTCATCTTGCTGGGGGAGCCAGGGCTCTGGCCTAAGAAGGGTCAGTCACCATCCTAGGATAAAGAAACATCCTTCCTTAGGTCATTTAAAATAGCAAAAGGGACCCCACTGCCACCAGGGCCCCAAAAAGGGGCCCCAAAGTTCTTCCAGCCCTCTCAGTGGGGATGCTGGAGGGAGGGATAGGTGAGGCAGCATCCACTAAGACACTTCTTTTCTTTCTGCCCACCCACCCTTTTCATTCAAACGGTCATCTGGGAGAGAGGTGCCTTCAGGCAGCTGTTTCCAGGGGAAAGAAAAGAATAGAACCACTTTGGTGCCCATGGTGGGAGCAGGGCAGAGGATTGAGGGGCCCCACCTGGCTTCCTCTGGGGGTAGCGCACACAGTTGGAAACAGGAAGCTCTCCCCTGGAGCAGAACCTCACGGAAGCCTATTTTGTCCTGCCCTTTTCCTGCTGTGAACATGCTCTGTCTACAGCCAGATAGATGTTCAGCTCTCAGGAACCTGGGGTTGAGCAAGCCTGAGCCCGGGCCTGAGGCCACTGCCCTCTGCGTCCATGTTCTCACCCACCGTCTCCCTGCCTCTTGAAGTCCTGATGAATCAACCCCCTCTCCCTGGCTCCCAGATGGGGAAGGAAGGTCTTGGCTGGCTCCTTGCCTCTCTGCCTCAGGAAAAAAAACTTCAATTATACTTGACATACAAGTGTATAAATAGTGTACACACACAGGTGTGTAAATAGTGATTAGGCATGTATAAACCTTATGATGCGACCACCATAATTTTAGTAGTCAAATACCAACGTACGTAGTTACGCTATTATTGCCTAGGAGAGATTCTTAAATGTTCAAGAGAAAGGCAGCTTGTTATGTATTAACTTTTACTCCTCATGGGGCTGTGAGTCTTCCTTGTGCCCCACTGTGTCCTGGAACCGGGTGTGTTGATATGAGCTCCATAGCACACAAATACAAAGGAAGACAAGGGCGGTGTGTGATGATGGAAGAGGATCATGATTTATTTCTACGTTTCTTCTTTAGAGTGATGAATTGGTCAGGCTCTTTGCTCACGTGGAATGCAGTTTTAGGTCCAGGTCTCCTCCAAAGATGGGAGCAGCAAGGGGGGCCTGCCTGGTCTCCAGCCCCTAAGGAAGCCTCATTAATACAGGGCGTGCGATCGATCAGGGAACCGAGAATCAAGAAAGCAGGGTAGAGGCGCATATTTAGGTGAACTTTCTCTATCTTACCATCTGGCCAGCATCTGGGCTCTGTCTGTCCAGCCTCAGGAAAAGCTATTTTTCTAGTCTAGAATCCTGAGGAGGGGAGAAGGGAAAGAAGCTAATTTTATTGCACATCTATAAGTGCTTTGCATAAATGGTCTTGCTGATTTATAAAAATCTAGTTTGATGATATATCCTTTTTGGACAGCATGGAGTTCAATAATTCATCTAAATTTATCCCCAGGAGAAGTAGAAGCAGGAACTAATTGACTTTCTGGCTGTTAAGCCTGTGGCCCTCTTTGCATGGTATTATACTACACTGGTTACTAGTATAAAGAAGGAAAAAGCACACAAAAGGATCTTTTGAAATTAGAACTTTGTTTGTAAATATTATGAATTTGTCCTGGCTCAGGGCTCGTGGCCAGCATGTTCAATTTTAGAGTGTTTCCCCTGAATGTTTGGAATCCGTTATCCCTCACTTAGTTAAATGTATATTACAGAATGCAGTCTATTGACTTAAACTCTTCAAACCTAGTTATAGCATCATCAGCCTGCATTGCACCTTGGACTAACACAGTCTGTGTTTACTACTTATGCTAAAAGCAGTGCTGTCTTTCATTTGTCCTAGTACTGCTTTTTCTAAGTTTCGAGGAAATACTTGTTTGTTCAAGTATTCTAAAATGTTCTCTGAGATGTCCTTGAGCCTTTAAATTTCCAGCAGACTCTCTCAGACTTTCATCTTCCAAACCAGAGGTGCCCTTCATGTCTGGCCCAGCTGATTCCCTCAGCCCATCTAAATGCCTCCCTTCTAGTGTCCTTCAATGTGACTTTTTGTGTCAGTGATAATCTAATAAGATGCTCACGTCAACTTTGATGATTTGCTAAGGGCCAGCTGGGCAGACAGTTTGAATAAGTAGCTTTTTATTCCCCCTCTGTTCCTTGGGTAATCAGAATCCAGATCTCTGACCGGCCATTCTTCCCCAAGAAAGCCTTGATCCCTTCCTGGGAGCAAGTGGGCAGAGTGGGAGAGGCCACACCGGGATGTTCAGGCCGGGTCGGCGCTCAGCAAGGCCTGCTCAGTGCTCCGCGACCTCCATGTCAGTCCCACTGGGCATGTCAAATGCACGTCCCAGACAACTGACACCTCTGTGCATGTCTCAGGGCTTCAGTTCCCCTTGAATCCTGGAAAGGGTGAATGCCCAGGGGCTGCCGGGTATCAAGAGAGGACTGACCTTTCTTTCCTCAGTGTGGAGGTCAGGCTCTGTAAGTACGGTCTCCTGCCAGCTGCCAGCACTGGGTTGGGAAGCGAGCCATTGCTGCCTGATCTGCTTCTCCTCCAAGCTGGGTCTGGGCTGCCTGCCTCTCAGGGAGCCTTGGGAGCCTCAAACTGCTCCCATCGGGACTGCAGCCTGGTAAGTGGCATGGGGTAGGAGGTGGGGGGCAGCCGGAATTTGACACTGAATTTGGGGAAGGTTCAAAGGCAGGGGCTGATTTTTCCCGGGAGTGTGTGTCCTGGTTTCCCATCCACCATCCACTTCTTTCCAGAATGAACAAACCCTGATTCAATGTGGGAAAACCTGGTGTTACAGGTTGGATTGTGCACACCCCTTCCCCAATGCATATGTTGAAATCCTATCACATCAGAATGTGACCTTACATGGAAACAGGGTTATGACAGAGGTAATTAGTTAAACTAAGGTCATACTAGAATAAGGTGGGCCCCTACTTCAATATGACTGGCATCCTTATAAAAAAGGGACGTTTGGACATAGACACACACAAGGAGAAAGCCATGTGAAGATGAAGGCAGAAATGGGAATGACACTTCTACGAACCAAGGAACACCAAAGATGGGCAGCAGACACCTATTGCTGGGGGAGAGGCCTGGACCCCATTCTTCCTCACGGCCCTCAGAGGGAAACCACCCCCTGACACTGTGCTCTCTGACTTCTGGCCTCCAGAACAGCTAAACAATACATTTCTTTTGCTTAAGATACTCTAGCAAAAGACTATACCTGGGTTAGACCATTTTCTTGACTTTAGATCTTATCAAAGCCTTTACTAGAAATCAACTTTATAAATTCAATATACTAAATTTCCAAATTTGACCTTAGGACACATTCCCCCCTTCACTTACACACACACACACACACACACACACACACACACACACACACACACTGCTCATCTGGCAGGGGCAGTGTTTACAGAAACACACTCTGAGAAACACTCCTGGTTATGAGTCTAGTCTAGATTAATCAAACCTACTCATTAGGAAGAGAAGATGATGTTTCAAAACCACCCCCCACCAAACTCATGTCCTAGGTCTTGGCACCCAAGTCATGCAACTTCCCTGTGGCTCCATGTCCACCTGTGAGCAGCCAGGTTAGGTAGTTGCTTAGAACCCGGCCCAGGCCTCCATGTGCCCCAGGGGATCTGCAGGCCTGGGGGAAGCCCTCCAGGGTTACTTTCATGCTCCATAAATGATGCTGGGCTGTGGGGTGTGGTGGAGCTGGGGTCTCCCGTTGCTTCTGCCATGGAGCCTGGAACACAGGCAGCGGGGATGGTGGGGCCCCGAAAGGTAGCCCTTGCTGTCTGGCTTAACTCCAATAATAGCAGCGTGAACCAGACCCCTTTCAGGGAGGCCTCCACACAGCCTGAGAGAGGTGTTTCCAGAAGCCGGAGTCCCATCGTCCTGGTGGAGGTCAACCTCCATCCGGCCCCTCTGCTTCCCAGCCACCCAAACTGCTCGCTCCTCACCCCGGGCTCTGCATTATCTGTCCCGTCCACCGCTTCCAGACAGAACCCTGGGCAGTGCAGCTCTAGGAAGGGGCCTGGTGGGCAGCATGGGAAAGCTGAGAATAACAGGCACGCACAGCCAGGGAGTGTCACTTCCTAATTCCTACCTCAGGCTGGACCTGGCAGATAAATGGGAGGAGCAGGAGATGGGAGGGCGACGGGGTGAGGGACTCCGATTGTGCGGCAAGTACCCCACCTTCAAAAGCACCCAACTGCACTTGGAGCGCCTAAGTTCATCTTACAGTTGTTATGAAACCGATTTCTAAGAGTTCACACCCAGTGGAGGAGGAGAGAGGGTGGGTGGCGAGGTTTGGCAGCCACCCATGAGATAAGTGCAGAACTCAGGTTAATAAGCATCCACATACACACACACCCCTTTTTTTAAAAAAAGCCCATAGGAAGTGTAAGGGACAGCAAAGGAAGCTGCAGCAGTTTCTGGCTGGGACATGGCTAGGAGGCGGAGGGAGATATGGCTGAAATGGCAGGCGAAGGGCCTTTGCAGTTCCTGTTTATCTGCAAAGAGTCTCAGGCCGTACTTCTAAGGGATACGGGGTGGGGAAGTTCTTTGCACAAATGACATAACAGAGCAAGGTTTCTGAAGGCTTGGAGCGGCTGAGGCTGGAAGGGGGACCCAGAAAGCAATGAAGACAGAAAACTCCTTTGATGGGTTTATGAGAAGGCTGGACGCAGTAGAGGAAAGACTACCTGAGCTTGAGGTATCTCAATAGAAACCTCCACAAGCAAAAAGCAAAGGGAAAACAGACTGAAAAAAACACAATGATTATCTACCTAGGGACTGTGAGCCAACTATGAAGGTTGCAGCATGCATAATGGAAATGCCAGAAGGAGAAGAACGAGAGGAAGAAACAGGAGAAATATCTGAAACAATGATGGAGAATTTCCCCAAATTAATGTCAGACACCAAGCCACAGATCCAGGAAGCTCAGAGAACACCAAACAGGATAAATGGGGAAAAAGAAAAAAAAAACACCTAGGCAAATCATTTTCAAGTGACAGAAAACCAGATAAAATCCCAAAAGAAGCCAGAGGGAAAAACACCTGACTTAAAGAAGGGCAAAATAAAAAATAAAAATTACACCTGACTGACTTTTCCTCAGAAATCATGCAAGCGAAAAGAGATTGAAGTGTTGAGAGAAATAAACCACCAATCTAGAATTCTGTACTCTGTGCAAGTATCTTTCAAAAGTGAATGAGACATAGACTTTCTCAGATGACGAAAAATGTGTTGCCTTTGAACTTGTCTTGCAAAAAAATATTGAAAGAAATTCTTCAGAGAGAAGAAAATTGATCTAGATTAACTTGAATCTACACACAGAAAGAAAGCGCATCAGAGAAGGAATAAGCAAAGAGGAAGGTTGGATTTTATTATAGGTTTTACTTGTATTCCTCTGAATATATTTAAGTTAATTTTTTTCTAAATTAGAGAAACAAGCGATTTTAAAGTTAAGCAAGATTAACTGTGTTTTCTGAGCTGTTAGCTTCCTCCTTGTCCTTCACTAGACCTTAATCAGAGCTCTGAGTTGACAGAATTTCGAAGGGACTGGGAGATGGGTAGCCCCTTCCTCCCTCCCTCCTTTTCCTGTAAAAGGTTTAACCATCTTTCATTTGCGTTCCTAGGAGCCAAATGAGCCACCTAAAAGAGAGAATGTGAAAGACAAAACACAAACGCTCTATCTAGGTGTTCAGGATCTCGCACCTAATTTATGTCACTTAAGTCTTAAGGCAGACCCTGTGGTTGCAGGATAAACATGAACTCCTATCTACAGATGCACTCCTTACCCAGCTCAAGTGTCAGAACCTGAATTTGAACCCAGGTGTCCTAGCTTCCTGTGGCCCCTTCCGCCCAGGCGAGCTACGACAGCAGTGGGAGCAGTTCATCTTGGTTCCTGGAAACAGTGAGTTGCCGGGACACCCGTCCAGGAAAGGGGACTATTTGCATGCACACAAATGGGAACTGAGTCCCTGAGAGGCCACTCGGAGGCCACCTTCCCGGAGCAGGTGGGAGTTGCCCAAGGGTGGGTGGTATCCAGTTCTCCTTGGTCAAACGTGGTGGTCCGGGTGGGGACATGCCGGGGTCTGGCAGGCTGCAGCTGGCCATGCTTCAGGTTCATGAGACCACCTTCCTCCCCTTCACTCCCATTCTGGAAGGTGCGTTAACTGGAGAAACGAATGGTTCTGAGGAGTGGGCTTTGTTAGAATCAGTCCTGTTCACTGGACAACCAGGCTAATCAGCTCTTGCCACATGAAATCGGCTCGCATGAATGCTCACACTCGTGCCTTCCTTTCTATAACCGACTTTGGGAAGATCTTTCTTTTTAATTGCTCGCTGAGGAATTGAGGTCTGACAAAAGATCAGGAACATCTCTCTGCTACAGACCCCCTCCCCGCCGGGCCTGGTAATGATGCTGTCCTGCTTCTCTCTATACTTAGGCAGGAAGGGGCTTGTCCAGAGCCAGCCTCTAGACTCCCTAATCTCACCATTAGTCCGAGAGCGCATGGAAAAATAGTTGAGCGCATGGCTCTCGACTGCCTGGTTAGAAACGCAGCTGGGTCACTGGGAGGGAGCCTGGCTGAGTTGGTTCTCCTCTCTGTGCCTCGTTCCTCAGCTGTACTGATACGGAATAACTGAGTCAGCATGTAGAAAGGCTTTCTAATGTGCTCAATGAAATTTAGCTATAATACTCCTGCTCTGCTTCTCCCTACTCTCTCACCTGAATCCATCCATCCAATGTTTCTGAAGTGCTGGTCCCTGCACTGGGGCAGGGATGTAAACCCAGAGGGACTCTAGACTGGTCCTACAGTGCTTCTGTCTAGTGCAGATTCTGGCCCTAGAATACTTCAGTCTAGTCAAAATTCTGGTTCCAGAGTCCTTCAGTCTAGTGCAGATTCTGGTCCCAGAGTCCTTCAGTCTAGTGCAGATTAGAGTTGTTTCAGTTAGCTGCTGCTGAGTAACAAAATACCCCAACACTCAGTACCTGGAAACAACAGTAAGCAGACTTGCTCATGGTTTTGGCACTTGAACAGGGCTCTGTGTAGGTGGCTCATGTATCCTCCACGTAGCCTTGGGTGGACGGCTGGGCCAGAGCTGGAGGCACCAAGACAGTGTCTGTCGCTCACTGCCTGGCACCACAGCTGGGGCAGCCAGGGCTGGCTGAGCTGAAGCTGCTCTCCCTCGGCGCCTCCCTCTGCGCATGGCCTCTCTCCAGCAGGACAGGGGGTTTGTTTACATGGCAGCATGCTTCCATGCAGGCAGAACAAACAAACAAACAGAAGCAGGAAGGCTCTTCAGGCCCAGACCCAGAAACCATATTGTGTGACCACATCCTATTGCCAAAGGACATAAGCAGAGGCAGAATGAATGCCTCTGTGTCTTAACGGCAGGGAGCAGGCACAGGGATGGAGGAACCAGGGATGGTCATCTTTGCAGGCCATCTACCTTGTGGATGGGGACAGGTAGTGTGAACAACACGAGAGCGGGCAGCCAGCCTGGCATCTTCACCTTTTACCACCAGAAACTACAACAATGTTTTTGAAGACAGGTAAGAAATATTTATTTCTCTGCTGGTTTGCAAGCATTCCCTTCATTTTGAAATGTGTTAACTTGTATAAGCTTATTGATAAAACACTAAGGTAATAATAAAGGAAAATGAAGTTTTAATCACTCACCCTTTCATAGCTCAAAAAATTTTGCATGTCACTGTTTATATACTACATTCCACTTTTCTCTTGATAAAAATTATCTAACATTATAAGAATGAGAAACAGAGAAATCTTTTATATAGTCTGTTCACATATATAATTCTATAGCAGCTATTTTTCCTTATCAGCATATCCAGCATTTTTTCCATGTTACTATATGGTCTTCATAATTACCTTTTTAAAAAATAACTACTATTATGTTCCATTGTGTTGCTCAGTCTCAGCCCATTAAATCTTTCCTCTCGTGGTCATCTAGCCTGTTTCTGCTGTGAAACATTTTTCCATGTTTTGACATAGCCTTCCTCAATTGTTTAAAATAGCTGAATGATAGTTCATTTTGTTTATCTACCGCATTCTGTGAACACACAGTCCCCTTGTGTCGATTGTCTTGGCTGTGAATACAGACTGGATCAGAGTGAAGCTGGTCACAGAGACACAGGCCGGGATGAGGACTGGCTAAATCCGAGGCGTAGGGTCAGAGGCAATAAACATGTGGATGGGGCGAGAGGACCAGGGCTTTAAGCAGCTCAGTCACAGAACTGTCTGATCAGCCCCGCTGAACTTGTATCTCTGCTCCTGTTTATCCATCAGTCACCCAGGCCCAAGCTTCTGTCCCAGGATGTCGCAGAAGGCCTCTTGCCTCCTCTCAGCTTCCTGTTATTTTGTAAACGCTGTGCTAACCCTATAGTTCCATAGTACTTTTTTCTTCTGTTGAGTGAGTTTAGTAAGATAAAGTCCTAGGAGTGGATGACTAGGTCAAAGGGCATGGATTGCAAAATTGCTTTTTCCAAAGTTGGTTCCACATCCCTGTTGGATCTTAATGTTGAAATGCAGCCTGACGCTTCCTTTCTGAGGCCAGGCAGAGGCACCAGGGTCCCAATGAAGTTCAGCCCCTTTGTGACTTCTGACCAGAGCAAGAACCATAAAAGGCATTTCAATTTCCCACATTTGCAGGAAGAGTATGTCTTCTCCTCTGAGACAGAAGTACAAGATTCGATCCATGCCTATCCTAAAGGATGATGTAGGTTGTACAAGGACATTACAAAGGGCAGCAGACTGGCAAAGTAGTCCAGGGTCACAAGAAGAAATAGCGCCATCTATACTGAATGAGTACAATGAGAGAGAACTAACAGTACAACTGTTCATAGAGGCTCTCATCCGGCAAGGTGGTTATCACTAGACCAAAGCTGGACCAAGACCACAAAAAGATTCTTGAATGAGCCTGGCTGGTGTGGCTCAGAGGATAGGCACCAGCCTGCGAACCCAAAGGTTGCTGGTTTGATTCCCCAACCAGGTCAACATAACCAGGTTGCAAGCCAGGTCTCCAGCCAGGTCCGTAGCTGGAGGCAGGTGAAAGGCAACCATACATTGATGTTTTTCTCCGTCTTTTCTTCCCCTCCCTGCCTTCCTCCTCTTTGAAAATAATAAATTATATATATATATATATGATTCTTGAATGTAAAGCCAAATCTCAACAACTAGGAAAGGAAGATGTGGCGTAGAGTCATCTTATATATGACTTTCATTAAAAACTTAAAATGAGTGCTAGCACCAGACGCGAACTTCCTACAAACCAGCAGCTGCAGTTGCTGCAGTTCTGTCTTCAGCTTCACGATGTTTCCATTGGCCAAAAATGCCCTAACTCATCTCCCACTTCTCACGTAGCATTCAGCAAATAACAGCAAGGCAGATCAACCAGAAACAGGCGCCTGAGTTCCAAGACAAATGTGGTAATGCTGTGTTAGCGCGTGGAGCCCCTTTCTGTGTTGCTGCATGGGGACGCACAGCAACACAAATTGGAATCTGTCCCCTGTTGGCAGAGTCACCCCAAAGGAACGGAGAGATGAGCAGTCATCCTAGCTGCTGTCATAACTGTCTCAAAATCAAGTCATGATGGATGCCAACTGAAAACACCATGTACCCATTAAAATGTGGCATGATTGAGGAAATAAAGTGCATTTAAAACCTTAAAAAAAAAAGAAAAGAAAAGAGTGCTCGCTTCAGCAGCACATGTACTACAATTGGAGCGATACAGAGAAGATTAGCATGGACCCCGCACAAGGATGACACGCAAATTCTTGAAGTGTTCCATATTTATTTGTCACCTTCCTCAGCGTGATGGATGGGTCCCCTTCTGTATCAGGCTCAGCAAAAAACAAAAACAAAAAAAACTTAAAATGATTAAAAAAAAAAAATCAGCCCAAATGCTAATGCTAGTGGGAATCTCTGACAGGCTCACCTTTCCTTTCTTCCTTCCTCCCTTCCTCCCTTCCTTTCTTCCTTCCTTCCTTCTTTTTAAAAGTGTATTCAGGTAACATTGGTTAGTAATGTTATGTAAGTTTAGGTATACATCTTCATAATGCAACATCTGTACACTCCATTGTGGGTCTGGTCTCCTTCCGTCATCATGTATTTGACCCTCTTCACCCTTCTCATCCCGACCCAGCCCCTTCTGCTCTGATAACCATCAATCTATTGTCTGTATCTATGAGTTTGCTTTGCTTTCTGTTTATTTGTTGCTTTCAGCTTTATATCCCACATATGAGTGAAATCATACAGTTCTGGTCCTTTCTGACTGACTTGTTTCACTTAGCATGCCACTCCACACACACACACACACCCCCCCCACACACACACACACAAATCCCTATTCCTTATTCTTCAGGAAAGAGAAGAGAATGGGTCCAAATACATGACTTGAATATAAGGCAGTAAAGTCATGGGAAAGTTGAAGGTGGGCTCTGGTAGGGGGTGGGGAGCAGCCTCTGAATTCTGGTTTAGATCGTCAGTGCTACCTGTGGGAATGTGGTTCCATTTCAAATTCTATCCCATCGGTATTGTCAACAGAAGCTCATGCTCTTGGGATCTGGAGAAGTATCTTTTGACCTCTGGAGGTGGAGATGACCACCTAGCTATCTAATATCCCAGTGACAGAGTCCCCAACTAAAAACTCTGTCTACCTTATATCTTGTGACCATGAGATCTTCTGGTCAAAAATCTGCCAGTAAAAATTCCCTGGATGGAATTTCCAGGAAAGTTCTGTCAAAGGAAGACACATAGCTGGTCAGTGCCCCTATTCCTTTTTATTATTCCTACCTGGAGTATGTGATGATGTGATGGCTAGAACTCTTGCGGTCATCTTGAGTCATGATTTGATCATGAAGCTAGAACTTAGGTACTAGAAACAGTGGAATATAAGGGTAGAAAGATCTAGGCTCCTTTTGAGCTATTGTAGTATTAGAGGCTTCCTACCTCTGCACTTATTTTATGTGACAGGAACAAATCTAGAACTTAGTTGCACCACTTTAGTTGGTTCTTGTTATAAGCAATTAATCTCAGATTCTAACAGACATTATTTCAAAACTTTATTCCCTATTCTTTATTGACTTTTGGCATGAGTTTACCTACTTATGACTTTCAGCTCACGTGTCACTTCTTCAGAGCAACCTTCTCTGACAGACCACCATACCTAAAGTGGCCACCTTCACCTTGTCACTGGTTGACGTTCCTTATTGTGACTTTCACACCAGCAATTACCTTATTGCTTTTTTCTTTCCTAGTTTTGTTATCTGTCTTCCTTGCCAGAAAATGTAAATTGTGTGATAGCAGGGACTGCACCTGTCATGCTTTCTGCCTTGGCGCATGGTGGGTGCCCGATAAGTGTGTGTGGAATACATGAATCTGTGTGGGAACCAGGATGACACACTGGGAGTAGATGGTGGTGTTGAAAATCTTCCTTAGGAAAAATCCAGGAAGCTCAAGGGGAAAACCTGCTAGTGCAAGTGGTTAAGAGTCCAGGGTACCCAGTGGGAGGGAGATGTTGACTTTCCCTAACCCATCTCCTTCGGACCATAAAGTGCACCTACTCAGGGCCCAGCTGCCTGAGCAGAACATGAGGTCACATTCGTTGCCTGTACTCCCTATTGTGTGTCCTCTACTGCTGGCCTGCACTGTGTGATCTCAAATTCTTAAAACTTCCAAGGTAGGCTCCAACTTGGTCCCATGGGGAAGTACCCTCCAGAGTGATGGTTGTTCATTGATTAAGCCCCCAACATCCTTACCAACACAGGCCCTTTCCTCATGAGAACTTTGACAGAAATAGTTCTGGGTTCTCACTGCTTTGTTACATCCCACTCAGTCTCAGCTGCCCAGCCCAGATCTCTCTCCTTCATGGAAACTTCCCTGGTGGCTTTGGGCCCGTCTGCTTTATATCACCACGACTCTCATTTTGATATGTCACTTATTTATTTAGGCACTTGTTCATTCACCTAAATAGTCTCCTCTGAGCTGAGTACAATGTCATTCCCCAAGTTATAATGGGAGCAAGTAGACATGGTCCCAATTGATCACATATGAATTATTGAACAGCTGTTTCCAGCATTCAGTGCCTGGGCGATCACCAAGTAGGATTTTAAAAAGCCCCCGAAGAGAGGTAACATACACAAACAGATGCAACGCAGTTTTCAGCCACCCCTGCAAGCCCAGCACCCATCCCCTTCCCAGCATGCTCTGGGCTACAAAAACAGGGCTTCCCATGGGGCATAGCAGTTTAACCCTTTGAAGGCAGCAGACCTGTGCCTAGACATCTGTGGTCTGCTGTCTTATGGAGATTGGAGCTGAGAGTAGGACAGCCAGGAGGTTGTTGAAGGGCAGCCCAAGAGCTCACAGCAGGGTGGCCCAAAGGCCAGTCAAAGAATCACAGAAGGGTCTCAAGTCACCCTCAGAGGGCCAGGGGGACAGAGAAGCTGCCCTTCTTTTGTGGGTGGGTGGGAGCTGCATCAGCACGGATCCTGCCTCTCCTTACTCAGCAAATTCAAACATGTTCCAACCACAGTGGTCGATCAATGAACCTGTTCCATGGCCTCAAATTCAAATGCAGCTAAATGGCCATGATGACTTTCTTAATCTAGAATCCAAACAACCACAACATGTTATGACCACACTCTCCTCTACCAGGAAGCAGTTTCTACATTATATCACAGTGCCTTCCAGTTCCCACATGGCTCACAAGCACAGCATTATGTCATGGATAAGTCACATTCAAAATGATGTCCCCAGGGACACACTGCTGAATTCCAGGGGGTGATTGAATCAGCATGGATGAACCATGTTGAATAGCATTTTAATGTTGAGTGTATTTCATTGGAACCTGACTTTGAAAATGCCAGGACTCCTCGGCATTTGGTTAGTTAGAATGTTGAAGTGACCAAGCCAGCCCACAGGTGACCTTGCTGGACAGGCCTGACATTACTAAGTGAATGTGGAGAATCCATCCTGTGCAAATCTGCCTTTTTTAATCCTCGCCTGGCTTCTTCCTGCCACCCAGGACTCTTCAGGCTGCTCCTACCTCTTCCGTGTGCTCGGCAAACATAAATTCATTTTGGAGATTAAGCAAAACCTAATTAAGAGTGCAAACCTCTTAAAGAAAACCATAAGCAACGATGCATCCCAGCCCAAATTACCTGCTACTTTAACCCCCTGGACATCCACCCCTTTCACTGAGCTTGGCAAGCATTGGGAGTTGGCCTTTGGAGCCTGTGGCTATGAATACATCAACATGGTGTTTTGTGGGGCAATTTTCATCCCCTGTGATTCACCAGGCTGTGAACGCTGAGGCATGGGGACCAGAGTGTCAGAGCTCCTGGTGTGTGCTCCACTCACACTGACCAATTTCCTCTGGGACGAGCAAAGCGATGCTGTAGTTGATAGAGTCAAGACACCAGGAGTAGAGGTGACGCAGCAGGGCTGCAGGCCAGCAGGGTGTTGGGGGAGATGCTCTCTTCTCCATGTGGGCTGGGAAAGAGGGCAGAGACTTTCCTACCCAGAGAGCCCAGCAGAGCAGCGGCTGGAGATTCCCAGCCCTAAGGCTCCAGAATAGCTCCAGCTGCTTCTACTTCCACCTGCCACAGCCACCCCTCAACCTGTTACGGGTTGAACTGTGTCCATCCGGAGAAACATGTTGAAGTCCCACTCCTCCATATCTCAGATTGTGACCTTATTTGGACATAAGGGCCTTAGGGATGTAATTATGTAAGATGAGATCAGACTGGAGTAGGGTGGGCCCCTAACCTAATATAACTGGTATCCTTAGCAAAAGGTCATGTGAAGACAGACACATAGGGAAAGTGCCGTGTAAAGATCAAAGCATGAATTGGAGTGCTGCACCTGCAAGCCAAGGGATTCCACAGAAAAATGGCAAACCACACAGAGCAGGGAAGAGGCAGAGAAGGATTCCTCGACAGGTTTCCAAGGGAGCATGACCCTGCCAACACCTTGATTTCAGACTTCTAGCCTCCGGGATTCCGAGACAGTAAATTTCTGTTGCTTGAACCAACCTAGTTTGTGGTACTTTGTCTTGGCAGCCTCAGGAAACGAATACATATCACCTGCTGCTCATTATGATGTTGGCAGAGATGCGAATTTATCATGATGCTAATAGAGCAGAGGGGTCAGGCCCCTGCCTGTGTGGGCTCCTGCCAAGGCCCTATACGTCCCTTTGTGCTTGTAATTTTGGGGCATTTCTCCAGGAGCATGTCCCCCAAATTGTGTAAGATCCCAATTCTATGCACGCTAGCTCTGCTGCTGGCCCACAGCCAACCCCCTGCGTGCACCCCACCCCAGGAGTGGCCCCCGGGGCAGCACTGTCATCCCTCCTGATTTCTTCACCATTCCTGTTCCCACAGACAGCATCCCAGGCTGAGAGACTTTGGGAAGAGTGGCCAACACTAGATTGTTCTGTTTGTTTGCGGGGGCAGAGGGCTGCTTTAGAGGACTTCTTGGGGTTCCTTCTGGCCAATTGCCTAGAACCCCTTTCCTTCAGTCTCATCAGTGAACAGACGGTGATACAGCCAACAGGCCCCCTCAGTTTTGAGCAGAGCCGAAAAGCCTGATGGGAGAGCTGAGTCCTGGGAGAGGCCTGTCACCATTCCAGTCTGGCTACTACTATGCCAGGCTGTCCTACCATGTGTCTTCCCTGCCTCCACCTAAACCTGTCTTCATTCTCCACATTCAGATCAGCAGGAGTGGCAGAAATGCCCCCCTACACCCCACCCACACACGCACACAGGTACACATCCCTTGTCTCCACGTAACTTCTTTCTCACCCCTTCTCCCCACTTTCAAGCCATCCCTGTGTAAGGGCTGCAATGATTCAACTGAATGTTGCAAACATGTATGCGGCACGTAGTCTGTACAAGGCACTGGGGGACCCTGGATGAGAGGTACACAGGATCTGGGAAGGAGGAAGCAGGCTTGATTCTCCATAAGCACACAGCAATGAAGTAGCGCTTAAGAATGTGGAGAACACCCACTGAGTAAGCAATGCGTTATGTGACTCCTCAGGAGGGTGATCAGTTCTCATTTGCGTGAGGGGTAGGGTGGAGGTGGGTGGGTGAGGTTTTACGATCGGAACAGGCAACATTGACCAGTAGGCGGTGAGCACATTCCTGAAGGGCCCTGGTATGAGTCCTTGGTAGCTGAGCCATGGGAAAGTCCAGGGTCCTAGAGATGGGAGGCCCTGTGGCTGGGGACAGCCTCTATTTGCCACACAGAACCAAAGCCTTTTTGGGATTTTAACAGCCAGTTCAGCCATGCCGAGGTGTACCAGCTGGCTCTGGGCCCTCAAGTGGTTAACAGTCCAGGTGGGCGCATCGATAGCACCTGGTCGCCCTTCCCTCTGGAAACGTGTTTCCTTCCGTTTCCAGAACAGCCTTTCACAGTTAGGTAGGCCTGCCTCCTCTCACTCTGTTGCAACGAAACCACCTGCCTCCCCTGAAAGAAGGTATTGTTTCCCACCTGGGCCACCCACAGTTAGGTGGGTAGAAGAGTGGGTGCCGGTCCAGGGAGCTGTCCCAGTCGGGGCCCTGCCATGCCTCCCATTCAGAGCAGCGAGGTGTGGGCCTGGTGCGTGTGTGTTGGGGAGAGGGTCCTGGACCCCAGCGTAGTGGATCCCACAGTGGCACGGCTCCAGTGAAGCAGCTCCCTCCCCGGGCCTTGCAAATGCAGACACAGGGCCGCAGTTGAAGATGTAATTGCTGTTGGGAAAACCACTGTCCTTGGAGCTCCTCAGCCCCCCGGGGATGAAATGTTTACCAAAGGGGAAAAGGTAAAGAGATTTTGTTCGGTTTGTATTCCCGTCTCGGACACCTTAGCCACCCACCGTCACAGCTACATAAAAGAAAATCCTCATAACTGCAGTCCATGAGGGAAGAGCAAGGTCAGGGTCCTGAGGGCGGCAGGGTCAGGCCCAGGGCTGGGCTGAGAACACCAGCGGCACGGGGCCCCCTTGGGCCAGCGGGTGTGGCTTCACCTGAAAAGGCCTGTTGGAGAGGGAGGGAGGCTTTGTGAGTGGGATGTGGGCTGTGGGGCTCAGCCCGGGCGGCAGAACCCGTGACCTTCAGTAGCCTCAACCTTTCCATTCTGATGGCAGCCAACAAACTGCGAGTTTTATGCTTCAGGTTGTTTTCTTGCGGAAGTCCTAGAAAAGCAAACAAGTAGGTTCCTGGCCCATAAACTGTCCTGTGCTCACAGTGGGTGTCTGCCTTCCCCACAGCGGCGCCTCCTCCGGCCCAGGGCCACTCCTGTGTTGATGGACAGCTGCTATGGCACTGCCAGCGCTGGCAGGTGGCCCAGGCTCCTCCTGTCCTTCCTTTTTTAGTCTCTTCCCCCTTTCTCCTTCCTTGTCATTCTTAATCCTCTCACTTTCCTCTCTAACTTCTCACGGTGTCTTTCCCAACAAAGAAGCCGACGTGCATAGCTGGCCACTCACAGGAGATGAATTCTGAGCATGGTGGAAACAGGTTTGACCTCAAAGCCCCTTCACAGAGCAGCCCCTGGGGCAGAGCAGGAAAGAGGCCCAAGTCAGGCCCAGGGGAATCCTTCACGTCACGCTGTCCCCTCACACTCCTGCCCAGCCACTGCCATTGACCAGTGTTATCCTAACTTATCAGGCCTCTGAAATGAAGGACCATTTCATTGGTAGCAGACTCATCCCACAAGTGGGCTGCTCCAGACTCAGAGCATTTCACAAAGGGCTTTCTGGAAGCAACTATGTCGTCTTCAGAAGGCCACCTGAGGGATAGGGGCCATGCAGCCTGAGCCTTCGACACTGCGCAGTTGTCCTGGTTCTTCCCCCAACAACTCACCGATGCAGGTATTCTCCGCTGGTCAGAGTGGAAGAGCTCCACTTAGTTCCACTTTCCAGCTAGCTCACCGGAGTGTGTGTCACTCTTATTACTGTTCAATCTATATGCCCTGGGAAATGGTATAGGGAGTAGGCATACACCACTCATGTAACTGTCGAGTGGAAACCTTCTTCAATGTTTGAGGGCACAAGAGAAGCAGACTTGGAGTTGCACATATCTTGTTTCATGGGTGTGTACCTGTGTAAGGAACCCTGAGTGGGTGGAGAGCCAGCAGGAGAAAGGAGAGAGCAGAAACTGTTGTATGACCACATCTTCCCATCTAGGACGTCTGTGCTTGCCTGTGATAAACCTATCTAGTGAAAGATTTTTGTGGGCTTTGGAGAGCCTGTTGTGTGCATATGATTTGTACACACAACAACTGTGTTCCATATGATTTGGTCCTTCTTCTCAAGAAGCATGTGATCCTCGGGGAGCAGTATAAACAATATGTGCATGATTCATAATAGAGCCACACACCCCCTCAGAACAAACCTCGTGCAATGACTGGCTCAGGCAGGTGTGTTGCAGGGAAGTTTAGAGACACAAGATCAGCAGGGGCTGAGGTTCAGGGAGAAGGCTCTGCAGGTGGTGGTTCTTAGTCATTTGGGGAAACAGCAGATGCCCAGGCTCAGACAGAGGCAGGAGAGACAAGCAGAATGTGTGTGTCAGCCCCACTGCCCATACTGCTTACTGGCTCGGGAATCAGCTGTATCTTTGGATCCTGAAACCCTTGATTGGAGACAGTGAGCAGGTCACTTGTTCTTGGACCCTCAGTGTCTCATGGGGTGCTTTGGCTACCCCAAAGAGGTGGTAATCAAAGCGTTTGACACACTGGAGTGTCACCAAATGGGCACCAGACCTGACACTGGTGAGGTCCTGTCTTGGTCTAGTGTTAACCTTTTAGCTGCAGGATCATTAGGACGTGGAAGGGCGGGCGCAGCCGGATGCATGCAGGTTCAAGGCAGCAGCTTGTACAGAAGCATTTTGTGACGTTAGCAGCCAGGACAGTTGCCCTGCTGTGTGCCGGCCAACTATCTGCCCTGGGGGTGCTGCTACTAGTCCTACCAACCTTATATGGCTGTCGTGAGGCTCAATGTCGTAATGTCCCTGAGGATGCTTTGTGAACTGTCACGGGCTGCAAATACCAATTGTCTAACCCCTGTTGTTACAGTGTGGTGTGAAGCTGGGAGGTATGCTGGGGTGCAGAGCTGAAAAGCAAGCATCTATGATAATAACAAAGCCAGAAAAGGATTCCTTTTTACCATTTATAATTGGTACTGGCTTACTTTATTTGAAATATTTTGTTTAACTTAAAGAGCTAAATATGAGAAACTTCTAAGGTGTCATTTTCACAGCAGGATTATATGCCTGAGAGCAAGGATCTGATTGGCACATTTTGAATCTTTCAGACCTCAAACCTGAGACCCTTCACACTCTTAAATTGCTGCAGAGACTTTGGCTCTGGAAGATGATATACAAATTTTCCTACATTCCTTGCATTGAATACAACCCAAAGTCCTGAACATTAAGTGTAAAACAAACAAAAGAACACTCGCCATGGCTGACTGATATGGCTCAGTGAGTTGAGCACCGGCCTGTGAACCAAAAGGTTGCTGGTTCGATTCCCAGTCAGGACACATGCCTGGGTTGCAGGTCAAGTCCCCAGTTGGGGGTGAGTGAGAAGCAACCACACATTGATGTGTATCTCCCACTCTTTCTCACTCCCTTCCCCTCTCTCAATAAATAAATAAATAAATAAGCAAGCTCTGAAATATAGAAAGAAGATGGCAGAATGTTTTGGGACCTTGGGATCCAAGGAATGACACAGAGGTGAATTTCCTGGACTTACTTCTTGTCTCATAGTATCCCAGATTTGGAGGTGAAGAAGCATCAACCCTGAAATATCAATGGTGCAGACAAGAAAAGCTCCATCAAAGATCTCTCTCCAGCTAAAGGGCTAGGAAAGCAGCAGCTCAGCAAGACAGGAAGGTGTCAGGCAATAACCACTCTACTCCAGGCAAACCCCACAGCCCCAGTGAAACCCACCTAGAAAAGGTGAAATGGGAACTTCTGCTTCTACCCGAAGGAGACTATGAGGCATTCCAGCACTCCCATAGGGTGGTGCCAGAGAAGGCCAAGCAGGGAGCCAGAATTTTCATCCCCAACACCAGTAAGCCTCCCCGTGCCACACACACAGACCATGGAGGCTGTGCAGCCACCTGGCTGTCTTCCCCACCTACCTGTCTACCCCATCTGACATAAGGAGGGAGCACCCCCTCCTGCCTCATGGGCAGTGTCAGAGGAGGTGAAGTGGGGACTCAGGACTTGCGCCTCCTTCTCCAGAGGTAATGAAGCCTCCCTCACCATTGCCTCCATGGGACCACATGATGATGAAAGGACAGAAATTGTTAGAGTCGTTTAAAAAAGGTGTGGGACACAGATAAAGCAGAGGAATGTCTGCTTTCAAACAAAGAAACTCAGTGACACCAAGAACATTTTTTTTTTTTTTGAAAGATCATAAAATTGATAAGTCTTTAGCAAGGAAAAATATGTACAAATTACTAATATTTGGAATGAAACAGGGTATCTCTACAGATCCCGCAGACTTCAAAATGCATGAGTTTTACAAACAACTATGCGCACACGAATGTGAAAACTTTGATGAAATCATCCACTTCCTCAAAAAACACAAACTACCATAACTCACTCAATACAAAGTAGATCATTTGAGTAGCCCTATAACTATTTAGAAAATTGAATTTGTAGCTAAATAACTTGCTAAAAAAAAATCTCAGAGGGTTTCACTGAGGATATCACCGTTCATTTAAAAAGAATACCAATTCTACTCAATCTCTTCCAGAAGATAGAAAACAGGGAACACTTCCCAGCTCATTTTATAAAACTGGTGCTACCCTGATCACCAACCAAGACAAAGAGAGTTTATAAAAATTTTTGGACCAGTATTCCTCTCGAATATATATGCAAAAGTCCTTTAAAATATTATCAAATAGAATTTAGCAATAACTAAAAAAATTATACACCTGACTAAATGGGGTTTATTCCAGGGATATAAGGCTAGTTCAATATTTGAAACTCTGGAAAAGTTTGGCTGTTTCTTTAAAAATAAAACATGCAACTAACATATGATCCAGCAATTATACTTTTGAGCATTTATCCCAGAGAAGCAAAGACTTACATTCACACAAAAACTGGTATCTCATTGTGTATGGTAACTTTATTTGTAATAGCCAAAACTGGAAAGTGACCAGGTATCCTTCAAGGAGTGAATGGCTAAGCAAATTATGGTATGTTCATACAATGGAATACTACTCAGCAATAAAAAGAATCAACTATTGATACATTCAAAAATCTGGATTAATTTCCAGGGAGTGATGCTGAATTTGAAAAGCCAGTTTCCAAGGTAACATAGCATATAATTCCATTTATATCTCATCTTTGAAATGATAAAACTATAGAAATGGAGAACAGACTAGTGGGTACCAGCAGTTAAGAAAGACAGGGAGGTAGGTGGAAAGTGAGTATGGCATTTAAAGGACAAACAACAAGGGCATTCTTGTGATGAAAATGCTCTGTATATTGGTCATATCAATGTCAATATCCTGGGTATGATATTGTACTATAGTTTTGCAAGATGTTATCATTGTTATGCAGAAAACTGAGCAAAAGGTACCTGATAACCTGTCTGCATTATTTTTTATACCTGCTAATGAATCTACAATTATCTCAATATAAGGAAATTAACTTTAAAAATTGTTGAGGACAACAAATGCTTGCTTATGTTGGCTTTATCTATTGATGTACACAGTATTAAAAGTAAAAACAGAGGTATTAATCATATCTACTTATATTCATTTGAAAATAATAATGTACCTAATATATATGAACACAAATAGCATATTATCATGAACAATACATTTTAAAACAAAGGAAAATTAGTGAGAAGGGTGGCCTTGTTTTTCATTTTCCAGATCTCTGTAATGTCTAGCTTAATTGAAGGAAGATTGCCAGATTCTCACACATGCTTCTGTATTCTTTTTCTTGCAAAAAAAAAATGTCGTTTTAGTTGAAGTATCTGAAGACCACTTTGATACATAGTTAGAAAAGAGAGGGTATTTTACTAGCCTTTTCAAATAATTGCAGATTTTTTTTAATACTACCTGGAAACATGACCAATAATGTTGTTTGTTTGTTTGTTTGTTTTTAATTCATTATTTTTAGAGAGAGGGGAAGGGAGGGAGGAAGAGAAAGAGAGAAACATCAATGTATGGTTGCCTTTCACCTGCCTCCAGCTGAGGACCTGGCTGGAGACCTGGCTTGCAACCTGGTTATGTGCCTTGGGAACCAAGTTGACAACCTTTGGGTTCTCAGGCCAGCGCTCAATCCACTGAACCACACCAGCCAGGGTTCCAATGACACTTTAAAAAAAGACTAGTTGTAATGTCAAATCTGAAACTGTATCAATGAACTTTTCATCCTGACATTAAAATCCATTATCTATCTTGCTCCCATGCTTCAGTTTTGGCCTGGCAGAGTCCCTGTAGCGGGGGAAGGGGGTCTGGTACCTCCAGGGGATCCTGGATCACACTTTGAGAATCATGACCCCAATGTTCTGAGTGCCCAGTAAGTGCATGAATTTGCTGATGAAATATTGAAAACTGGGCAGTTCAAAAGCCTGCCCAGAGACCTGGCAGATGAAGCAAGTAGGGGCAAAGCACAGCTCCCCTGGGAGGAGTGGGTGGCAGACATCTGGCAGAATACAGGTCCATTGTGCCATTGTGCTCTGGTGCCTCCCCAAGGTGGCTGGCACTGACCTGGGTGCCAGCATGCTCCATTGCCTCCTCAAGGAGGAAGGGGCTCCTCTGTGGAACACCAGCCTAACGGGTGGCATTTCCAATACGTTTAAAGACATTTTATTCTCTTTTTATAGATGAAGATGCTGCCTGTTTGAGATGGCTGGGATAGGGGGGGTAGAATGGGGACCAGGGTCCAGAACTTCTGACCCTCTTCCCATCCACCTCCTCAGCAGAGCCATGAGTGGCCCCTTTCAGCTGCTATTAACCAGCTTGTACCTTAGCTTTTCTTTTGACAGGAACCTAATGCTTCCCACATGAACCTAAACCAATGAAGCAAAGAGTCCTTTCCATTTCACTGTGAATAGTAACCCAGGAGAGCTCACTGCCCCCAGTTATTATTACAGCAAATAACTAAGTGAGGGTAAAAAGAAGACCGGCATTCTATGTGAATAGAGAAAAACTAAGGCAAGCTTTTAGGTGCATTTGCTTTGAAGCAGCCAATGGTCACTAACTCAAATCTGGGAAGACATCTCAGTAAGAGATGATGAGGTGTGGTCTTTGGTTTTGTTCTGTTTTTTTAGGGAAGGGTTTTGCCTGTTATTCTGAAATACTCTGGGTGAATCTAAGAAGGAATTAGCTGCAAAATGCTCATGAGGGCCCTGATGGGTTTTCACTTATAACTATTGAGGACAGGGTCCCCTTTGTACCCTCCAGTGTGTCCCCAAGTGGGGCTATTGCAGGGCAGTGTGAAATTATGGGCACACAAGAGAGAAACATGGGACCCAATTTCCCCTTCACACCAGGGTTAAGGGGAAGGTGAGGAATATTGAACTAAGTCATTATTCCTTCTTTCATGAGCAATTACACTTAAGCTCTCATGGCTTGAAAACATTCTTTAATATTTTATAATAATCTGACATACCACTGTGTTCAGTATATTTCTAAATATTAAAGTATCAGGCTTTAAAATATACCTATTTAATTCTAAAACTGTGAACTAAATCTAGCCTCTGCTGTTTTGAACAATCTGTTGGTTCAGTTTTTATGGGGAGCCGCAAGCTTAACTCCTTGAGAAATAAGAATTTGTGATGGTTAGGTGTGTTATTAAAAAAGCAACTCTGGGTAACTTAGTGTGAAACACCTTGATCAAATTCGTAAAATGTCACTCAAAATCTGAATTCAGAATTCAGATGTGTTTTGGCTGACTTTATTCAATCTTTGAAAATAAAACAAACAAAAACAAGAAAAACACCCAAGGTAATGTTAAAGCACTGGGAAATGTCACATAAAAGCTGGTGGATTTCTCACTAAAGCTGAGATTTTTACATTTCTCTTTGGAAAAAAATGGAAGAACTGGGTAACAGGGCTAATATTTGGGCTTGGGCGACAATTCTCTGGCCCTGGGAAGCAGCTGCCTCCTCAGGAGATGATGAGCTGGTCTTAAAAGGCTGAGTAGTGGGTGTTCGGTGGGGGGTCGGGGGCACTGGAAACAGAGTGAGTAGTAGAAAAAAAGATTCGTACATGTAAGGTGACCAGCAAGTGGCTTCATGACATAAAAGTATAAAACTTGAGTTAAGAAGAGTAAAAATGAGGTTGGAGAGGCTGAACCAGGCTAGATTTTGGCAATCTTCTTTTTTTTTTTTTAAGATTTTATTTCATTATTTTTAGAAAGAGGGGGAGAGAGGCAGAGAGGGAGAGAGACATCAATGCATGGTCCCTCCCCACCTGCCTCCAGCCACAGACCTGACTGGAGACCTGGTTTGCAACCTGGCCATGTGCCCTGGCTGGGGAATCGGACCTGCGACCCTTGGGTTCACAGGCTGGAGCTTTATCCACTGTGCTACCAGTCAGGGCGATTTTGGCAACTTTTGTATGTGTCCTCACTCGCAGAAGGGGTGCGGGAACTCTCCAGAACTTCTTTTATAAGGGCACTAGTCCGTTTGGGACGGCTCTTCTCTCCTGACTTAATCATCTACTTCCAAATACCATCGCATCAGGGATTAGTTTTGAACATACGAATTTGGGGAGGGGGCCTCAGTGAAAACAAAGTATCTAGAGGTGGAATTTTGGTCATCAGCACATCAGGGTTTGTAAGAAAGAGGCGCTTAAACCCCGCCAGGCAGAGTATGGGGGTGGGGGGAGATGCCTGGGAGCATTATCTTCTGGAGCAATAACACACATTCTCTGCCCACTGCTGGGTATATTTCTGCAGCTCAGACCAAAGGCTGATTGTAGCCTTTTCAACCTAATGGCTTTCTTCTCTTTACCACTTCCTTTCTCACGGTTCTATCTTCTCCTATTTCTTCCTTGTTTTTCTTCCTACTCTGTCATCTTCCCCTTAGCTTTTTATTATTATAAAATGCATCACATATAAGAAGAAGGCTTTTAAACACATATGCCCAGTTTAAAGAAGAGTAACAAACTAAACATAGTACCAACTGAGGAGATAGAACATTCCAGATCGTAATCCTCCCTGATTCTCTCCCCTTGCCTCTCCTCCTTGAATTTTGTGTCCTTTGTTTACATAGTCTTATCATATATAATTATCACTAAACAATATTTTTCTTTCTAGAGGATGTTTGTATAAATGGTGTAAAACTGTCTTTTTTGTGACCACCTTGTTGATGTTGCTTTTCAGTATCATGCTTGTGAAACGTCCCTGTGCAGACACATGTCGTTGTAACCCTTCTTCTGCTGCTCTTTTGTCCACAGTTCACCAACTCTCTCATCAGTAGGCCTTTGGGGTTTCTCTGGGCTGTGGCTGCAATGAGCAGGGTCCTTACCAACACCCCTGTCTGTAGCCAGGCCAACTGCGCCCACAGCTGTACCAAAGATGGGAATTGCTGAATGTCCTACATGGGCAGCCAAACTCCTTTCCAAAGTCCTCGTAGCAATTTATAATCCCGCCTGAAGTCAGCATCTTTTTTTAAATTAAAAATGTTTATTTTCTTGTATAGAAACCTGTATGCATTAACTAACTTTTTACTTCAAAACATACATTTGTTTTAATACTCCATGACCGAAAAAAAAGTTTTTCAACGTCCTTTCCTCACTTGTATTTTAATGTGTCTATTCCACCTTATTTCTGTCTTTTAAGTCACTTGTTTCCTTTCACAGATTCATTCCAAAGGCCAAAGTGCCCTTTTTTGCACTTTTTAGCTCCTGTTCCCTTTTGCTACTCTTCGCTTTTGTTTTCCCCACCCTCTTGTCAGCCACAGGCCCTGAGGAAGAGCCACCCGCATTCCACAGTCAGAATTCCCCATAGATTCACAGGCAGGAGCAACATTCCCCCCATCAGAAAAGCAGGGGAGGGCAGGGTGCTGGCAGCCTCTGGAAAGTCCCACCCTGGGGCTGATCCCCGTTGAACCCAGTGCAGCCTGCTTTGTTTTTTTTTTAAATTATGTGTCATCGGTATACTTAGCCCTTGGGAACGGGAGGATATTGGGGCTGCTGAACTCCCTGTTTCCTGAGTGGAAAGGTAAACAGCACCGGACCAGCTCAGTACATCCCAGGATGCAGCCTGACTGTCTGAAAATAGAAATATTGGCAGCGGGAAGTGCCCCAAGGTGAGCGAGGCAGGGCCTGCAGGCTCTTTGCTGGAAACAGGGGCAGCAATGGCCTTCCTAGAAAGAGCAGAGCAGGTCCCTGCTGGTGCAGGAGGAAGCGGAGCCAGTTCCAGTTCCCCTGTCCCCAGCGTCAGGGAGGGATGCAGGGGCCACAGGCCTCCTGAAAGGGCTGGGGCCCCTTTGTGGCTGGAAAGGCTTTCATTGGCTCCCAGCCACCTGGCTTTGGGCATCTTGTCTCTGGACTGTCTGATAGTTACCCTCAGGGGCATTCCTGCTGGTGAGGGGGCTTCTCTTTGAGGGTTTGTACTGCAGCAAACCTGCCCTTTCCTCTCTCAGTTCCATTTCCACACACTGAGCAACTTTTCAGGCCACAGATGCCTGGGTCCTACCCCCCGCCCCCCCAAATTCCCCACCGAGATGCCGAGGTCAGGGGCCTGGAGTGAGACCAGGCCAGCCTGTAGGGTTTGTCAAAGCTCCCCAGGTGATTCTAATGTGCAGAAAAACACTGCCTGAGTTCAAGGGCATATCCCCCATTTTTTCAGTATTTACTTGAATAACTACCATTCCTGGAAACCCATTCTGGGCCAGAGAAGGTTCACATTAGCTCACAATTAGGCCTGGGTTACTGATAAGGAAACAAAGGCTTAAAGAGGTTAAAGGATTAGCCCAAGTTTGCACAGCAAAATTCGGATTTAAATGATTTAAATGCTGACTTTCCTGACTTTACCAGCTGTGCCCTGACCACTTCATCGCACTGCCCTCCTCTTGGAAGACTATCAGGGAAGGTTCGCAGAATGAGAGTGCCCTTTCATTCAGGGCAGCAAGTGGGTATGACTTAAAACATGAATGAGGCCGAGACAGAAGAATGCACGGGAGTGAGGAAAGAGGAGGGAGTTGCCTGATTTCAGTTTGGGATCAAAATCCACTCTACAATGAAGTCTTTCTTTCTGCGGTTCAGAGAAGCCACAGTCTGGTGCAACTGTCTGGTGCCAGCTTGCGGGGGAGAGGCGGGCCTGGGCCGGATTCCGCCTCCGCTCTGATGGCAGAGACAGAGGTGCTCTCGCGCCCGTGACACCCACAACGTCTTGGTTTGTGCCACTGGGACCAGCCCAGCGCATCCTATCGGTGGCTGGACACCTCATTGCAACCCCCTGACCAGGAGGAGGAGATGAGAAAGCTAAGGAACTGGTGACAGGATTTTAATTTTTCTTGTTACCCATTTCCTTGTGTTTTAGTTTCACGACGGTAAAAAAAAAATACCGAAAATATTGACTGTTGTGTGAGCATTTATTCCACAATCAGGTGATATTGAATTTACAATCTCTCCAAAGGCACTTGCTATAGACTGAGAATCTGTTTTTAAAATTGAAACTATAACGCAGGCTATGTATTAGCATGTAGACCATTTGGCCACTTGAGTTGGGTGAAACCACAGTAGGAATATAGATTTTCTTCTTTTTGAGCTCAGCATCATCACTCCCATACTTGCTTCCCGAACTGCGATGTTTCTCTCCACTTCCCAACACCAGAATTTAAAATAATGGTGGAAACACAATGCCCGGCAAGCATTCTCTGCAATGTTTGCAGGGTGGCCACGCTGTTTTCTGCACCACCATTTCCTTCCCACGATGGCTTCTGTCCTGCCACCTTTTTAGCTTGAGTTGGGGATTCCCACTTCCTGATTTTTGTGAGTCAGAAATGCATCTGGCCTCTCTTTCCTGAAGCCTGGAGCATTATATGAAGATACCTACGTGAAATCTTCCCTTCCTTCCCATGAATTGGCTTTCTTGTCATGCTTTCATCTCCCTGGTTCTGCGGCTGTTACCCCAAACATCAGGGTCAGACACAACTTGACACACTCATCCCTGTGGTGCGTTTGTAGTGTACTGAGAACCAGGATGTCCCAAGGAGCTGATATGCTATTTCTCATTAAATATATCAAGTACCTAGAGCCTTGTATGGAAAGCCTACCAAAGTCTTCCTGACTATTGTCACAGACAAAGTGACTGGCAGCCAAAACACAGTTTAGTTCATTGAAAGGATTCTTTCAAGTATCTCAATCAGCTAGGTCATTAGAAAAAGATCTTGGAAAGACTTTGGCTTATGAAGTCTGACTTAGGCTGCACCTGAGTGCATATGTGTGTGCGCACAGCCACATACAGTCACACAGAAGCGTGATGATGGTCGTATGAACAGGAATGGAATAGGCGGCCATGGTAACAGGGTCTAGCTGAGGCTTTCATGGGTTACCATTGTGTTTCTAAGACGGTGCTTTTCTCCCCTTCCCAACAAGGAAGCATGCAGAGATGACAAATTCCTGGGAGTGGTCACCCTTGGCCACACGGGGTGACGGCAGGCAGGGCAGTTAAAGCTGGGTGCTGAAGAGTCTAGCCCTGGGCATGGACGCCCTCCATGGACATAGGGAGAAGTGCCTTTTCCTTTGGTTGGTTTTTCCCTAGAGAGGCATGAAATTGAGAAATGCAACACCTCGTAGGAGATCAAATGCTTTTTATTACCACCAGTAAGACTCTCAAGCTGGAAGGGAAGACAAACTTAGGTCTACTCAGGCCCATAAAACGATGTGAACTTGGCTTGTTTTACTTCCTTGCGTGGAATTAGATGGGAGTCTTTGTTCCAGCCTGAATGCTATGGACATTGTAGAAAGGGGAAGATGTAAAGAAAGTGCCTGTATGGTGATGTCACCCCAGGAAGACACTTGACCCTGGCAGGAAGCTCTGTGACAGGGGGTGGGTGGCAGGGTGATCCAGAGACCCTGCACTGCCCAGCCCCTCAGGCAGCAGCCCCGTTGTCTGTGTAAAGCTAGTGGTACCTAGACGTTAATGACTTCTACTGGAATCCCTAATGCCAGTGGTACTTTGAAATGTGATCCAAATTGTAGTCCATTAGCCGTAGAAGTCCACAAAACTTTCTAGTACAGCTCTGCCATCAACTAGCCAAGTGACCTTGCCTGGCCAGGCTGTAGGTACCTAAAGTACCAGACCTGATCTTGCCTTCACCTTCAGATCCTGTTACCCCTGTTGACGATAGAACACCCAAACCTATAGAAAAGTTTTCTGAGAGTTTATTTGAGCCCAAATTTTGAGGATATACTTGAAAGCAAGATCTCATCAGATTGAGAAAATTCTCCAGAGAATGGCAGTTTTACAGTTCTTTTCATGCACCAAGAATTCAAAGGAGAAATGCAAGGAAAGTTATATAAATCCATTGGTGGTAGATTAAGGAGGCGAGAGAGAGCAATGCTGGAAACCTCTAGGAGTGGGGAAAAAGCAAAATGGAGAAACACAGAGTTCTTTTACACTGGTGCCTACGGGCATGTATGAGCCAACCTTTACAGCACATAGAAATGGCATTCAGGAAACAAGGTAACAATGAGTTCTGTGGTCTTGTGCTTGCTGCCCACGGTTGTGCCTTCGAGGGGTCTGGAAAAGAAAATTACTCTGACATTTCAAAGGTATGTTATTCAAGATGCACAAACATAATAGACAGGACTCGCTTACGATGAAGATTGACCTTTTATCAAGTCAGCTACAGGTCAGGACTTGACTACCCATGATCCAATTAGTTAGGAATTTTTATGCTCAGACCATCTCGTGTGGTTATTTCCCTCACTGAGTTTGTAAGGCCTATCATGTGGCATCTCTGAGCTTCTTGGGGTGAGTATATAGCCCCTTTCCATCCACATTTCCTGCCTCAGTCCCAGGATCCAGGCCTAGCAACAGACTCAATGTCCACACCTCCACTGGGCTGGACCAGCTCCTGCAAGTAGGGTATGGTGATAGATCAGACAGGTCCTCAGTTTCCTTGTATGTAAAATAAGGATAATAATAGCCCTACTTCATAGGTGTGGGAGTGTTGCAGATTAAATGAGAAGTGTGTAAAACACTTAGCACAATTAGTTGTTGATGATGATGATAATGATGATGATGGTGGTGACGGTAATGACTTACAATCCCACCCACCTGAAGGGTGTTCTGAGCACTCAGCCAATGGTTACCAGGGGAGGGCCCTGTCTTGGCTCTCAACTGGATCCTCTTCCTCTTTCCTCTCGTGGGAACTTTACCCACATTGCTGCATGATTATATCCGGGCATCCTGGGAGACATGCTTTGCTGCAAAGAGCAACCATCCATTCCCCCTGCTGATTCACAGGATTCAACACCTTGACCTTCCTTCCTTTCTTTTTGCCTTTTTAAAAATGTTCAATTAAAGTTGATATACAGTATTATACTAGTTTCTAGTGTACAACATAGGGAGTAGACATTTATATAACTTACAGAGTGATTACCCCAATGAATCTCATATTCATCTGACGCCATACATAGTGGTTACAATATTATTGACTATATTCACTGTGCTATACTTTACGTCCCCATGACTATTTGGTAACTGACAATTTGTACTTAATCCCTTCATCTTTTTTACCCAGCCTCCCAATACCCTCCCACTTGCTTGTCCTCTGAATCTATGAGTTTGCGTCTGTTTTGTTCATTTAGTTATGTATTTATTTGATTCCACACATAAGTAAAATCATATGATCTTCATCTTTGTCCTCCTTCCCCTCCACCACATGGTCCCACCCCTGTAGAAAAACTCTGTTGTGATCAGGCTATTTCCTTTATTTCCCTACAGATTTCTCCCTGCAGCGGTTCATTTTCCCTTGAAACTGAATTGGCTCTCACTGTGCTGGTGTTTCACTATTGAACTGATTTATACTCAGCAGTGGGTTTCTCTGGACTGTATACCAACGGTCAGATTGCCGGGTTCTAAGAAAAGCATAGATTAGCAGTAATAGAAATCGCTGAATAGTTTCCCACCAGTAAAGTATGAGTGGATGAGTTGCTCCATATCCTTGTTGATACTTTATCATGTTGGACTTTTAATTTTAGTCATTCTGGTGGGTGTATAGGAATATTTCGTTATGATTTTAATTGGCATCTCTTGACGCAGTCCTGATGCTAAGTAACTTGTCGATGCTTACACAACCATTTGGATATCCTCTTTGGCAGTGCCTGTTTAAGTCTTTTGCTTATTTAAGAAGCTGGATTATCCTTTCTTTTTATAGATGCTCTCTACATATTCTGGACACGAATACCATATTAGATGTATTGTGAACACCCCTCTAAAAAAGAAATTTAAAAAATCATTCAAAACTCAAATAAAAATGAAAGGGATGGATCCTCAAGGCCCACTACTAGCTGCTCCCCGAACTGAGATGCCCCTGGGTTTACATCCCTCCTTGGCATTGATCCGCGGCAGGCTCACCATGAGGTTTCATTACGGAGGCCTCCCCTAAGGATACCTTAGCATTGACTTCATTTCAGGTGTTTCACTTGGGCTGCAAAGTCCTCCGTGCATGAATTGAGTGTGTGAACAGAATGACTGTTGACATGGTTGTGGATGGAAATGGCTATAGAAGCAGGACGGGACAAGGCCACTTGGAAGCAAGAGCAGGTTTTTGAACCCAGCCCTTGAGCAGATGTGGTGCTGAAATCCCGGTCGGTGGTCAAAATCCCTAGTTACCGCTGAACTGCGGGGGATGGAAACCAGTAAACTACAGAGTAGCCCCTCTCGGCCACCGGCCTCAAAGGCAACCTATTCAGTGTTAAGACAAGGAAGAATCAATCTGGACGCTCTAGAGAACAACCTCCGTGCAGCTTGTCATTAATTGAAGTTTGGACGGAAGTGCTAGAATCACTCATAATTAATTAATAATTAACTGCTGGGCTAAAATGAGTACCTAGAAAGCTTACAAAATGGGACTTCACATCTCTGTCTGCCGTGGCTGCTGGGTCCACTCGAGAGAGGCTCAAAGAAAATCTGGGACCGGAATAGTGGGGTCAGTAGAGCTGGGCCAGAGACCATGGCCCTCACTTGGGTTGACTTCTATTGTAAAGCTCCTTCTGCCAAAGAAGTGACGCCTCTGTTCAACTTACCGCTTGCTTTTTCAAATCTTCCTGAAGGAGGAGACTTCTATCTCTTTCACTCCACCCTGCGCTATGATTGGTGGTCCTATTGTCAGCCTTTGCCATGTTGCCATAAGCATCTCCATGGGGCAACCTGCCTTGGTTGTCCTCATACCCCAGCTTCTGCCACATGACTCACCATGGGGCTGAGCTCAATGTGTTTAAGGCCGAATTGCCGTGAGAAACCTATTGAGATGTTTTCATGGTTGATTTTGATACAACTGTAATCAGTTGCAAGAAAAGACTCTAAAGGTACGATTTAGTTAAGCAGGTGGATCACTGTATTTTTTTCCAACATTATTTATTTATTTATTTATTTACAGGTGGGTTTTTTTTTTTTTTTTTTTTTTTTTTTTTTTTTTTTTTTTTTTTTTTTTTTTTTTAAGATTTTATTTATTATTTCCAGAGAGCAGGGCAGAGAGAGAGAGGCAGAGAGGGAGAGAGACATCAATGTGTGATTGCCTTTCACCTGCCTCCAGCTACAGACCTGGCTGGAGACCTGGCTTGCAACCTGGCTTGCAACCTGGTTACGTGTCCTGGCTGGGAATCAAACCAGCCACCTTTGGGTTCGCAGGCTGGAGCCAATTCACCAAACCACACCAGCCAGTGCCTAATCATTACATCTTGATCAAGTCTTTACCCAGCACATAGTAGATGCTTATTTAATGTCTTTTGATTGACTAAATGAAATGAATGTTAGGTGTTCATACAATGAAATTAGACAGAGGTAGAATAATCACAGAAGGGCCAAAAAACATGCCCTGGAGTGCTTTTCCCTTCCAAAGCCTGGGTTTTCACAGGCCAGTTCAATCAAAAAACAAAAAGTGGAAAAGCTGGCAGTCAGGGCTTTTAAAACAGCAATAATGATCACCAAGTGGCTCCATCAGAACTGTGAATGAGAATGTTAGGTTGGCACAGAATTAGCATAAGAACAATCTTTACATGACCGACATTTAGCTTTTTGAAAATCTCACTGCATTGTCCTCATTTTCCTCATTTTGCCAAAGCAAGATGCACCAATTGACATGGAGCTAAACTACCTGCCTTCCCCTCCAGACGTCTCATGGACAGAACCTGGAGCTGTAGGGCAAGGCATCAGCTGTGCCAGTGCCACCCAAGAGAACTGCAGCCTTGTTTTTGGAGTGCTCCCAGGGACAGTGCCCCTCCTGGTTCCTCACTGTCTCCTACCGAGCAGCACAGGACAGAGAGGTGGAATTATCTCTCTCACGGAACAGCACCCAGGGCCCTGGCTCCTGGACTCCTGCCCACCTTTCCCCAAGCCAAGGAACAGTTCCCACAGGGATTAGCCCGAGGCCCAGTCTGCCTTCCTGTCAGCAACAGTGGTGCATTTCCTTCCCTTTTCTCTGCACCCACCTGGAAAAGCTGCGGCCTTGCAGCCGCCTGACTGCCTCCCCCCACAGCACCACCTCCCCACTCCTGCCTCCCCCGCCCCCCTCTGCCCCCCGCCCTGCAGCAACTGGTGATGGCAGACAGAAGCCCGCAACCCAAAGTTGGGGTCTGGCCCTGGGCCCTGGTCCTGGATCCGTTTGCCCCTGACCTCATAGCAGCCCATTACTGACCCTTCTGGCACAGCCTCTACTCTCGGACTCCTGCAGGGTGGAGGGAAAGGGGTGCTTATTCTGTGCCTTTGACCCTCGCACGCACAGGATGCAGGAAAAAGCCATCTTCACTCCCTGCGGCTGGGAGACCTGGCCCTCCGCACGGGTCATATGGAAGAAAATGCAAAGATTGAGGACAACGAGCATTTATAAGAACGTTCACTTATATTTGCGCACAGAGGATGACATTCGAAGGGCCCTGAAAGGCAGATGTAACGAGTTTTACAATTAAGTTGCTTTTCGGGACATTAAGATAGGAAATAGGATCTAGTGCTGTGGTTTGCTCCTTTTCATCAGGCCCTTGTTTAGATATATGTGTGTGTTTTCTCAAGTTGGCATTTTCAGAGTTATGCAACAGTTCCCCTTGGCCTATAACCAGACTTCCAGATTAGTGGGAGGTGCCCCGCACGAGAGGGGAGCAGGCTGGGGTATCCACGTGACTGGGCTCCTTGATCTGTGTTCTCTGAGGAAAGCTTGGCTTGTAGTTCGGGAAAGAGTTGCTTGCACTTGGGTCCTTGTACCCATATTTGAGCCTTTGGGGCCAATACCTGGAGCATCTCCAGTTCCATTAAAGGTAGGGACTCTATCACAGTTGACCCCTTGCAAAGAATGTGGAATGCGTTGGAATGCCTAGACTGGCAGGAGCCACTTGAAAGTCAAAATTTCCAGTTCTTCAAGTTCCTGTGTCAGTGGTGTGCGCAGCCCTGGATCAGAACAGGATGATTTCTGGAAGCAGTGTCTTGCGGAGCCCACATCTTAATGGTTTCCCCTCTTCTCTCACGTGCCTCCTTCTGCTGAATTACCAACCTCCTAGCTGCTCACTAAAATGAAAATTATGACAGTTTCTCCAAGATTTGCCAATGTGGTGGAAAAGAGATTACAGGCAGGACTGAACCTTTCAAACTTCTTTTAGTAGAATACAATCTGTCATTGTAGAATACTGTAACTCCCCTGAAATACAAACCAACCAGTCCCTTCCTGGCCTGCTGTGGGCTTCCAGTTTGCAATGAGGATTAATGGCTCCAAACTCTTAGATTCCTAGTGAAAGGACGATAGAAATGCAAAGCACCCAGCTATTGCTGCACCTCTCCTAACAGGAAAAACAAGGCCTTAACTTCCTGCTCCTGAGGGGTCAGAGGGGGAGGCCCAGCCTCAGCTCCTGGGGGAAGGCAAACATTTCTGTTCAAGGAAAGGAACTTAATCTTTTGCAATATGTGGGGTCTATTGAGGGAAGGCCTTTCAGGAGCTGTGGGGGCTGGTGGTGGGTTGGAGTGTGCCAGTCAGTGTCAGCTTACACCCCAGAGAGCCCCACCTACCCTTGGCTTCTCAATCTGATTGTAGTTCTAATGGGAGGTTAGTAGGACAAATGGAAAACATGACAAACAGCATAGGAATGTGAAAGTGTTGCCTGTGACTAAAACAAACCACTTTACTCAGTTTCTTGTCCCTTGACCTTCTATTTTCCATAAAGGAGTAACATTGATTTTTCTTATTATATTACTCATTCAAAAATTCAAATGTTAAAAAAATACTGAAAAGAAAGCTGATCTCTACCACTCTGAGATAACAGCTATTAAGATCTGGTGAACATTCTTCGAGATAGGGGAGTGAGTGTGCATGGGTATGTTCCATTGTATGTGAGAATTATAATTTATTGTATCTGAATTGATACATTTAATATGCTTCTAATATTTTACTATTGTAAACTATAATGCAATGGATATTTTTTGGCTGATTATTTACTTAAAAGTAAATGTCTAGAAATTAAATGGCTGCCTCAAAGGGAAAGTTTATTTTAAATTTCTGATACAGATTATTATTCAGCCCTGCAGTTTATAATCTCATCAGAGTATGATGATGGCAATTTCCTCACATGCTTGCAATGCTAGACTCTGAGGTGCTTTCTAAACTTTGCCAAGATGAAGAATATATATTATATAAAACTTTTAATTGGTATTTCTTTGATTGCTTGTGATGATAACCTGATAACCACTGGACTGATTGATATCAATCACCACATTCATTTTGGCTTTGGTTTGTTTGTTTGGTTTTTTTTTGGTTTTATTTTTGTACATTTTTAATTGTGGTAAAGTATACATAAAATATATGATGTTAGTCATTTTTAAGGGTACAGTTCAGTAATGTTAAATACATTCATTTATTGTGCAACAATCTCCAGAACTCTTTTTATTTTAAAAATTAAACTCTGTACCTAGTAAATAAGAATGCTCCATTTCCCCCTCATCCAAGCCCCTGAGAGCCACTTATCCTACTTCCTGACTCTATGAATCTGACTAATCTAGGTATCACATACAAACAGAATCATACAATATTTGTATTTTTGTGACTGACTTATTTTACTTAGAGTAATGTCCTTAAGATCCATCTATGTTGTAGCACGTGTGAGAATTTCCTTCATTTTATGGCTGAATAGCATTCCAATGTGTGTGTGTGTGTGTATCACACTTTGTTTATCCAGTCATCTGCCAATGGATACTTAGTGGCCTCCACTTTTTGGCTATTGTAAATAATGCTTCTATGCACATGGGTGTGCAAATATCTCTTCAACATCTTGCTTTCAGTTTCTTTGGGTATATGCCCAGAAACAGAATTGCTGCATCTATGGTAATTTTATTCTTAATTTTTTGAGGAACCACCGTATCATTTTCCATAGTGGATGCGTCCTTTTTCATTCCCATCAACTATGCCAAAGTGTTCAAATTTCTCCAAGTTCTGGCCAACTCTTATTATTTTATGTTGTTGTTGTTGTTTTTTTTTCAAATAGTAGTCATCCTATTGGGTGTGAGGTAGTTACCAGTGTTTTTTAACCTTATATAAATTGAACCATTCAATATGTATTATTCTGTGTCTGACCTCTTTTCTTTAATATTATTTCTATGAGAATCATTTGTGTTATTGTATAGAACAATGTTTAATTAATTTTCAATGCTTTATAACATTTATTAGGTAAATTAGTATTTATCTACTGTAATGTTGAGGAACTTTGGGGCTGTTTTTAGTTTTTAATTATTATGGCTACTGCTAGAAGGAACATTTTAAATGTCTTTTTGTGATCACATGTATGCACTTTGTTGAATATATACTTAACAGTAGAATTTCTGGATCATAATGTATATATATACATATATATATTTAGCTTTAGTAGATACTATCAGTTTTCCAGATTTGTTGTACCAATTTGCACACCTAGCAATAGCATATGAGATTTCTTGTTCTACTTCCTCACCACTTAGTTGCTTTAATATTAGCCATTCTGGTGGGTAAAGATTATTATCCAATTGTGGCTTCAATTTGCATTTCCCTGGTGAATAATGAGGTTGACCACCTTTCCAGATATGTATTGGCCATTTGGACACTCTCTAGTGATCTGCCTGCTAAGTTTCTTATCTTTTTTTTTTTTTTTTTTTTGGTATTTTCCTTTTTTATTTTAGATTTTTAGTATTAGTGTAGAGGACTCCTTTATTCATTCTGAATGAGTCCTTTGTTAGAAATATATATTGCATATCTTTTTTTCAGTCTGGGTTTGCCTTTTCATTCTCTTAAAATGATATCCTTTGATGAACAGAAGTTCTTTATTTTCCTGTAGTCTAATTTATCAGTGTTTTATGATTAGTGACTTTCATGTCCTGTTTAAGAAACCTTTGCATATCTTGATTACACAAAAATATTCTCCTGTGTTTTCATCTCAAAGTGTCATTGTTTTACTTTTCACATTTAGATCTATAATCCAGCTGGATTTTCCTTTTAATCATGTGAGTTAGAGATTAAGATGAGGTTTTCTCTATATCGATATTCCCTGACCCAGATTCACTTACTAAGAAGACTATTCTTTGCCCCACTGTGCTACAGTATTGCCTTTGTTATCATTCGTGTCCACTTATTTCTGGTTGCTCTGTTCTGTTCAATTGATCTATTTTTCTCTCATGCCAATACCACGCTCTCTTATTCACCTAGCATCCATTACTTTGGGATAGCTAGTGTAAGCCTTTCTTCTTCATGATCACCTTGGCTATTCTTGCCCTTGGCTCTTTGTATTTGCATATATAATTTGAAATAATTTGCCAAGTTCTACAGTAAAAACAAAGAAACAAATCTGCCAGGATATTTTTGAGGTTTACATTGAATTTCTGGATTGATTTGGGGAAAATTGGTATCTTTAAAATGTTATGTGCTTCAACCCATGAACATGGTATACCCCTCCACTTAGGTTTTTCTTCAAGGTCTTTAAATTATGTTTATAGTTTCTACATAGAGATCTTGCACATCTTTGTTAGAATTATTTGCATTTGTTTTTTTATGCTATTGTATATAGTTTCAAGTTTGGAATTTAATGTTCTAATTATTTCTTGTGTATTGGCCTTGCTTCCAACAGATTTCCTTAATTTACCTATTAATTCCAATAGTTTATACATAGATTAGGCTGACTAGATCATTAATTTTCAGTCCTCTTTACTATTCAAGTATTTTCTTCTAAACTATTCATTTTAAGACGATACATTTTCCTACTGACCTTAGCTGCATCTCACATGTTTTTCATGCAATATTTTCATTATCTGTAAGTTAAAATATTTTCTAATTCTATTGAGATTGTCTCTTTGACCATGGTTTATGTAGTAGTGCATTACCTAATATAATAAAATTGGGGAATTATCAACTTATTTTTTGTTATTGATTTCTTAATTCCATTTTAGTAATAGAGAAAGTCTATTATTTCAATCCTTTGAAGTTGTTGAATTTGTTGTGCAGCCCAGCACTTGTTCAATTTGGTAAAAGATCTATGTGAACATAAAAAAACATATATATTGTACAGTTGTTGGGCACAGTATTGAGAATATTTAAGTTAGGTCAAATTTGTGAATTATGTGTCAAATCTGTGTCTTTACTGGCTTGTTGTTGTTTGCTTTGGTCTACTTGCTCTATCAGTTTCCGAGAAAGGTGTGTTAACATCGCTCACCCTGATTATGGATTTACAGCACAGTAAAGAGGTTATTAAATTGTCTCCTGACTTCTGTCATGTCTGATAAAATGTTAACTGTCACTCTCTTCATAGCTTGTTTGGGAATATGTAGCTTTTAATATTTTCCTTTGTATTTTGTTTTCAGCAGTTTTACTAGTTGTACCTGGGTATGGTTTTCTTTGAATTTATTCTGCTTGATGTTTGCAAAACTTGGATCTGTCATTTGTCAATTTCAGAAAGTCTCCAGCTGTTACCTTCAAATATTACTCTTGTCCATATGCTTTTCCCTCTCTGGGACTCCCGTTACTCTCTCATGAGATCTTTTTACATCCTGTCTCATCTGTTTCTTACATTCTTTCCTCTACTTTTCTGATCTTTTAAAATCTCCTTCCTTTAGTTTTAATGTTTTCTTCTGAACTCTTTAAGATCACTTATCCTAGGCAAAGAAGGGGAACAATTTAGTTAAGGAACTAACATGGATGACCCATCGACATGGACAACATGTGGGATTGACTGTGTGGGGGATGGAGAGGGTGGAGAAGGGGAGAGCAGGGGTGGGGAATGGGATGAATATAATACAACAACAATTAAACTAAATTTTAAAAATATCAAGCCATGGCTGGTGACTTTGTGGTTAGGGACCAGCCTGCGAACCCAAAGGTTGCTAGTTTCATTCCCAGTCAGGGCACAAAACCAAGCTGCAAGCCTGGCCTCTAGCCAGATCCTTATTTGGAGGCAGGTGAAAGGCAACCATACATTGATGTTTCTCTCCCTTTCTTCCTCCCTCCCTGCCCTTCTCTCTAAAAAATAATGAATAAAATCTTTTCTTTAAAAATTTTTAAGAAATCACTAGTCCTCTCTTAGGCTGTATCTAATTTGCTATTAATCCCATTAACTTAGTTCTTAATATCAATTTTATTTTAGTTCAGTCATTTTCATTTGCTTACTTTTTAAAATTTGACATGCAATTGATATAAACCATTGTATTTGCTTTAGGTGTATAACATAATGATTTGATATATGTATACACTGCAAAATGATCACCACAATAAGTTCAGTTAACCTAGTTATTATTATTTTTTAAAAGATTTTATTGTATTATTTCCAGAGAAAGAGAATGGGAGAGAGGTGGAGAGAGAGAGACATCAATGTATGGTTGCCTTTCACCTGCCTCCAGCCACAGAACTGGCTGGAGACCTGGCTTGCAACCTGGTTATGTGCCCTGGCTGGGGAATTGAATAACCTAGTTATTTTATAGATTCCAATTCTTTGGTAAAATTTTCCATTTTGTCATCTATTTTATTGATCATATTGATCAGTTATTTTATTTTTTAAAAGATTTTATTTATTTATTTTTAGAGAGAGGAGAAGGGAGGGAGAAAGAGACGGAAAGGAGCATCAGTGCACAAGACACACATCAATCCGTTGCTTCTTGCATGCCCCCAACTGGGAACCTGCCCTAATCAAACTGGAAACCATTTGCTCTCCAGTCAGGTGCTCAACCTGCTGTGTGACACCAGCCAGGGCTAATCAGTTATTTTATTTTTATTTTTATTTATTTATTTTTTTAAAAGATTTTATTTAGAGAGAAAGCAGGGAAGGGAGAGAGGCAGAGAGGGAGAGAGACATCAATGTATGGTTGCCTTTTACCTGCCTCCAGCTACCTGGCTGGAGATCTGGATTGCAACCTGATTATGTGCCCTGGCTGGGAATCGAACTAGCAACCTTTGGGTTCTCAGGCCAGTGTCTTATCCACTGTGCCACCAGCCAGGGCTTAATCAGTTATTTTAAAGTCCCTGCTGATAATACCAATGTTTGGATCACCTTTAGATCTGTTTTTATTGCCCCTTTTTCACTTTGTTTCTGAACATTAAAAAAAAAAAAAAAAAAAAAAAGTCACTAAATTCTACTAGTTAAGTCAGCGTTAAATCCATGGAGCAAATTCCAGGTCTCTTTCTAGCTTGGACAGCCTTTTAGCCATCTTTCTTTAACTCTTCATATTTTCTGTAACTGCTCTCTAATACACTCTTGGATGTTTGATCTCATCACTGCTTCCCTCATTGTCAGCTGATGACCTAGATCTCTGAATTTATTAAGGTTTGAATTTATTGAGGCCTCCACCTCCGGATTTCTCTATTTTGTTATCTCTCTTCTCTTCCTTTACTCTTGATGGGGAGGAAGACACGTTTCTCCTCTTCTGGCAAAGAATCTCTGACCTGGATCTCATCTGAGTTGACTCCTCCTAGGCCTTGCCCTATTAATTATCACTCCTCCTTCTTGACTCTCTTAATCTCCTCTGGTTCCTTAGGTTTTGTCACTAAACACAATCAAGTCTCCCCATCCCCAAACACATAAACACACAAACAAATCTTGTTTCGATGCCTATAATGACTAAAACTTCTGAGTAGTCATGACAATAAACTTTTCAAAGGAGTAATTTGCATTCATTTTCTTAACTACCTTACCAACCACTCATTCTTGGAAATTTAGTTTCTGGACCCACTACTTATGGAGACTCTTTTCAATAGCTTCCTTTGACCTAAGTCTGAAATGCAAAGGCCTCTTCCTTTGTGCTCTTCTTTGACCTCTTTGTAACATGGTCAATTGCTTCTTGACATGTCTTCCCCTTCTGGCTTCTTCAACATTTTTTCTTGGACCTTCTGCTTTTCTAACAGGCAATTTCAGTTTTCCTCACTACATCATCCTCCTTCTTCCACTCTCAGAGTGGATGTTCTCCAAGTCTCTGATCTGAGCTGTCTCCATTTTTCTTCTCTTTCTGTTCTATCCCCTTTAACTGCCACATTCACATTCACAACTTCTTTTATTATCGAAAAGGAAATGACTTCCAAAAATGTATTTCCAGTTCCATTTTCACTCTTAACTCTTAATTCCAGCTACCTATTGGACATCTGTCTATGGACATCCTGCTAACCCCTCAAAAGCATCATGTCTGAAATAAGATAGTTTTTCCCCAAATAAACTTCCTTTCCTGACTATCCGCCCTCTGTTCCAGGTGCCAAGAAGCTTCCAGTAAGTAAATCAAGCCTAAAACATCTGTAATCATCATTGATTTATTGATTGATTGATTTTTTTTAAAGATTTTATTATTATTTTCAGAAAGAGGGGAAGGGAGAGAGGAAGCGAGGGAGGGAGATATCAATGTATGGTTGCCTTTCACCTGCCTCCAGCCATGGGCCTGGCTGGAAACCTGGCTCGCAACCTGGTTATGTACCCTGGCTGGGAATCAAACCAGCGACCTTTGGGTTTGCAGACCGGCACCTTATCCACTGTGCTACCAGCCAGGGTTTCATTGACTCATTTTCTTGTTTTGCCCTCCAACAAGTCATACACAATGTTCTATTAATCTTGTCAATGTAAGAAACATTTAAAACTGTAGAGAATTTTTGTAAGTTTATTTGAGCCAAACTGACATTGCCAAGAAGCAAAACCTCAACAAACAGATAATATTCTGGAGAATGGCTGCTTAACACCTTATTTTATACATTACAATCAAAAGAGGGGACATAGGGGGTTACATGAAATACATTAGGAAGATGAGAGAAAGCACAGCAAGGAACTCTCTGGGATTAGACAAAAAGTAAAATGGAGAGAGATAACTTCTTTTCATTGGTGGGCATACCACAGTTAACAATGAACATTCACGCACATAGAGAACAAGGTAACTGAGGAATTCTGGTGGTCTCTTGTTCTAATTTGAGATTGTACCCTGAAGGGTCTGGAAAAAGGAAACTATTTGACATTCCAAAGGTATGTTATCTTAGATGCAAAAAGACAACAGACAGGCTCAGTTAAGCTAAAGACTGACCTTTGTTAGGGAAAAATACCAGCTAGGACAGGGCTACCTGCTGTGAACAGTTTTTAATTATTAAATTTTCATTTCGCACCATCCTTTGTAGTTTTTAGGTCTCTGAGTTTGTAAGGCTACCAGGCAGACCTCCCCTGAGCTGGTCAGGTTTAGTATATAGCCCCTTTTCTTCTACAATCTTTAAACTATTTTTACATGTGCCTCTTCCTCTCATCATTACTAGTCTTTACTTTTGCAATGTACTATCATTCCTGTGTCTATATCTTCTAATCTATCTGGCTTGCTGCTACTAGATTAATATTGCTTAATATGTGTTGACTGAATAACCAAAGAACAGTTCTAATTATGTTACCTGCTAGCTACCTCCCTACTGTTGACTAAATGAGATTCAGATTTCTAAGTGAAATTTAAACCAAGTAAAATTCAGCCTTATGAAATCTAGTTCTAGGATTTATCTGTATTTATGCTTTGGATCTTCTATATATTCCGTGTTTCAATCAAATATACCATCCATCATTTTCAAGTTATGTGCAGCAATATAATAGTGACCTTCAGGAGGTTAATACTTGTTCTTTGATTTTAAAAAATGGTTTTATTAATTTTAACCAATGCCAACTAGGTTTTCTGCATAATTTCTCAAAGCTTTTACTATTCTAAAGTGCACTGTGAATTTTCAGTTGAGGGAGAAAGTATGTGGTATTTTCCAATGCTATGGAACCGAGATTCTTATTTAAGGGAAATCACTTATCTCACTAGATGCTGATGTTCCCAGGAACACATTTTGAAATAGGATGATATAGATGCTATGTTATTTCCCAACCATACCCCCTTTCTAACATCATTCTCTTAAATTAGAACAGTGGTTCTTTCCACGGTCGATTTTGCCCTCCAGGAGAAGATCGGCAATGACTGGAGAGATCTGGGCTGTCAGACTGGAAGAGATGTCTAATGGGTGGGTAGAAGCCAGAGATGCAGCTAAACACCCTACAACATGCAGGAAAGGCCCCCACAGCAAAGAATTATCCTGGCTTAATGTCATACTGCCAAAGGTTGAGAAACTTTGGTATAGATCAACAATTTTCAACCGGTATACCGCAAGAATTTTTAAAACTTGCAAAACTTGACTCTTCAGTCAGGTGCCCTGACCTTTCCTCTTGTATTGTCAAGTAAAAAAGTGTCAACAGCCAACACAATAAGAGCTTCTGGTGTGAACGAATCAAAATTGTACCTCTTTTCTTGTCAGATCAGCAAAACCTAATTTTCTGGTGTGTCGCAGAGTGTCAGTAATTAGTTTACGTTTGCCATGAGATGAAGAAAGGTTGAAAATCGCTGATCTACGTTATCTTCTCCTCAGTTCTTCTCCCTGCCATTCAAAACTGTCTCCATTACCTCCAGTCCAGACCCAGTGTTGTCTCTTCCATGAATGCTTGGTTTTACCCTTCCGAACATCTACAGTACTTGCTCTATTTCACTCTTACAACATTTATCTAATTCTTTCCCATATTATGTACATTCTAGACTGTAATGTTTATGAGCAGGGACCAGGTTGCAATTCATTTCTTCCCCTTTTCTCCATCTAACTAGCACAGTAGTAACAAGCAGCGTGTTCTTGCTTGAAGAACAAAATGAGCTTTATTTAACTTCCTTTTTAGTCACCAAGTAAATGTAATCATCCACCCAATCTTGTCAGTTTTTCCTTCTTGTTTCTACCCCACATTTTGCCTTTTTCTTTCATGTCTGTTGCCACTGCCCTCTGTCCCTGCAAGGACAAGGAGGAAGCTCCACTCTGGCGCCTGGACAGGCCTCGATTTGACCCTGGCTCTGTCCCTGCCTGCGTGCTTCCAGGTGAGGCATTTGCCCTTCCCAGGAAGTGTAGCCCTGCCTGCCACCGCGAAGGTGATCGTATCTGCCTCGCTGGGTTTTTCTATGCATCAGAGATAAATATATAAAAAACCTGAATCTCAATGTGCACGAATAAATAGGCTCTAGTAAGGAGTGTCTGAAGGGTTCTTCCTACCCCCAGCCCCTGCTCCAAAGACTTTTTCTTTGGTTCACCACCCCCCACCCGCCACGAAGCCTAAGCTGCTGGTATTCAAAGCTTTGGATCTTCGTTACCAATTTACTCAAAGAAACTCATCTCTAATTCTCCTTCCCAAACCTTCAGCTGCCGACAAACTGGTCCATTCACTATACTTCAAATAGGCCTGGGCATTCCCATCTGCATGGCCTAGGTCATGGCGTCCTCCGCTTCGGGAACACCACTTCTGTGCAAAAATCCTCTTTATCCTCCACCTCAGTCTTGCCGGGTTGCTCCACAAAGCTTCCTACATGCCTTCACCTATAGGAACCGTTTACTTTTCCGCACATTTGGAGTCCTCTTTTTTTTCACTAGTGAGCCCATGACCTTTCACTGCCCGATGAGATTTCTCACATAGGGACCTATTAAAATACACCTTGTAGGATCATCTAGCTTTCTGTGTGTTTCCTCGCTCTCTCATTTTAGATTGTAAGTGCTTGAAGCTGATGCCCATACTTTATCAAAGCCCCCTTGCATGTCCTGGAAGTTCCAAAGATATTCAGTTTAAAATGCCCAGTCTCCTCTTGCCTTGGAGCATGTCTTCACATGTCTCCTCCTTATCCACATGCCCACCTTTTGGTGTTCCTCGGGCATAGGCCTAAATGAAGAGTGGCATCCAGGCCCTGGATTTAGCCTGGCTGAAACAGGGCGGCCAGGAGAGGGGGGTGCAGCACCCTGGGCTCGGAGGGAATAAAGGCCATGAGACACTAGCATTTTAACTAATAATTTCAATGGCTTATCCAACATAATCCTCCTGATTTGGAAGGATTAAATTCCACTTGATAAAACTACCAATCCATGTGGAAAGCTGTCTCATGTGCTGCTCCTATGGTTACAGCAGGGACAGGAAGGGCCATCCAGCAAAGTACCCAGCAGATAAAAGTCGCTGTCCCCAGGCAAGGTGCCAACAACACCAATTAGGAAATAACTTCAAACCTATCAGAAAAGGAATAGTACATCGTACACCCCATGCAGCCTTTAATCACATTTACCTTTTCTGCCTATTTTATTATTTGTGCTCATATTTTCTCTCTCTCGCTCGCTCGCTCTCTCTCTCTCTCCTGCTTGGCTTTATTCTCTTAGCTTTATTCTTGGTCAGCCTCTTCCTCCAAGTTGGCAGAGGTACCCTCTAGCCAGGCTGGATTAATCCAACTGGTTTATCAACTCCAGCAGAAATAGAGCACTTATTTTCCAGTGATTGCAACAAAATCCCAGGAGTGTCCCTAACTGGCCGGCACCTGAACCAGTCAGGGCCCAGGAGGGCAGTACTCTCCCTGGCCAGTCTTGGGCTATCTGCTCCCTCTGGGCCAGAAGTGGGGGGTGAAGTCCCTCAGCCATGGACTGAGAATGGAAGGAAATAAGGTTCCCCAAAGAGACCTTGGAGGGACTCTTACCAGCACAAGGGAGGGGATGTTGGGAAGGCTAACACAAAACTTCACAGTACAGGTAACACAGGGCACCTGGTATCAGAACACTGGCTTTGAGATGCACAAATAACCCGCAGCCTGACCTCTGTGTTCTGACAACCTCTCTCCCCTTCCCACAAAGCACCTCACAGGAAAGAAAACCCTGAAGGGGAGGCCTCTCTCCCTGTGACCTTGCTCCTGGCCTGGGAGGTGTTGTGTGTACCTGGTGAAAAGGTGAATAAGCCCTGCAAACTTCTGGAGGTGGCGCCCTCCATTGGGCCAGGTCTGCTTCACCATCTCTCCCACCATCCCAGGCAGGCCCCACAGGGACGTGTCAGTCACGGTGGTGTGTTACCTCATGTCAGATGGCAACTGCATGCGTTGTGCACGTATGCTGACAGGAAAGCTCTAGCAATCTGCTTATCTGGATGCCACCCTTGCTGAGTAAAGGGTCATTATCAGAATTATTCACACAAAATTATAGCAGTTGGAAGTTGGCAGATTATTCATTACATCACCCTTGTTTTAGTCACTCAGCATACACTGAACCTCCCACTAGCTCCTGCCCTTACCCCTCACCCCTGCCTCCACCCCCTCCCTCCCCTTCCCTGGCGCCTGAGAGGCTCCCCTGCCCCTACCCACTTCTGGAGTGAGAAGCTCAGGTCAGCCTCAGTCATACATAGTCTTTCCTATGGCCCAGGACCCCCTGTCGCATCAGCACTTGGGCCAGGGCGAGCAGTGCTAGTGCTACACACCAGCCGGCCTCCAGCGCAGGCCTGGGGTTCGTCCCTGTTGAACCCCTTCCTGCCACGATCCCATCGCTGGCTTTGATATCAGATGTCAAAACAAGCAAACAAGCAACATAATTGGCCTGTTAAATGTCAAGTCTGGTTCCCACATCACTGGCTGCTCACTTAATTCATGTCTCGTAAAGGAAAAGGCACAAGTACTCAGAGGAGGAGGTAATTTCAAGAACCCTTAGACCCACCGAAATGTTCCCGGGGTTGCTGGCTTGTGCCAATCCTGGCCTCCACCTTCACCGCACCCGCCCCTCCTGCCCCTCCTCATCCCACAAGCCTGCACATGCCGTCCGAACACACTCAGAGCTCACCCGGCACAGATGCATTCCCATGCAAAACCCTACCAAACGGAGGCTGGAAGCTGTGGGAAAGAGGCGGGAATAAGAATGCAGTTAACAAGGTGGGTTCAAAGGCGTGGGCTCCTCGCTACCACCATCCAATAATAACGCCTGGACGCCAAAGCCAGATCAAGGCTTGTGGGGAAGGTAGAAATACCCTACAGCTTGTTTATTGACTTATTTCCAGAATGGGTTTCAAATTCCTAACATGTATAGAATTTCAAACAATGCTTTAGAATCAGGCAACATTTCCCTGCCCTATCTCATCTCTGGGAGCAGCTTCCTAGAACACAATGTCTTTGGGGCAGGGGCTCGGGCCATTAACTTGTTAAGGTTCTAAGAGGGACAGATGTTCTATTTGTGCCTATAGGCCCAGAAGCCAGAGATTTGGAGTGTTGGGCTGGAAAGGGTTCTGGAATATGTTAGGTCAAACTTCTAACTACCCAGAACAATGGAGGGACCTGCCCCGACCGCTGTTAAGAGCAGCCCCAGGGGTGGAGGCAGTGTGTTAGTTCCCCAGGACTCTAGTCACCAAGTCCCACAGCCTGGGGGGCTGACCCGAAAGAAATGTGCTGGCCCAGGTTGGGGGTCGGAGGGGAATACCCCTGCAGAAGCCGGACTCAGGCGATGCATTGAGGTTGTGCACCGCGGGGCTGCAAACCGGCTACCTGGGACACTGCGCCCAGGGACTCCTGCCCCACCACATAGCTGCCGGCCACACCTGAGGCCTCACCTGAGGCCACCATGCGGCGTGCACTCCATAGCTGCCCAGGTTCAGAAGTGTTACTAGCTCATCTGGTTCCCCTACTGTGGATATTAGGGAAATTGAATCAAGCTCACACAGAGGGTAGTTCAAGACCACAGAGTCTCCAGCTGGGGCCTGGTGGTGGTGGCCCTCATGACCTTTGCTAGGACCCGTCTAGAAAAGTCACTGCCAGGCCACACAAGGGGAGTGGAGGAATGGGAGGCCCACATAGCCTGGGATTGCCAGAGCCTGGTGGCCTTGCTGTGCTATTGGTTGGGGGTGGGGGGTGGGGGGAGCAGCCATCTCCTGCCCTCCCTCCCCGAGCGGGAGACCAAGAAAGTAGAGATAGCTTGTGACTTTTGCAGCTTTTTCACACCTGCACTGACATCTTGGAGCAGACGCTGGTCCAGTTCTTCTGTCACACTTTACAGCAACGATCTCAACCTATCTGTGGGCAAAGTTATCATGAGTTCCAAAATTTCTCGCACATTTTGTCCTACCTAACTGTGATGGGCCAAGTGAATCTGAGACATGAACAGGCTGGAGTAAAGCACCTTCCGGGGCATTTCACCTGCATTTCTCTAAGGAGCCCTGTCCTGGTGATTCAGCCAGTGTTTTCTCTCCTGACTAATTCCCAAAGGTGTTAGGGACCAAGGCTGCTGAGTGGCTCTTCTCTGACTGGGGAAAATGGGACTCTAAAGGCTTGTGGCTCCAAACAGTTGTCAAAGAAACTGCATTTCAGTAACTGGGAAACGTGCTAGTTTAGAACAATGTGGATATGAGTCTCTCATCCCCATGCTGCTGCTAATTTATTGCACCAGCGGGTCAGGAGTGAAATGGTGAAATAATCTCAAAGGTGCCTCCAAGGACCACTCTAACAAAGAATAGACTATTAACACCTTTTACAAGGAATTCTTTCTAAATCCTCGGAAACTGACTCCCTGGGACTTCTTAGGGTTTTAGAGTTAAAATTAAGAACTTATATTTCCAAAAAATGAATAACTAAAAGCATTTACATCTCTACTTCAATAAATGGTTACATGTCTTCAGAGTTTTAATACACTTATGCATCTTTTTAAAAATTAAGAAGACATCAGCAGAATTGGCTCCTTCTGAGGCCCATGAGGAAGAATGTGTGCCAAGGCTTTTCGCTCTGGTTTGCAGGTGGTCACACGGTGTTCTCCCTGCAGGTATCTATGTTCCAGGTGTTTCTTCTGTATGAGGGCATCTGTCATGCTGTGTTAGGGCCACCCTGTTGACCTCCTCTGAACTAGATTACCTCTGTTAAGACCTTCTCTTCAAATCAGGTCACATTTTGAGGAGCCCAGGACAGGGTATGGGGAAAGATGAGGAAACCAACATTTTTTTTTTTTTTTAGGACAGAAATCTACCCATCACATCCTGGTTTTCTTGACCTCTTCCTCAGGGCCTTGGCAGTAACACCTCATAATGGTTTTGACCAACCTTTAGAGTGGCTGAGTACATATGACAGACTCTCATGTTCATGGCTTATGGGCAGTTCTTAAAACCTGAGGTTCTGGACATCGGAAATGTGGGCTCCCCCTCACCAAGAGCTCAGGGCCATCAGCCCTGAAAGGTTGTCCTGGCCTTTGGCCTTTGCAAATGGGGTGCAAGGTGACCAACTAACTCCAGCTTTAACGAAAGGGTTCCGGGCATGCAAGTGATAAAAAAAGAGTTGCCCTCATGTCTACATTTTCTAATCTCAGACAAGAAAAAACAAACCAACTTGTGCCCAAGAAAATGTCTGCCTGTTCAATGGCATCTCCTTTCTTCCTCCACAGCCCAGCCGCCTGCCCCTCCCCTGACTGGTTCCTCCTGAGCCTGAGCTCAACGGCTCTTCTGAGCTGGGTTCCTGTTTCATCTTCTTCCTGTTAATTAACATGAAGTACCCGTTTCTGAGAAAGTGCCCAACTATTTACTTCAGTGCAGGCAAGTCTGAACACAGCTCTACCAACCACGGTAGGAGAAAGAAATGGTAAAGGTACTTGTCTCGTCTATGTGAGAGCCAGGGTGGGGGGCTCCAGCATTAGGGTGAGGGGTGCTCTTTCCTTACGATGGGAAGTTCAGGGTGTGAGGGGTCCACTCTGGAGGGCCAGCCTCACTGCAGGTAAAGCAGGGTCTCACTTTGGGGGGCGGGCTTCAAGCAGGGTTACTGCCTATAGTTACCTCCCCAACTTTAACTGCCCCTACCCCCAAATTACACTATTAGAAATTCTATCGTTTCGCGAATGCAGGTTTTTGAGAGCTCCCTTTTAAAATGAAAATATAAGAGGGTATTTTACTTTAGTAAGTGAGACTCATCAAGTAAGTGAAACACAAACTTCCCTCCTTGATTACTATGGGCTGTTGTAGTGTTAGAGAAGGTGGCCAGAGGAAAAGGGTGATCATCCTCAAGGTGGGGGTGAAGGACCCTGGAGAGGAATGTCACTTGCATGGGGACTTTTCTCAGGGATAGCCTCACTCTGGTGGTAACCCATCAATACATGCCAAGTTAGAGTCACTTTAGTCACTGCCGTGTACAAAAGGAGGGGACAAAGACCAGTTTGTGATCAGGCAGCCCAAGACAAGAGGTTGCACTTGGGGAAGGTGAAGTTTGTAATGCATTAGTCTTATTAGAATAGTCTTCCGCCATTGAAGAAAGTATTAAATAAAGAGCCTGATGGATAGGCGGTTTATTTATTTATAGTTTACTGCAGAACATTCATGGGGGGAAAAAATCAGAATCCCTGGGACATTATTTTTTTTCTTTTCAAGAACCCTCACAACTAAGGGGTAAAACATAGCAACTCAAAGGGCTCTTTTTTTTCCCCAAGAGGTGGGAGAGAGACCTCAACAAGCTTCCTGCCTGCACCGCTCGGTTAGGATGTTGTTACAAAGCTTGGAGTCAATGACTTTAGATTGGAGGGAAAATTAAAGAGAGGCCTGCCTGTTGCTGCTCGGGCGTTCCCAGGCTTCCCCAGGCAAGACAGGCGGCTTCCCAGGAGCCTACAAATCAAATCGAAGCTCCCAGGTCGGGCTCCTTTGTGCATGGAATTTGCATCTGAGGCAAAGATTTATGGTGAACGGCCACCAGATGGTGTCTTAGTTCTCCTCAAGTTAATCTTCTGGCTTGCTTTGTTCTCCGTCCTGATGAGCGCTGACATTTCATGGGAAGCACAGTCCATGCCACAGGAGATGGTGGGACCCAGGAAGCCCTAAGTGTGATCTTATTTGTTCAGCCTGACAAGACTCCAAGCTCATAAACGTGGGAGCCACAGTCCTTGACCTAGAGCTAATAGAAGTGCATATTTCTTCACACAGTGGGATGAGATGATTAAAGTCGTATCAGCTCCCAACATGTACTTGGACCTGACTCCGTGTTAATTGCTCCCCACAGCATGCTGATGCAGGATTCAGAGCTAATTTCTAGCTCTCGGGTTGTTTGGGTGGCCTCGCTATTGGGGGAGATGAGCTCCATCCTTGGGAACCATCTTTACAAACCATACTTTCTACCTATATCCTATTCCTTTGTAAAAATGATCTTTTAGGGACTGAAACATTTTAATTCTCCACTAAGAAAACAGGAGTCTAAGTTGGAACACTCCGTTCTAAATGAACATTGTGACCTTCCTGATTTTCTTCCCTGCAGCAGACATTTGGACCACCTTTCCCAAAGGTTTCACAGTTAGCCAGGGCAACTCGCCTGACTCCTCTGGGTTGCCAGATCTCTCCATAGGTACTTCCAGCATCTGGAGACTGGCTGTGAGTGGCTAGCACAGTAGGGGTAGAGGTACCAACATAGGTCTGGGGACTTGGGTTCCTTGTACCTGCGTGAAATAGATGCGCTCATTTCCTTGAACTGCGTCTCTTCTCCTTGGAAACGGTTGCTATCTGGCTGTCATCACCAGTTTTACTAGTTAGCACCTGTGCACGTTCATTAACCTTAGGCAGGGTGTCAAGGAGGAAGAATCCTTGTGTCTATTTTATTTCCCAAGTCCCCAGGCATCAATGGCCATCTGCATTCTATATAACAGAGTATGGAGGCAGTCAGACAGAGGCTAGGCCAGACAGAATCCCATTTGCTCCACCAGCAAGAAAGAGTCAGTATAACCAAGGAGAATTCCTGTGACTTCTCAGAGCCAGGGACCGTCAGAGCAGCACGGGGTCAGTCACACCATCCATGCTTCTGGGACTTCTCCCTGAAGATAGCATTTGTGTACTTAAAATCATTTCTCCAGGAAGCAAGCCCTTGACGGTGCTTCTATCACGAATCCATGTCTCCCGCCTCACAAGCCAAGTTCAGTTTATATATTTTTTTCCACAATCAAATGGGGATTCCTGGTCAGAGGCCTCCCAGGGACTCCAGAGAATGGGTCTGGATGTGCCTCTTTCTTCGGTGAAGAACATCCACCTTGCTATGGCATGCATCTACTTCTTTACCCTTGTTGACATTGAAGGTTGATTCTAACACACTATTTGCAGGCAACATCAAGGGTCATCGAAAGAGCTAACAGGAAGTGGTGGCTGGAGACCCCGGGTCTCCTGCTTTACCAAGTCACCTTAGAGTAGCAGCTGGGCAACCGATGGAAATATCTTGCCCAAAGGAGTCAGACCAACTGGTTAAACTTTTGGCTCTGCCATGCAGAAGCAGCTTGCTTTCCACCGATTACAACTGGGAACAAGTTTCTACTCCATTCCCACGCCACATCAGAGAGGGCGAGGGGGCAACTAAGCCTTGCCCTAAGGCCCTGGCAACTGGTTTGCTCAGTTGGCTGCACGCCACCTGGTGGTTGATAGAGATAAAGCAGTCTCCCTGGCAAAACTGCACCATTTTGGAGCAAGAGGAAATTTCTAAAACGATTTAATCTTGCCCCTTGAGTTCAGTGGAGGAAATTCAGGCTGAAAGAGGACGGCAGGCTTGTCTGAGTTCCCACAGAGGTAGAGTGGGGCAGTTAAGAACAAGCATGCTGGAGTCTGTCTGTCTGAATCCAGCCTTGGCAGTCAGAAGCTAGTGTAACCTTGGGCAAGTTTTGTCACTTCCCAGGAACCAGTTTTCTTATCTATGAAATGACGGAAGTCATGCTCACTACCTCAAAGGTTTTAAAGATGATTAAATTAGGCAATTGGTAGTGCTTAGCCCCGTGCCTGGCCTCAGTAAGAGATACCTCTCTAGAACATGCTCTCCTATAGCTCTTGGCCTGTATTTATAATTTTCCCTACAGTGGATAACACTCTAAATGTTTCATTCTGACCTGGAAGTGGAAGAATGGAGAATCTCAAAGGCCATGGGAGAAAGCAGCAGTGGATATTTGCCTTTGGTCATTGGGTGCCATCACAGCTCAAATTCATGACCACAGATTTAAGGTCTTGGGTGCCCCATCAATATTTGTTGGGTGAGTGAAGAGGCCTGAGCACAGGGCTGTGGGCAGGGGTGGCTTTGTCTCAGAAGACGGAGGTACGAAAGGGAAGCCAGAGAAAGTTGCATTTGTCATTGCCCGAATGTAACCCAAAAGAACAGCTGGGAACCACTGCAATCACAATTTCTCTGGTTTCCTCTATTCTTACAGTACTGACATTTACAAGGCCTACTTACTTAATGCCGCAGACACCATGTTCTTTAAATAAGTGTAGATACCTCCATCCTGCCTGTGACTGGTCTGGCAATCTTGTTAAAAATATGACAAGTGAACTTTGGGAGATAGAAAGGGAAAAAGGAAATGAATACGTCAACCTCTTTCTCCTCCTTGTAGAATGACGTATTCATTTCCTTTCTCCCCCTTCTAACTCGGCTACTCAGGGTGCCTCCCAGAGGTCTTACCCAAGTCAGAGCCAGGGTGATGCAGCCCTGAGAGACCAGCCCCTCAGGGCAAGGAAATGGGCAGAAAATGGGTCGTATTCATGCATGGGCTATTAAATGTTTTTTCAGTGATTTCCATATTTATCTGTACCTCTCTCTACTTGAGGAGATTCTTATAACCTCATCTTATAAGACTGGTACTACCAAAAATAAAAATAAAAAAGACTGAGCTCTCAGGTCTGGGTATTATGTGTGCTTCTTCCCAGGCACTTTTCAGCATGGCCACCAATGCAGAGCATGGCCGAGAGTGAGTCAAAGGGCCCCCTGACGTTGCTTTCCTTTTACCACCTTGTATATTTAATTAGATGACTTCCTTTTAAAATTCTTCCTGTTAGTTGGTGTGGAACAGGGAAAATTAAAACATGCCCCACAAACCAACTTAATAGGCTCACCTGGTTTATCATTGACTGGCTACGTGTCAAACCCCTAAGTTTATACCTGTGCCCAGAGATGGGAAAGAACTGTTTTGGAAGGAGGGCTGCTGCTGCTGATCATCTCCTTTGGGAATTTCCTCCCAAATATCATGAGGAGTCTCGGGGTGACAGGGCACTATCCACAGCCCATATTCAGGAAGGCCTCCTACAACTGGAAGCTGGGAGACCGAGTCTAGGTTAGCTGGCCTTGGAAGCTGAAATGTTGGTTTTGGACGCAATGTTTACATTCTGGTCTGGTTATAAATAGCAAGATGAAAGGACAGAGCTGAGGATTCTGACAGGACAAGTTCTTAAAAACCATGTGACGATGAAATAGCCTGATGCAATAATAAATTTTGTGTTTGTACAAAGTACAAACAGTGTAAAATCGTTAAAGGGAAACTATTAGACAGCACATAAACAAAAGGGTGTTTAAGAATTCCAGTTGTTTAACTGGAATTCCCACCAGAGTTGGGTAAGATAATCACGATAAAAGACAATTATGATACTGTTGCTTCTCAAATAATTTTTGCATTTTAAAAGAATGTCGTTATTTCCCCGAAGGAGTCAAGACAGTGAAAAGCAAAGGAACCTAGGAGCCTCTTAAAGCATCAGCTGCTGGATTAGAATCTGCAAACCAAACATGCTTGTGAGTAATTCTCAGGGCAGAGAATTATTACTTAGGAGAGACATTTTAAAGATGATTAGAAATTTCTTTGAATAAACTAAAAGAAGGGAAGCAAAGGAACACCTACGTGAATATGCAGGCAGTTGACATATCTAAAGCAATTCTAATAAAGCCTTACATGCATAATCCCAGGAAGCACACGGCTGAGAGGTCCCCATGTATCAGGAGACAAAAAAGACGTTAGATGCGGTCCCTGCGCACTTCCTGTGCAGTTGGAAATATAAGACACTTCAGCACAAGACAAACATACGCACAGTGCAGACGTATAATTAACGCCACAGAGCAGCCATTGAGCTGGATCCGAACGCAACCTTTTCCACTTTTGGAGCTGACACTGCACAATGAGGCAGTTCAGGCCGCTCAACAAATGGTCGACAGAGCTGTAACCGACCAGACTTTCAAGTTATTTAAAAATAGCTTTTGTATTTCAGCTTTATTTTCGTGTAAAAAAAAATTGCCTCCTACATCTAGCCTCTCTTCTTTCTCGAAGTGGCAATAGCAAAACTGGCTGACTTAGGTGGCTTTGGAGGCAAAGACTCTCTTGTCAGGTAAGGTCACTGTGATGCCTCAGATCTGAATACAGTGATTACTATTGAGGAAAGCAGGGTCTATCTGTTTAGGCTAAAACCTCAAATAGCAGTGATCTCATGTAAAAGAAGACTGAAGAAGGTAGGCAGTCTGTGCCTAGGAAAATGTTTCAGGGACCCAGGCTGCTTCTCTCTTTCTCCACCACCACCCTCAACATGGGGCTTCTGCCTCATTGCTTCAAGGTGGCTCCAGGGGAACCAGCCATGATGTCTGAAATTTAGCCAGCCAGTAAGAGAAGGGAGAGAAGAAGGGCGTGCCCTACCCTTTAAAGTTACATCTTAAAATCTCACACGACCTTTCCACCGGCATCCCATTGGCCAGGACAGACATGTGAAAGTTTATAAAGGTCTCCTCTTTGCCTCTCTCTGAGAAGGAGTGGGGGGGAAGGGGGAGGGTGGGATGGGGCGTAGTCAACACTTACTCCCTGCCTGCCCCCCAGCCTGCTGGCTCACCCGCCCCCTCCACTCCCTGGTGGCCCATGAGTGTATATTTAATCCTGGGAAGAAATATGATAACTGGGTTTGCAGTTCTTATTTGAAGGTTTAAAAACAACAACACTGATGCTGAGATGGGGAAGTAAAAAGACTGAAGTATATCTGTCACCTCAAGCTGCTGGCAAATCATGTCCCAATATTCGCATTTCCTTCTGATTTACAAAGTCCCAGTTGCAGTGGTTCCCACCTGAGCATCCTTGAGCATGGAAGACTTGGGCCAAGGACTCCCACGGGCAGTGGGGAGAGAGCTGGCCCGCATCTGATTTGGGTAAAGGGGAGATGTATGAGCGGCCCTCAGGGTGTGGGGTGGGGTTCTTGATTCCACTGACTCCAAGCATACCCCAGTGTAGCCTCAGGTGAAATAAGTAAGAGTACAACCCCATGCCGGGCTCTGTACAGTGTTTGACATTTGAAATCGGTGACCACAGAAGGGCAGATTTCAAGGTCTAAGATTTTAAAGACAGACAGAGGGACCCCGAACAGGATGGTGCTATACTGGAGGGCATGGGACCTCCGGCCTAAGTGGCATTTGCCAACTCAAATGCCCAGAGCCAGCCAGGTGTCAGGGCAGGGCCACCTCAAGCCCCTGTGGCAGCATGGTGACACTTGCGAAATGGGGACCCTTCTGGGAGGTGCATCTCTGATCAGCTGCAGCTCTGCCACAGCTTGGTAAGCAGGACCTGACTCCATCAGCACCTTGGCGCTCTGGCCAGCTGCCTCTGCCCCAGCACCCCTGTCTTCTGTGGGTGGCCCTGCGGGTAAGGCAGGAAGGAGAGCTGTGGAGCTCACTGGGGCTGTCGCTGTGCCCAAATCAATGGCCACCACATGGGGACATAGGCTGAGTGTTGCCAGATCTTCCAATTATTTCAAGAGAAGCTAAGGATCCAAACTTGAATGGGAACTCTCTTGATTCGTAAATGTAGGCAACTGTTGCAGATATTTTTAAACATCCTGTGGACCTGACAAAGCCATGAATGGCTTCTGAGGTGGAAGGTCGGGGACCCAGGCTCGAGAAGCAAGCCAAAAGTGGGGTTCAGCGTGAAGGGCAGACAGACAGACACGGCAAGGGGAGGAAGAGGCCTTGAGGCTGGCAGGGACCGTTAGGAAGTAGGGATGCTCTGCTTTTATTTTGTTTCTGTACCTTCTGTTACGAGGAGTGCTGGAAGGGGTGGAAAACAATGCAGAGATTGGCACGAAGGTTGGTGCCGAAGCAGCACTCAGCTTCTTTAACAGCCCAGACTCCCAGCTCGGCAAGTTCATTATCAGAACGCACGTCCAGTGTTCGCCACACGGCAGGCGCAGTTCTTGGCATTTTAACTCAGTTGAACCCTATTTTAACGCTCGACAGCCCTTTTTGGTGAGTGCTGTTACAATCTCCCTTTTACAGATGAGACACAGAAAGGTTAAGTCACTTGCCCAAGGTCACACAGCTAGCAAGTAGCTGAGCTGAGATTTGAGCTCAGGCAGTCTGGCGCCAGAGTCCTCATCATGGCCTCCCCTGGGCATGAGAAAAGCCATGCAGTATCTGTGAGAGTCCTGGAGAAAGGGAGGGACTCTGAAAACTGGAGGGAGACATGATGTGTCCTGATTTCTTAATTAAAAGTTTTATTTATTTTTAAAGGGATTTTATTTACTATTTTTAGAGAGAGGGGAAAGGAAGGAGGCAGAGAAGGAGAGAAACATCCATGTATGGTTGCCTTTCGCCTGCCTCCAGCTACGGATCTGGCAGGAGACCTGGCTTGCAACCTGGTTATGTGCCCTGGCTGAGGAATTGAACCAGCAACCTTTCGGTTCTCAGGCTGGTGCCTTATCCGCTGTGCTACCAGCCAAGGCTTAAAAGTTTTAAATAACATAGTCCACTTACACAAAAATATACATGTGTACCCACCACCCAGCTTAAGAAATAAAAGTTTCTAGGTGTGCTGTTGAATGTGACCTTTTTGTACCCATTCCCTTTGCCTCCACAGCCCCGTGCATGTTTGCGTAATTCTATCCCATCTGTGTGTATCCATAAACAACTTACCTAATTGTTTGGCAAGTTTTTAGACTTTGCATAAATGGCACTGTCCTCTATGTAGCCTTTAGTAACATGTTATTTTAACCCTGTGCTTTTTAGATCAATCTACAATAATACATGTAGTTCATGCTCCTTCATTCTTGGTATGCCTTTATATTGAAGCCTAATATCCATGTAATAAGATTCACAGATACTAAAGGTACAGCTCAAGGAATATTTTACAAAGTGACTGTGCTGTGTAACCATCACTTTGATGTGTAGAACATTGCTGGGATGTAGAAGCCTTCTTTATATACCTCCTCTTATATTCATTCATTTTGTTTTAAACATTTACTTTATTTTTTAAAAGATTTTATTCATTATTTTTAGAGAGAGGGGAAAGGAGGGAGGCAGAGAAGGAGAGAAACATCAATATATGGTTGCCTTTCACCTGCCTCCAACTGAGGACCTGGCTGGAGACCTGGCTTGCAACCTGGTTATGTGCCCTGGCTGGGAATCAAACCAGTGACACTTGTGTTTACGGCCCGGTACTCAATCCATTGAGCCACACCAGACAGGGCTGCTCATTCGTTTAACTGTGTGATAAAATTCCATTGTATAAATATATTACAATTTAAATATATATATATTACAATTTTAAAATGCACTTTCTCACTGAAAAACATTTAAATTTTTTGCACGTTTTCTCCCAATAAACAGGGCTGCTGTGAACTTTGGGGTCCATGTCTCCTGGGACACGTGGGCAAGAATCGAACTCAGGTGCTATCTTGTTGAGTACGGGGTCTGCACATCCTCATCTTACCTGGACAGGGCCCATTGGCTCCCCTGGGCTTCCCAGCTCCCACCCGCTGCCATGCGTGGCCTTTCCTCCCTCCCTTCATGTCCTCACAGCACTTGGAATCATTGGGCTTTTATATTTACTATTCTAAAGGGCGCAAAATATTTTATCATCATGATTTTCATTTGCATTTCCCTGATTACAAAATGAGGTGGAGCATCTTTTGGTGTTATTTGTATGGGCTGTTCAGGTTTCCTCATCCATGAATTGCTCATTGGTTCCCTTTGCCAGTTTTTCTACCGCATTGTTTCTCTTCCTTGTTGATTTATCGGAGTTCTCTGCATAATCTGGATGCTACTCCCACGTCAGTGATACATCAGGGTATGGTGGCTTCCTCCAATTTTCCAAAGAGGGAAAAGGATTTGTTTCATGAGCTACAAGCTGCGGTGTGATATCAATTCCTAGCAATGTTCTAGAACAGATTACTCAATGGCTGATTTGTGAATATTTAGGACAAGAAGTCGTGATCACTGGGAGGGACACAGATCATGGAAAACAAATCACACCAGACTCTCAGCCTTGCCTTGGCAGGATGTCAACTGACAAGTAGGTGACACTCATAAATTATGAGCCACAAAGTACTTTCACCTACAGCTGGAGACCAATGTTGCCACAATCCTTGCTGTATGGACTGGCAGAGGAGGGCTTTAAGTTGCTCAGGAGGGTAGTGATTAAAGAAGAACCTGGCCAGGGAACTGCTGAGATTTTTGTGCTGGGATGTCAGCAAGGCCTTTGACCTTGGCCTTGTCAACATGTGGAGAAATGTCAGCTAAATCATCTATGTTAGATATGCTGCAAGAATCGGTCCTAGGGGAATTTTCTGGAGACCTGCATTTGGGTACTGTCCCAAGCCCATTCAACAAGTTCATCCGTGCTTTTTAAAAGGACAGAGGTGACAGGCAAATCATATTTGTAAATGGCTTGAAACGGAATTAGATTAAAAACATTCTTAGCAGCTGAGCTCATTCAAATCAAATGCAAATGCTGGAGACATGTAGAAAGAGATCTGTCCACGTCTTTCCCCCTCTCCCCTCCCCGATTTCAAAGACCTGTCTGAGGAGGTGAGAGGGACAGTGAGGCCAGGAGGTCCTTCTGGGGTGGGATGGAGCAGGAGAGCCAGAGGCTGTCTACTTTTAATTGAACCCTGAGTCCCAAGGGCAGGAGCAGTGCCAGAAGGGCATCTGAGGCCAAGGTCCAGGAGGGGATTCGGGGAGCTGGAGAGGAGTGGGAGCCGAGTTAGGGGGTTGGGGAGAGGATGTGGGAGATGGCTGCTCAGCCCAGAAGCAACCAGAGTTATTGTCTGAGGAACGAAGGCTGAGTGCCCTGGATTCCCTTTTAGGCACCAGGTAAGGACAAACAGGTTTAGAAGGATAAACACACACACACACACACACACACACACACACACACAGACTGTGCACGTGTTAGGTGTCACATCTAAACAGGAACAGGCCCTGTCCAAGAAGCCACTCATCCGGACATTGAAGAAAAGAGCTACAGATGGAGAACACTATGGGCTTTCCAACTCCAGATCTTTTGATTCAGTTTTGGAGGGATAGTTAAGGATCAAGTTCAAGGAGCATCTGATTCCTGCAGTGGGGTGGAGTCCAGGGGCAGGAAGGGCAGAGCTGTGAGGGGAAGTGTCCCATTGATCGTGAGCCAAAGGAAACCATGAAAAGTTTCTTTAGTTTTAATTTTATTTCATGTGTCCAATTCTTTACTTACTTGCAATAATCTGGCACTGAAATTTTCACAAGTTTCTTTAAATATTCCTGAGAGAGAGAAAAAAAAAAGAGAGAGAGAGAGAGAAACATTTGAGAAGTATATTAGCCAAGGTTAATTTTCTTCCTTTCTTTTTTTTTTTTTCAGAGCCCCAACATGATAAACAGTCATTTTCACTTTTGGAAAATATAGTCAAATGGCCCTGGCTGGTAGCACAGTGGATAAGGTGCTGGCCTGCGAACCCAAAGGTCGCAGGTTTGATTCCCCAGCCAGGGCACATAACCAGGTTGCAAACCAGGTCTCCAGGTCCGTGGCTGGAGGCAGGTGAAAGGCAACCATACAGTGATATTTTTCTCTCCCTTCCTCTCTCTCTGGAAATAATAAATTAAATCTTTTTTCTTTTTTAAGGAAAATACAGTTAAGTGAAAGAAAACAAAAATGTCCCTTACTCCCATCCACTGTTGTTACAGTTTTAGTGGATAACCTATTTCTAGGCCTACATATTCCTTAGATAAACTTTTGTTAGTTTATTTTGCCAAATCGGGATCATAACCTGGTTTTGCACTTAATGATTTATTGTGAGCATTTTCCTATATTCTTCAACCGCATAATTTGTAATGGCCACATAACATTCCATTGTAGGAACGTCTCATAATTTATTTAACCAGACCCCTTATTGCTAGACATACATGCATATAAATCTTGAGATATAATCTGGACATTAATCTAGACAAACAAGCTTGAACGCTTCAGCTCTGCCCTTAGGAAACGGCTGTGAGAAGTTAGGGCCCCGCTGCGTGCTGGGGCGGCTGCACCCCGCGTGCAGGTGCGCCCCAGGCTCCACACGGTTGAGCCAGTGTTGCGGAGAATCCCCTGACCCGCAGCCCGCCCCCCTCTTAAGACCACAGGGCTTGGAGCACCAGTGCTCAGAAGCCTTTTAAACTCAGTCCCTGAGAAGCCCAGCTCTGGGCATTTGTCCCCCAGATCTCGTCCCTGTTCACTTTCCATGTCCCCTATGTGCCCATTGTTCCTCTCACGACACCCCCAACTTTGCTCTACTTCTCCAGCTCCACCTCTGTCATGACTGAAACCAGACCACGCACCCTCTCCCCACCGCCAGGACACTGCTTGCCTTGGAGCCCTCACCCCCACCCCTGGCCACGTCTCTTCTCTTGTCTGGAAAACCACAGCTTACTTGAAGCTTGTGCCATCCAGGTATATACCGCACCTCGCTGCTCTCTTCACCAACCTCTGACTCTCTCCTCTATCCATCGATAACTCTCGCCCTGGCTCACTAATTTCTCCTCAACCTGTACTTCTGCCATTGTGTGCAGTGACTTTGATATGCGTGTGGAGGGCCCCCATCGTCATACCTGACAAGTCCCTGTACTAGTTTCCTAGGCCCGCTGCAGCAAATCGGGGCTCAGGATAACAGAGTTTACTCTTGCACAGTTCCAGAGGCCAGAAGTCCTGAACCCCCTCGGTGTGTCTGCGTTTCTTCCTTTCTGTTACAGTGGCACTTGATGGACTTAGGACACATTTGGATAATTCAGGGTCTGTTACTTAATTATATCTGCAGAGACTCTTCCAAATAAGGTCACATTCGGAGGCGCTAGAAAAGGGACATACCTTGTGTGGGGGCCACCATTCAACCTTATCCTACCTCCCAGTCAGCCACTCCAGCATCATGGGCATCATATACCCTGATATAGAAGCATCTCTGCCTCCTCTCAAATGTGGTTCTCAATCATCCTCCTCCCCAGCGGCCCTTTCCTGTTCCCCTAGGACACCTTCCCAAGAGTCCAGGTTCCCTGATTGTCACCACCTGCCCTGCCTTTGCCTTGTCCACCTCCCTTTTCTCATCATCACCCTCCTTACCCACTGAGAACGCAAGACCCGTCATTCTTACCTCTTGGTGGCAGACGTCCTCACTCCCACACTCCAGTCTTCTCTAGGTCATACCCTTGTGGCGAAACCCCAGCCTTGACTGATCCCAATATTGTTCTCCGTCCTTGAACAGCTGACTCTGACAGGAAGAGTAATCACACAGTTAGGCTGGCCGGCTTCGCTATAAATTCATGACCATAAACCTCCCATGGGCACCACTCAGCTACCCCATCCATTTCTATGGGAGTTTACTTTTCCCATGCAGTGATATCCTCTTCCTCTCTCCTCGCACCTCCCATATGACGTCCCTCCCACCCCTGTTAATCTTAGTTGATGACCTGCCTCACCCTGAGCTGAGAAAACGAATGCCACCAAAGGCAAATTCAATTCTCTTTGCCTTTACCTACCAATGTACCCACATCTAAGCCTGGCTTGCTTCTACCAACAGCCAGTTCTTTGCCTGAACTCGCCTCAGAATGAAAGCTCATGGGAGTGGCAGCTTCATCTGGGCCTTCTGCCCTAGAATATGCACCTAGAACAGCCTGATGTAAAATAATCACCAGATATTTGTTGGATGAAGAAACACTTTTTTCCTCCAGCTCTCTCTCTTTCTCTTGCACCCTAGTACGGTCTTCTCTACTAGACCATACTCACTAACTCACAAGTATGTGCTGAAATCACCCACCAGGAAAAAGAAGAGTCTTTCCTCAACTGCATGGGCCCTCAGTGTTCTCCCCTTTTCTCTGTTCCACTTCAAAGCAAAGCTTCTCCAAGTTGTCTCCACACATTATTATCTCTACTTGATCACCTACCACAACTCTCCAATCCCCTCCCGTCTAGCTCTTGGCTCCATTACTCCCTGTAAACTCCTCCCCATTGTCAAATTCAAATTCACCTAATGTGACTGTCCTGTCCTGCAGCACAACTGTCCACTCTATTTTTTTCAATCATTCTTCTCTCTCATTTTCCCTGATTCAATACCCTCTGAATTCCCCTCAGATTTCACCATACACTTCTACCCAGTTTCCTTCACCGGGCTACCTTCTCCCTGACCTCTATACTATGCCATTTCATTCTCTCTCTCTCTTTATTCCTGCTTTTAGTTTTTTGTTTTTGCTCTTGTTTTTTTTAAGATTTTATTTATTATTTCCAGAGAAAGAGAGAGGAAGGGAGAGCGGCAGAAAGGGAGAGAGACATCAATGTATGGTTGCCTTTCACCTGCCTCCAGCCACGGACCTGGCTTGCAACCTGGTTATGTGCCCTGGCTGGGAATCAAACCAGTGACCTTGGGTTCGAAGGCCTGCGCCTTATCCACTGTGCCACCAGCCAGGGCTGTCTGTTTGTTTATAAGAAAGAGAGGAAGGGAGGGAGAAAGAGAGGGAGAGAAACATTGATGTGAGAGAGAAATAGGATTGGTTGCCTCTTGTACATGCTCCAACTGGAAACCGAATCCGCAACCTAAGCATGTCCAGGAATCAAATGGCAATCTTTAGCTTTGCTGGATGACACCCAACCAACTGAGCCACACTGGCCTAGGCTCATTCTCTTCTTTCAGTTTCTTTTTCCTAGATGTCTTCATACATGGCTTTAAATGTCATCCATTTGCTGATGTCTGTCTAACTTATTCCTTTATTCAAAGATCCTTGATCTCCAGACCCATTCAGATATTTCAGGAGCATCTCAAACTAAACATTATTTAAATGCTACCTTTGATGACCACTCCCCTACCACCCAATCAGTTTTCTCCATCAGGTCCTCAAAAATAATACCCTCATCTTGCATGTAACTCAAGCCTTGTGGAAATGTTCCTGGAGATAAGGTCCTAGCATAGGAAACTCTGACTAAATTGTTTGTGTCTTTTGTTAAATGCTCAGAGATCTTTGACATGTTTTCTTCATGAATCACAAACAAGGCTTTGAAGGTCCTGACTTTATCATCTCTGGAATGGGCTACAGGGAGTTTTTTTTAGTAGGTAGTTTCCATTACTTGGAACTCTTCTCCTCTTTGAGGAATTGGTTGATTCAGCAAGGGTCTTTTGATGTAAGCGGCAGACACAAACTCTGGCTGATTCAAATAAGAAAAATGTACTGAAAAGTTACTGGATAGCTTACAGAGCACCACCGGGAAGCAAAGTCCTGCCCTGGCTGTGAGGATTCTGCCACACCAGCCTCTGGACATGGTCACTGCTCTGCTGCCATCATCGTCACCGCCTGAAAGATGGGCTCCTCATCTCTGACTCTTTGCTTCACAAATTCAAAGTTCAAAGCCAGGAGTAGCTGGAGCTTCCTAGCTGAACCTGGGTTATGCCTGTGCCCCCGCTTCCCAGGAGCTGGGAAAGGGCATGTGGGCCATTTCAACAGCCACCCCTAAGACTCCACTGGTGTCCCCTCTGGGCAGCCTCCTAGGTGACCGATGCCCATGGCTTTCCCAGGCCTCCTCCATCACCTGTCAGAAGAGATGACACTGTTCATGGCAGCTCAATTACAGAAGTTATCTAGGACTTTGGAGAGGAAATGCGGCTTGGAGGGTGGGGGATGATGTGAAGCATAAGATTTACCCTGGCTGGTAGCACAGTGGATAAGGTGTCAGCCTGTGAACCCACAGGTCGCTGGTTCGATTCCCAGTCAGGGCATATAACCAGGTTGCAAGCCAGGTCTCCAGCCAGGTCCGTAGCTGGAGGCAGGTGAAAGGCAACCATACATTAATGTTTCTCTCCCTCCCTGTCTCTCTCCCTTCCCCTCTCTCTGGAAATAATAATAAGTAAAATCTTTAAAAAAAAAAAATAATAAGGTTTAGTTTACGTCATTCTGAAGTTCTGGCCACCAGCCTGTCCCTCCTGCTAGTGAGATCTGCAGGTGGCATGTCAGTGTCGTTCTTCATATCATCCTGGCTCCCATGGCATAATAACAATCATGTTGCCAATTTTGGTCCCTCCCCCGACTTTTATTTTAATCGGAGAGGCTGAGAATAACTTGCCCACGTGAACACGGGCTAAGATGCTGCCAGGAGGCACTTGCAGTGAAGCAGCAGGACCTTCCTCGGCTGGATGCTTCCTCATTCTCTCCCTCTGCCTATCGAGAACGGGGGAAGGGACTGGGCTCCCGTTGCTCTCAAGCATTACCTTACCACCCTACCGCTTCCCCTGGCACACACAGTGGAAACCTGCTGCTTCCGTTTCTACCTCTGTGTACAATCGACTTGCCTTTTGGCGACTGGCGCAATATTTTCTTTCTCCACAAGGTTGGGTGTTGAGCTTTGCCCTGGTTTCTGAGGTCTCATGTTCACACAGTGAGCCAGGTCACCTTTTTACCCCTGTTTTTGTTGTTGTTGTTGTTGTTTGGTATTTTTTTTTTCTTCAAAGAAGAACAAACAAAGGTAGGTATCTTGCAAAGTTGCCCAAAATGCTAAAGCTGCCTTTGAAGTGCAGCCCACTAGCCACCCACATCAGCAGCCTCTTGAAGGGTACATTAAAAATAAATGTCACCAAGCCCTGGCTGGTAGCAGAGTGGATTAGGTGCCAGCCTTCGAACCCAAAGGTCACTGGTTCAATTCCCAGCCAGGGCACATAACCAGGTTGCAAGCCAGGTCTCCAGCCAGGTCTGTAGCTGGCGGCAGGGGAAAGGCAACCATACATTGATGTCTCTCTCCCTCTCTGCCTCTCTCTCTTCCCCTCTCTCTAAAAATAATAAACAAAAATCTTTAAATAAATAGATCAAATACAATACAATACAATAAGGGTGGTGGCTCAGGGGGTTGAGCACAGGCTGGTGAACAGGGAAGGCATCGGTTCAATTCTCAGTTGGAGCACATGCCTGGGTTGCGGGCCAGGTCCGCTGGGGGCAAAGGAGAGGCAACCATACGTTGGTGTTTCCCTCCCTCCCTTCCCATCTCTCTAAACATAAATAAGTAAAATTTAGAATAAAATAAGGGAACAGAAAAAGTGGAGTTGGAAGGTCTTCTAGTTCCAGTTCCTACCATTTGTAACATGTTGCAATATTTATTTCCTTTACGCCTCTTTTTTTAAAACAAGAAATCTTTGTAAATAACCATTGGAGCCCTGGCTGCCACCCCCCTTGCCTCCTTCCTTTCCTTCCTCCCCAAAGCAATGACTGTGAAGCTGGTATATGTCCTGCATCCATGGTTTTGTAATTTCAAAAAAATATATCGCTGTTTAGCATATAGATTTATGAGCCACACTACATGGTGTTTCTGTTCCTTTTTAAGTATAAAATGCCTTTTGCGTGTTTTTTTTTTTTGATCTCACCAAATGTATCTATACTAATACAGGTACATCTGTTTTATTTATTTTATCTGATTCGTGGTGTCCCAATGAATGAATATTGCCACAATTCATCTAGCCACCCCCTCCTGACGGACACTTCCCATTACCATTCATGCTATTTAGATGATAGCAAATTGCACCTCCTCCATGCCATGGTGCCTTTTACATTCCCACCAAACCTCTTTTTTCATTTTGTAATCTAAAAGGCCACAGTGTGCTAATTTTATGGTAATCACAAAGGAAATCTTTCTCTAGTTCCCTCTGGTTTTCCAGGTTCAATTTTGAAGTATTGACCAGAAAAGGGGTGGGGGTGGGGGGTTCTCCACTGCCTTTGATTTTTCCAAGTTTGCAATGGTTAGAGGGTCAGAATGTCCAGCCCCAGGCAGGCAGGCTTACCCAGCACTATTCTGTTAGAGAAGAAGAGACTGCCTTCCACCTAAAGTGGCCCAGGGCCTCGCAGTGCCTGAAGCTTGTGTCAAATTTAAGGTGAGGTCATGAAGCAGCATGATGTGTTGATCTGAATTTTATTATATTTCCTTATGGCAAACGATCAAGTCAATGTGGCATTTCTTTATGAAGATGTAAGTGGAATCTTGAGCCCTAGGCCATGAATGTTTTTGAGGGCTGGGACCAGGCTCCCAGCACTTTGTCAACACTTTTTAAAACGCTCTCAAGGATGAAGGGAGGAGCAACAGACAAGCCCAGAGGATTGAGTGTGGACTCTTCCTGTCAAGATCCTTAATCTGAAACCCCACTCCCAGGGAAGTGGCTCACAGCTCCTATCTGATGGTGGAAGAGAAAAATATGTATTTCCATTAGCACATTACACAGAAGAGTGGTATTCATCACTGGGGCACGGTACATGTTTTGATACGTTCATTGTTCAACACAAACACACCAGCCGTCCATCATGTCAGATGCTGGGCGTCCAGGTTTGCCAGGGAGCTTGCATTCCTCTCTATTCACCGGGGTGGAGGCTCTGGTGGAATTCCAAACGCAGATACTTCATCCCTGAACAAACACCACTGAGTGCCCGCGCAGGGGAGAGAATGAAAGCTAGGCCCCAGGGGGACAGGGATGAGAGACGCAGTGGAAAGAAGAGACACAGGGTCACAACACTAAATGGACCCGGTCGTGGGGTCAGCAAGCACCTTTTCCAGAGAAGGTGACAAGTGAACTGAGAACTGGAAGGAAAGGTTCAGATTTGCTAAGGTTTCAACCTTAAAGTCTCCCCCTTCCTTCCTGACTTCACGTGGCCTCACAGCCTGGGTGGGTGTTTGAACCAGGTGTGATGGTTAACGTGGTGAGGCCATGGTACGGATAGTGCCCAGTTGTTTGGTCCAACACCAGCCTCGGTGTTGCTGTGAAGGTATTGATGTTTTAGGTGGGATTGCTATTTACATCAGGAGAGGGAGGAAAGCAGGTTCTCTTCCATGATGTGAGTGGGCCTCATCTGATCAGCAGAAGGCCTCAGGAAGAAAGATTGAGGTGATCTCTCTCCTGCCACAGCTTCACATAGTTTCCAGGATAAAAACTAGAAGAACTTGGGCATCCGGAGTGGTGTTACGTGGACAGAGCTCCTGATTGAGAGTCAGGATACCCAGGTGCTGGCCTGGTCCTGGTGCCTGGCCTGTGCCTTGGAGATGCAGTTTCCTCATTTACAAAATACAGGAATTGGACTAGGTGACCTCAAAGGTCCCTTTGTCATCTATATGCTGAGAGAGGCCCCGACCGCTCTTTCTTGGCTCTTCTGTGAACCAAGATCTTGATAGCTGTGGCCCATCACTGAGCGGCGTTTCTTCGACTTCAGTTCATTCACTGTCCCTCTGGGGTGGTTTACATGCCCTTCGGGAGCTGGAAATCCCCCTGGGAACCCAATGAAAACTAAGGCTCATCCTCTCAGCGGGGGAAAAAGGACACTTTCATAAACACACGTCTGACACAGGACGTCAGGCGCTCCAGACCTGAGGCTGTCCACCCGTAAAGTCCTAGCATAAAATCCGTTAACTCGCCTGCACTAACCAGACGTGAGCAGGACGTAACCAAAGTTGGAAACAGCACTGATCAGGGGTGTGATCAACCAGAGGGAAGGGTCAGCTCGGTTCACAGGACGCTTGGTAGTAGGGGTGCCTGGCCTCATCCTAGTTTCCTAGTACATGCGGACGGGAAATCAAGCAGGGCTGGAGGAGGACCTAACCCTTCTCTTGGGGACCCTCCTGGGAGCAGAGCCCTTTCTGAAGCCGTCACAGGCCCCTTCCTGGTCCATCTAGCCCACCGGGGAAAACGCTGAAAGCAACGGCTCTTACCTCCTCAGCTGCACTCGTCTGGCCTTTTCCAAATGCGTTCCAGCCCCTCAGCGACAATGGCGGCTGAAGCTGTTGCTTTTTAGAAGGAGACTTACTTAATTCAATACCTTAAGGTCCCTTAGGCCAAGAGATACCCACATAGATAAAACTCCAAGGAGCTCAATCTTTTAACATAATTGCTTCTAAAAATACTTTCTGGAAAGGCATGCTGAAGTTCAATGTAATACCCTCAAGCAGGAGCTGAATCCTTCTCACACGCCGCACGATTGCCTCGTGTTCTGGTTCTTTCCCCTGGACTCTGTAACACATCCCCCAGTTTATGCAGAGGAACTCACTCAGTCAGCCAGGACTTCTTGCCTCCTGCTCTTCCTCACACAGCCCCTCAGCCCGTCAGCCCTGTTCACTCCTGGACAATGAACCCATCTTTCCGGAGCAGCAAAACCTGCCTCTTTATAGACTAAAGTGCTGTTGTTTGCTGTCGGAAAGAAAATGCCCAAGAGACCGCAGAAACTAATGTCAGTACTAGGAGTTTGAGGACGTGTAAGTAAACAAGGGGTTGGGGTTGCCGCTGGTGTGTTTGCTCTGAGTTGTTTGCTCTGAGGTATTCCTGCCTTTCTGTTTGCTGAGGAATATTTGCTGTTTTCTGAAAAACAGACCATGAAAGTGGTTCTAAGCTTTTAAAAGTGCAATTATTTGAGTTAAGCTATTCCGATAGACAAGATGTGTTTTCAGTAGTGAATTGGAATGAACAGTGGACCTATCTTGCGCCTATACTTTCGTCCCACCAAATACAGGATTCATGGTAAAGTATGTTGGTTTTGGATTCAGCGACACCTGCATGCATCTCATCCTGGGAAAACACAACTCGGGCAGAATTGGCTATTGAATCAATAGGCATCGCTAGGGTGGAATCACTACACCAAACAAACAACATGATTTTTTTTTTTAAAAAAAAAAAAGGTGCTTTCCAGTATTTTAAAACATATACTATATATAATGCGATATTTCACCTGTCTGTGACAAGTTGTGGCTGAATTAGAAGGTGTTTGTGGAGATTAATTGTTGAGTTTCTTGGGCTTTTAAATTTTTTCCTTTTTGTTCTCAGTTCTTTGGGTGGAAGGTGCCTCTTTGCTGCTAATCTTGCACCTATGTAGGCCGCTCTCTTGAGTAGCCTGGAGAACGAGTGCCCTCTTCTGGTCAATCCACTAATTGCAAATTCAGGACCCCTTGGACTGGTTACCAAATAGGTCCTGTTACTTGTCTTGGTAGAGAACACAAAACAAATTGTAACGTGTTCCATGCATTAAAGGCCTAGTTTTATCTTGGAAGGTAAAACAGCTTGCTTTAGAATTTTCAGAACGATTTGGAGAGAGGGGAAAATCTATTTTTAATATTGTTTCATAAAGAGGTATGATTTTACTTTATAGGCAAAACTTTGTTGTTTTTTAAATCTAATGACTTATTGTCTTTCTCTGTTAAAATTATTTCAAAATGTATCATTTAAAACTCCTATTTTAAAGTAGTAGAAGCAGGATGAATAGCAAGGGTATGTCAGATATTTGTTTTCAGTAAAGATAGCTGGACCTTTAAGTTCATTTTGAAAGAGAAGTTATAGTTGTCATTTTTTCTGTGGAGTGTTTTTTCCTAGTATGCTTCAATGTCTGTGGTAATGTTATTCTGAATTTATCCCCCTTTCCTTCTTAAAACATTCTATGGAATTTGACTTAATTTTTCCCTTGCTCATTTTTAAGGAAATTAGTTTCCCTTAACGTTTAGCTTTTCTATCTTCCCAGAGCTCCGTCTTGTTTTTTCAGTTGTGTGAGCGTGTGTGAGTGTGTATGAGTGTGAGTGGGTGATGTGATTGTGTGAGGGTATGTGTGTGTATGTGAATGTGTGTGTGTGTGTGAGAGTTCGTGTGTGTGTGTGACTTGCTTTCCGAGATTTCCTGGCTCTCTGCCCCTCCACCACTTTTACCTGGACCTTCTCTGTCCTAGTCTTTGTTGTGCAGACCCTGCTCCCTTTTGACTGCACAGCTTCTCCTTGGTGTGGGGCTGTGTGCTGGAAGGGAGACCTGGCTGGACTGTGTTGGGAGTTAAGGGAGTTAAACAGAGCTTCCCATGGACCCCCTGCCTATTTGCCCACGATTAGACTGGAAAAACCCCTTCCAATTTCAGCACCTCCTCTCAAACTGTCCCAGGTGCTTTCCAGTGAGCCTCCAACGCTCCTGTCTCACAGTCTGTCAAATGCCGGGGGCCTCTTGGTCACAGACACTGGTCACTATGCAGGCCTGTGGCTGGGGGTTTGCTCTCACTCACTTGGAGTCCAGGGTTTGTGGAGATGGCTTAACCTCCCATTGTGTTGTAAACTTTATCCATGGACGTTTGGTTTTGCTGCTTAGTTGTTCTTTCTGTTTTCACCATAGAATTTGGTGTGATTAAAAACCTATATGGTCACCACTTCCAACTTCCCAGAATCCCTCTCAAACCATTTCACTGACAATGAAATTTAATTTGCCTTTCATTTTGCAGTTTGCTTTGAACTTGGTTCGTTTGTATAGTGCAGATCCAGGTTGAGGTGGATAATCATATTGGGCTCATTAGTTACTTCCAATGGTGTGTGTTCTTCTTCACTTAGGTGAATTAGAGCTGAAGGGTCTGGGCACTCTGAGTTCTCTCAACTCACATCAGCAGTCCCCAGGGCCAGTGATTCAGCAGCTCTATCTAGGCGCCTCTGACCAAGAGCTGAACTGTACCAATTCAAACGTGGTTCATCTTTCCTGGTCCTGTTGCATTTCTACTCTGCATCTTGCTGATAGGTTCCATCGTACTGAGACTTTACTACCAGTATGCTCTTTGAAAATTTCAGGACCTCCCCTCTAATCCAAGTGCCAAATGTATAGGATCCCACAGACTTTGGACTCTGTATAAATGCTAGGAATAACCTCAGTCTGGACTAATCAATCTTGATTGCTTTGTACTTGCAATCACTTGCTCAACAGCCATTTACCAGGTGCCAGCTACATACCAGACCCACAGTGCTGGATGCTAAGAACATAAAGATGAGTATGATATAATCTCTCCCCTCCAGGGATAGGGGAGAGTGATATTCATCAAGGTGCAAGGAAATACTTGTTAGAATAGAAGCACAGATTACATGCTACGCTCAGGGGAGATGCAGAGAAAGAAGCAGCTAACTGTCAATAGCAATTTTTATATCAGGAAAGAAAACTGCATGTATTCTATAGTCTAACATATAAAGTGGGAATAGAATATACATGACCAAATAGTTTTTGCAATAATGAAAGAACGAAGGGTGGTTTTATTCCTGTCAAACTTTATTTTATTTGCATTACTTTTCAATAATGATATTGTTTTATATGTGTGTATATGTATATATATGCATACACATATACACACATACACATATATACATACACATATGTGGCCCTGGCTTTTTTCTTAATACATTTGATAAGTGTTGATAAGGAAGGCGCTTGGCTCCGATGGTAGACCCCTGTGCAGGTTTGCATCCTCTCTCCCTCTTCTCCTGCACTAGTTGGAAAACACTTGGAATTTCCAATGTGTCACCATCAATATGGTTTTCAGAAGAGGAAAGAGGTGGGCAAGTGACTGTGGCATAAATCCCAGACAGCATCATTTTGAAGCAGATACTAAACAAGGAAAATGACGAGCAGGTGTTTCCAGAACCGTAGTGAGACCCTCAGCAAGCATGGCAGGTTATACCTGTGCTGACTGAGAAACAAGGAAACTCCAGGGTATGACCCACGTGTGGAGCAGCACTGGGGACTCACAGGGCCTTCCCAGCGGGGCGGGGGCGTGTCTAACTACCCAGGCACCCATCAAGGCCCCCTGGCTGTGCCAGGCCGGAGGTAGTGTGAGGAATTAAACACCGGTGGGAGTAAAGTTGTGATTTAGAGAACATGACCCTCTTTCTGAGCTCTTCATGCAGATAGAATAACAGCGTACGGTACATACGAAAGGGAAAGACAGCCAGTTCCTCTTGGACTTAATTTTGGAAGATTTCAGCCAGGACCCCAGATGATGTGCATGCTTCCGGTCCTTTCAGCAACCACAGAGATTCCCTAGAGCCCAGCTCCTACCTTCCGATTCCTGGCTGCACTTCCAGCTGTTTGGGCATAAAATCAAGACATCTGAGCTGTGTCAGGACCTGCAGACTAATGCAGAATCATGCAGCAGGTAACTCCTCTCGGTTGCACCATATCTCAGAACCATAAAATGAAAGTCCGGGAGCCTGAGCCTGACACTCTTCAAACACTGCTCTGCCTGGTAAATGTTCACCCCCATCCCACCCCACCCCACCCCACCCCACCCCACCCCCGAACATGGAAGCCTCAGAATTGCAGATGACCCATGGGATGCCCAGGCGACTGCTACACAGAGTGTGGCACCAACTTGGCATCATACTTGCCAAAGTACAGATAATGAATTACTGTGTGTCTGAAAAAAACTGATTTTTTTCTAAATCAAATTCTGTTCCATACATCTTGGGGGAGAAGGGGCTCTACGTTATTTTAAGACCTGTTTCAACAGAAGAAAGAAGGAAGGGAATGTTTCAAGGGAGTGGTTTCCTCCCATTCCTGTATTGAACTTAAGAGTTTTGGGTTTTGTTTTTTTTTTTCCATTGATTCCGTGGCAGAGTGTAGACAGGTGCATGGCAGGTGCATGGAGTTATTAGAAATGCACATTTCAGGAGGGGGGATGGGAGGATGTTGTGGGGGAGGGTCCAGAGGAGGGGGAGCCCTGAACTGACCATCTTCACGAAGCAACCCAGAGCCTCCCGAGGGAGGAAGCTGCCCCCCTGGGTTATGAGGCTCCAGCTCTGGGGCAACCCCCAACCCAGTTCTAGCTAAGAAGCTCTGACCGCAAACCTCCAGGGACCAAGTGTTCTTGGGAACCGACAAGGCTGCTGTTGGTTGAAAGAGATAAAGCTCCCACCAATCTCATTAGCATCAGCATCTTTATCATCACCCTCCGAACTGCTCTTTGGGTTTTATTTCATCCCCTGCTATTGTCATGTGCGGCCCTTATCTGAATAAGGCTGCCCTCCCACCCCGACTCCGGGTTCTGCTGGGTGGCTGGGGCTTTTATCTAAAATGACAGAAGCAAAGTACCTTTTTTTCCCTTCCTTTTAAACAAAAGCCTTTGATAGCAGAAATACTCATTTATATTTTCTGCAGAGCATGATAATCTACAGGTGACCTCTTCCGAGTCCTAAAGATTACCGTCCTGTGGTGACTGCTTTGACAATGAAATGTTAAATGTACCATGAAAGGTCGTGGGTGAACAATATGAAAGTGCGTTGCACTTCAAGTCTGATAAGTAAAAATCTGAATATGCAGAATGGAATGAATTATGGGACACATATCTATCTTCAGAACCAAATCTTTCTCTTCTCCCTGAAAGGATTTGTAACAGACGTTTTCCCGCAGGTTCCATTGTGCTTTTTACGATAAGAAGGAGCAGGCAGAGGCTCCGATAGCAGGCCACCTGAGTTCTGGTCTTTGCCCTTTATATCCCCTGGGATCTGGGGTGCGCTAATTGCTTTGTGCCCAACTTCCTCGTTTGTGCCAGGAGCCAGCTGCGCCCAGCAGCTGCGATAATTGCGTGAGATAAAACAGGGACAAAGAATGAGCCCAGGGCTTGGTACCGCGCAGCGCACAGGAAATGGCACTGTTATCAGCATACTGAGCAGTTGGTTTTCTCCTCGCTCTTGGGGAATATTCTCTGTGACACGGAATAATATCTATAGCACTTGGCCTGTTTTGAGCCAACGGCTGAATTTTACCAACCAGGGAATGCAGATACAGGCCACAGAATGGGTGGCTTTCGGTGTGCGGGATGGTTTGCTAACAGCCAAGAAAGCGCTTCGTGATCTCAGTTGTATCTCGGAAAGGTGATGATGAATGGTTATTATTTGGACAAAGCACTGGAATGGTTTCAGCTGGGGCGGACAGGCGTGGCTTGAGAAAAATGCGGGCAACCGTGGAAGAGCAAGGGCTTTGGCCGCAGGAGTAGATTTGGGTCCCAGTTGTGCCTGTGTTCCTCGTGGGCCTTCCAGGACTTTTGCTTTAAGGAGTTGCATGCATATCTTACGTTGACTAAGAGGAGGAAAGCTTTCTGAAGAGCAGGTGAGTGGGAGTTACCAAGTGTTGGGACTTGGGGCAGCAGTCAACTTCAGATGTTAGAAATCTGAAAGCTTGAAAAACCGGTTGTGAAAGTTTTGTCAAAGTTCTCTGAAAAAGCAGGTGAAATAGTACTTGAAGGTAACATCTAAATGACCCTCTAGTTTTAATCTGTTGATCTTTTCAACTAAATGCCACTGTTTTTTTACCCCTTTAAATGACAGGAAGCTAGAACCAAACTTTCTTTTAAAAATCAAGGGAGTTTATTGATTCAACAGCAACTGAAAATCTTGAAATTCTGATTTCAGGTGAGGTTTGATCCAGCAGTTCACAAGATGCCACCCAGAGCCAGCCTCCTCTCCCAGTATCACCTTATATGGCACTGGCTTTACCCTCAGCCTCCACGAGGTGGCCCCAAAGGCAGGTCTGAGATTCCCCCTAATGGAAAAAGGGTTGCAGCAGCTCCAAAATTGACATCCATCATCTCACACCTTCCAGAGTAAAAGGAACAGTCTCTTCCCCCCGGAACTACTACAAGAGAAAAAAGGCTTATTCTCCCCAAAGCCCCAGCAAATATCTTCTCTTGGTTTGTTGGGTTAGAGCCATCTCCAAGCCAATTCAGGTGACAGAAAGGCATGTGGCTGTGCCGATTGGTTTAAGCCTAACCAAAGCCAACTCTTGGATCTTGGCGCAGGTTCAATCCCACCCAAGCCAAATTTCTCCTGGAAATTTGAGTTCCTGTTGCCAAGAGGGGATAGATGCTGGGTAGCAAATAACCAATGTGCGCTATGATCCATTTTTTATAGGAACCACCGCATTCACTCAATTTGTACTTGCAGGTTTGGGTACTGGGAACAAAGGCAAGAGAAATGCATATCTGTCCCATGATTTTTTTTTTTTTTTCTGTTGCTAAATCACGATAATCAGGAAGGATTTTAGCACTGGGAAGTTTTGCATCTTAGTTCTGACCAGGAAGGCTTGCATTTACAGGTTAATAACTGAAGGCCAAGGTCAAATAAACAGAGGGCTTAATTAGTTCCCTAAACAGAGAAATGTCTGGTGCCTTCCTGGCCCCAGTGCTTTCTGAGGGTGCTATCACTCCAGCCCAGAGGGCTGTGCATTCGTTTGCTTCTGTTAATGTCTCACCTGATCCCAAATGACATTGTGTCCTCACTAATAGAAATATATATGTATGTACACACACACACACACACACACACACGCATCATGTGTGCCTTAAAAGGAAAACCTTGAATTGAAGCTTTGAAGTGAAATAAGGTGCTTCCTCTGAAGTGGCAAAAGGATATGGGAAATGGTGGGAACCAGCGTCATCAGCCAGAGCAGGCCAAGAGCTCTGCCTTCAGCTGCTTCATTTCTCCCCGCTTAGCCCTTCGGGGACACTCTGACTGTACCCCGGGCTCCCAGCCCAGATAATGGCAGTCAGGATAAGTGGTTGCTGTAATGTAATGGGGCTAAATGAAAAGTTTCTAACTCCAACTTTCTATTATAGTCTAGAAAATGATTTAGTAATAGAATTGAAGGTAACCAGAGATCAGCTGGAGGAAAGATGTGTACTTGGATTTTCCAGTGTTCCAGTTGCTTTGAGGGAGGGGCTGATTCATCTATTCAGCAAATATTTATCAAAAGCCCATATGGAATAGCTATTGGGGTACAATGTGAACACAGACACCACCCTGTCCACAGGGAGCTTACAGTCAAGCACAGAGAAGATAGACAATAACCAGATGACTATGCAATTCCACTCAGGGTAAGGTCTATGAATTAAAAACACAGGCACATGTAGACACTGTGAAGAAAGTATTAGATAGATTTTGTGAATTAAATACGTAGAGAAACTCACAATATAGAACACCTTAAAACTCTGGGTAAAATATAAAAATCATAATCTTTTTGTCAGTTCTGTTAAGCAACAATTCACATGTAATGAAACTCATTGATTTTTTAAAAAGATTTTATTTATTTAGTTTTAGGGGAAGGGGTAGATCTGGCCCACAACCCAGGCATGTGCCCTGACTGGGAATTGAACCAGCGACCCTTTGATTCACAGGCCAGCACCCAATCCACTGAGCCACACCAGCCAGGGCTAAAATTCATTGATTTTAATTGCATAGTTCAGTGGATGTTGACAAACGTCTAGAAGTCATGTAACCATTACCACAATGGTGATACAGCACATTTCTGTCATCCCACAAAGTCATCTTGTGGCCTTTTACAGTCAGCCCCTTCCCCTGACTCTCATTACCACCCCTGGCCACCACTGATCTATTTCCTGTTAGGATAGTTTTGCACTTTCTAGAATTTCATGTAAGTTACATCCGATAGGTCATCAAGAGGATGTGATCATCAAGTGACCCAGGAGCTGGATCCAGGCCATAGGAGGTCGCTCTTCCCCACCCCTGTCCTTGGAATGTATGCCTGCCTGCCCCAAAGACACAGCCTTGAGATAGTCATGTGTTGTTAAGACCATTGAGATGGTATACAGAACTGAACCCAGTTAAGGCCTGTATATAAACTTTTAAAATTCTGATGGAAAGATGCAGAGATTTGACCTATGGTGGCCCCAAGACAAGCCTCCTCAGTAAGTTCTCTTGCTTGTAAAGCCTGCCCCCTATCCTTGTCCTCTGTGCACGGAGTCCAGTTTCAGATTTCATCTGGAGTGCTCCAGAGGTTTCAAACCAACAGTGTCGGAATTCTTTCACTTAGCACCATGCTTTTAAGATTTCTCCATGCTTGTGAACCTGTCAGGAATCTGTTCCTTTTCACCGACAAGTGCTAGTCCACTGAATGGATATACCCAAGTTGCTTTATTAACTCACCAGCTGATGAACATTGGAATTGTTTCTGGCTTTTAGCTGTTATGAATAGAGTATATGGATATTCACCTATAAGACTTTGCATAGACATATCTTTTCATTTCTTCTGGGTAAGTAGCTAGGAATAGAATGGCTCAGTCATATGGTAGGATAAGCAGAATCCTAAGAAAACCCCACTACTACAATGATTCTCATCCTGTTCAATCCCTGCCCTTGAAGTGCATGATGAGATGTCACTCCCGTGATTGTTACCATGGTTTCAAAGGGACATTATCTGGTTGGGCCTAATCTAATCATGTGAGCCCTTTAAAAGGCTGTAGGAAAAGAAAATAACAAATTCAAGGAGATGTAAAGCACAGGAGGATTCAATGTGTCTTTATTGCTAGAAGATGGAGGAACTGCTAAGAAGGAATGTGGACAGACTTAAGGTGCTGAGAGATGCCCCCAACTGACAACCAGAAGGGAAAGTCTCAACCCAGAGATGAATTATCATCATATTATAATGGATATGAATCATATGGAGCAGGCATGTGTGTGTGTGTGTGTATGTGTGTGTGCAGTCCTTTAATGCCTTGCACAAAGCTCACTAATTTGTTTCACTTTACTTTTTAGTACCTGTTTGTGGTTTGATGAGTATAAAATGTCCCTACCCAAAAGGAAGAAGATGGCACATGAACATTGAAATCTTTAACATATATGGAATAGTCTCATCCACCCTTCCTTGTTCCCCAACCAAACCTTCACCTGAAATAATTAGTTTAATTTTGTAACCACGCGCACACCATAGCCTGGTGTGGCAAGGCTGCGTTCAGAACAGTTCTTCAGTTTCTGTGCGTGAGGTCCTCCACAGTCAAATATTGTTCCCTGGGCCTCTTCTTTGATTCACACCTATTCTCACTTCTACAAGGAGCTAGCTAGTGCTCAGTCTGTGCAAAATAACTTTTAAATAGTATCTTAAGCAGAATTGAGGAAAGTGAGTATGCTGAAGGTCACGATGGCATTCATTCTAAAACCACGCATAAATTCTCTTGGGCAGAGGGAGGGGAGAGCAATGCAGAACCCGGGGTTCTGACTTAACCACACTCACTGACAGTCTTGCGCGGCTCCACCTCCACTCACCATCACTGCCTTCATGAATCCCTTTGAATCTATCACTTAAAAGAGGCATCCACTGGCATCCTTCGCTGGACCGCCTAACACTGGGTCGCAGTTGTCAGGGTAACCACGTTTGGGAAGCGAGAACTGGCTCTCCCGAGTTTCCACGGAAACCACTCCCTGCAGAGGCAGGTGCGGCACCGGGAGAAGCCCTGGGGTGGGGAGGGACCCCGGGGAGGTCGCGGGGCGTGGCTGCCAGGTTGTAGGGGCTCAAGGCATCAATTATACATACAGATTATTATTTTTTTTAATAAAGCACTTCCCCTTGCAAACTAGAACCATTAATTCCTTCCGGCTTGATAAATTCCAGTTGCTGTCCTCACCTTGGAGATGGTCCAGGAGTATCTGCCAAGGAGCAGACTCCCCCCCCCCACCCCCCCCACCCCCAGTCCCCAGAGTTTTCCCGAGAGGCGGGAGCGTTGGTGCGCTCGCCACTAAAACGAGGGCAAGCCCAGTTTCACGAGGAGGGAAGCCCAGTTTCACGAGCTTCCTGGGCTTTGCCAGGATACCCCACCAATGCCCAACAATCCAGCAGGAATAGGACTGAGGTTAGCGGCGCTCCTTTAAATAAATCCCCTTCACGTTTGAGACTCGGATTAGTTACGTTAACTGGAAACACACCCGCCTCTTGTTTCGTTTCATAAATACCGCTGGGAAGAGTATCAGATTTATGCTCTGAGCGAATAGGAAACAACTGAGGTTTCTGGAGAATGCCTAGGTCGACGCTGGCATTTGAACCTTGCCTGGTCGGTCCCTTCAAAGTCATTGCAGCTGCGGCATCACTGGGGCTGAGGTAGGGCGACTGCGCTTGAACGTGGGGACCTTGGTCCCTAGCCTGTCATCTTTGTGTCTCTTTATGGGGAGGAGGGGCTGTCTGACATAGTTATTAAACCTGGCAGCTGCGTTGGCGGCCCAGAGGAGCATTTTGAGTGAGCTTGCAGAAAATGAGGGGCGTTCAGCTGACCGCCAGCTGGTCACTTCTCACTGCCTGAAAGGGGGCTCCGAGAACACTTTTCCTTCCTGCTAATTTCCAGTGGCAGCGGGGGGAGCACGCGCACCTCAAAGCAGCAATCGGAACGTGAGTATCTGTGGCTCCAGGCTGCTGGTAGGCGGCGGGGCTCCCAAGGTGTCCAGCCGGGTCGCCCCAGCGTAGAGGCGGCGCAGGCGGCTGTGGGCGGCCTCCCCACGCTTGCAGCTTAGTCAAGAGGTGGTGCGCGCTGGTGCGCCAGGGAGATGACAGCCTGACTACTGCGGGAGGGGATTTGACTGCCCGGTCTCCAGAGCACGGCTTGGGGACGGGTCCTGTGCTTCTGGGAGGGATGCACAAAGAACCGCGGGCCTAGGCAGCGGGCGTAGCCCTGCTCGGCCCCAGTCTCTCCTTTGGGGCCTTTTTGAGAAAGGGGAGAAGCTGTATTTTTACGACTGGATCAAAACATGGAGATGAGATCCGTGTGTCCCCCACCCAGAGAAACCTTGGTGCGCGGTGGCCCGTCCTGCCGGGACCTGGGCGTGGCTGCGGGAGCGCGAGGGTCCGTCAGTGTTCCTTCGGGATTTCAGAGACTCGAGCTCACTCCTTCCTTCCGCCTCCTCACATACCTGTCTACAAGGGCAGACATTTTTGTGGAGACCAGACATAAAGTGGAAAGACCTCAGTTCTCTCCCTTCTCCCCAAAGCTTGAGTGTGAGGGGTGTGGTTTTTTCCTGTGATGGCTAGGGGAGATCTTGAAGTTCAGTTTCGTTTTTATACGCGAATTTTGTTTCTGCAAAAGGTTTGCAGCTTTACAGAGCTTGCATCATGCAGGGGTCTCTCCGCAGTTTATGTATGGGTAAGCAAACCTTGGCTTTTTCCCTAGGGGTTCCAAGTAGGAATATAATACAATACTGTCAGTTGACTCCAGAATGTCAAGTTCTGTGTTTCCCGTGCATCTCAATGTCCATCTGGTTCAGGCCTCACAGTATGGTACTGAGACTCCTCTCTGTTCTTGCCATATCTAAAGCCTGGCTCCTACTGTCTCTGAGGCTGTCTCTTGATTGCCTAGTGCCCAGCATCAGGGGCTGAAGAATGCTTCACGTTCCCCAAGGGGCAGGCCAGAATCAGGACTCAGGTGATGTTGGATGTGTTGTCACTCAACTGTGGGCCTGCTGTTTAAGCTTTCCAGGCCTCAGTTTATTAATCTGTAAAATGGGTGTAACGAAGTGATATCTTACAGAATGAGCTAAGATTTGTGCTGGTCTTCTCATCCCGTCTTCCATTAAGCAGCATTTCTGTTATAACCTGGCAATTGAGGATAGGCTTAATGAGCACAAGTGGGGGGTGGGGGGTGGAAAAAAACCTGCAAAATGGGAAAATTTAAAATAACTTCAGAAAAACTTACCAAATTAGCTTAGAAATTGCCTAAAAATGGGCTAACCTATTGATTGTAAATTAATTTATAAGGTAAAGAACTAAAATTACTATGGGTGTGCATATGACTCCATTGATTTTTACGCATCAGTTATGGCCCTGGGGGAAGGTTGATGTTCATCTAACTAGAAAATGAGGCTTAATAGTAGGTGCTTTAATTTTGCCCCAAATCTTGGTTTTCCATCCTGGAGTGTGGTTTCTCAGGTTTTTGCAAATAAGCTCCTCGTTAACTAACACCAGGTAATAATTAGGTTAAAAAAGAAAAGAAAAGAAAAAAGCGTTATAGAAAGAAATTAACATGATGCTGAGATATTAAGTGTAACATGAAAGAACAAGAAATGAATGGCTCTACTGAATTCTACTCTACTACACAAATGGTTAGGGTATTGTTTTTAATTTTGTCCATTGTACTTTAAAAAGAATGTGGAGAAACTGGGGAGGGATTCAGAGTGGAGGCACCAAAATAACTTAATGAAACAGAAAGAAGAGAAGCTAAAAAAAAAAACAAAAAAAAACCCTTGAGACTATGTGAGGCGCTAAGAAGACTGGAATAAGAGAAAACCAGATTTTTTAAATGTTTTTAAATCTAATTTTATCGTTGTTGTAAAAAACCAGATTTTGACAGGATATAATAAAGAACTTCAAAAATGCCCGCACAGTGACATGAGTCATTGAGGAGCATTATGAAGACTAATGTATCATCGGCCCTTCATGATCTAGCCTTAGCCATTCTTAAACCTAATGTTAAAATCACTTAATGATTTTTAAACTCTTCCAAGACCCAAGTCGAGCCCCTTCCCAGGCCCAGGTTCCAACTTAGCCGGTCTGAGCGCAGGTAGGGATATTTTGTTGGAGCTCCCTAGGTGAGACCTACACGGAGAAACACCGGTCGTGCCTACAAGGCCAAGTCCGTGGCTGCAGAGGCCAGGAGGGGGCCCGCAGGCCACAGGAGGGCCAAGGGTTGGGCAGAGCAGCTGTGGTTCACACCTGGATGTCAGCCAGCTTTGCCCAATCTTTGTAAGGGATCCTGGAAACCTAGTTTTTTATTTCTTAATATAAAATCTCCAGGTATTTAAAGGTTGGCAGCTAATTAGGGGTGAAGCGTTTAAAAACACTTCGTGCTTGCCAAGCAAAACACACCTGCAGAGCTGGCCCCAGGCTGTCCCCAGCAGGAGACTTCGCCTTCTGGGGCAGCGGAGGAGCAGGGCTGGACTCCATGTTCTCCCAGGGCCTCTTCCAGCTGGAGGTTTGTGTTTCGGTTTTCATGCTTTGTGTTTAACTTCAAGAAACGTTTCTTTGCCTCATTCTTTCTGAAGGCACGTTCTCTTTCTGGCTGAGTGTGTATTCCTTGATAAATCTCTTTGGATTATCTGAAGGAGAAAAAATTCTCCAGTTCCCTGACTGCAAGTTAAGGAGGCTGGCCCCAGAGATAGGGAGTGATCACGGGGCCCCTGAGGTAGGAACTAACCACACCTGCCCTCTTTCCCCATGGGGACCATTCAGAGCTCTCTCAGCTGGTGTGGTGAAGATGGGATGAATAGGATTGGGAGGCTTGATCCCTTCTACAGGGCACCCGGGAACTGTCCTGATGCTGCTTTCTAGCATCTCTTGGATTGGGGAAGATCTCGTAAATCTCCTTCTAGTCTTCCCTAAACTACAAAAGCAGTGGAAGACAGTAAGTCTCCGTGAGCAAAGAGGAGGCATTCAACACCACATCCTACAGTGGAGAACTTCTTTGACGGAGGTAGAAAAAATTCAGGAGATCTGCAAATGTGATGGCTGGGTTCTTGGGTTCTCACTGCCTCTCCTCTCTGGGTTAGGACTGCTGTTATTCTGTTTGGAAGTTGGGGACACGCCAAGTAACAGGAGGACAAAGCATCTGCCTCTCGCACCCACTGTGCGGCTAAGACCAGAGTGGTGTCTCCCTCCTTCCCAGTGATGAGGCATGAGCAGCCTTCCAGGCTGACACAGACTCACTCAGAGAAGACAAGCACTTGGCCCAGAGCAAGGAGCAGAAGCCAGCTTTGTTAAACTAGGTGGCACCGTTAAATGCCATCAGCATTCTGCAGGAGCAGCCCGTTTTCACTTCCCACAGGCTCCGGGAAAGCAAGCAAAAGCAGAGGACATGAACAGATGCCAGGCTCCCCTCCATGGTGGTGAAAACCTCCCAAAGCCATGGCCATGCTGCCTTCCACCCTATGCCAGCCCCTCAGTTGTCCAGAGTTGAAAAAACAGACCTGGGAGCCAATCCTTTTACTATCAATGAGACAGAAAGGAGAGTTTTGAAGTCAGAATGTGGAAACAGCCCAGGGGAAAGGGAAAGAAATAGGATTCGGGTATTAATTTGGGTGTCTGCTTGCCAAAACCTGTAAATGTGTTTTTTTGGAGAAGCAGAAGCCTGAATATGGAGCTGCCAAGTTCTTAGGCTGGGGCAGAGATGCGCCCCCCTGCCCTGGTCTTCTCTACCCTAATGACTGCGTGAAAACAGTGGCAGATTCTTTCACTGGAACCCTAGAGGGACACATTCGACACCATCGGACTGTGCCACCAGCTGGGATGTAAGGTGGGCTGCTTCAAGGCCCATCTGAGTGCCTGACTCACTTCACACCACTCCGAACCCGATGGCCCTGTCCAGCTGTACGCAAAAGACCCTCCCTCTCCCTACTCCTGGGAGTCATGGGACTGATGGACAGTGTCCTTTGGAATCGGCCTTACCTGCTGTCTACCTGTCTTCCTGCTGCAGCCCAGGCTGACGGTGAAGTACATCAGCTGCCTTGCCCCAGTGCTTGGAACATTCAGTTCTGCCCATTTCTAGCTTCATCATGACAGCTTGCCTGTGGCGAATCCTGGCTGATGGTTATCTTCCAGGGTTTACGCAAGCAACTGTATTTTTCCTTAAGGTAGTTTATCCAGTTGTCTCACCGTTCTAAACCTCCCTGTTGCCTCTTTTTGTCAAATTTACTCTTAAGAGAGTATCTACTTACATGTGTCCAAGGACAGCAAGAGATGGTAAACTCCAATCCATTCTTCTGAACTTCTTCATGGTGGTGGTAGAAAAATGAAGGGGAAATCCGATACTGTTGGCTGAAATGCAGCTGTATATTCATGACTATTTAATTCATCTTTGTCCTATATGGTCAAAGATTCTTCTTATATGAGATTAATAAGAGTATTAGTAAAGCACAGTTATGCAGTACTATAAACCATATATTTTAAGAAATTTTTAAAAATTGATTATTTCCAGAGAGAGGCAGTGAGGGAAAGAAACATCATTGTATGGTTGCCTTTCACCTGCCTCCAGCTGAGGCATGTCTAGGGACCTGGCTTGCAACCTGGTTATGTGCCCTGACTGGGGAATCGAACCAGCAATCTTTGGGTTCACAGGCCAGTGCCAATCCCCTGAGCCATACCAGCCAGAGTTGAAAGTTTTATTTTATTTTTTTATTAATTTTAATTTAATTTTATTGTTGTATTACATCCACCCCCTTTTTACTCCCCTCTGTCCCCTTCCCCACCCACCCACTCCCTTTATTTTAAAGTAGATTGTTCTTATCATCAAACCAAAAAGGAAGTTATCCTTCTAATGTATAGTTATATACAGTTGGCAACAAAAATGCAGGAAATTTTTAATTAAACTATTCAGTAATTACTATTTCTCCCACTAAGTGTAAAGAAGGAAGCACATGACAATTTAGAAGACCAGCTCTTGCCATCATGGTTAGAAGAAAGATTTACAGACACACACCCCTACAAAGACTGTAACAGAGAAAGTGTTAAGTGGAGTGCCAGACTGACTGATCAGATGCTGAAACAAGTTTCACATGGTCCGTCCTATGTCAAGGCTGGAAGGGGGACACCGGTGTTTGTGATATAATCAGGGCCCTCCCTGGTGGCTCCAGGGCTTTGGGGAATAGTCTAGAACTGGAGGGGTAAGCAGAGAAGGTGCAAATCCTTGACCAATGGATGGTGAATGGGGAGAAGACAGGCCTTCTTTCTGGTGTCAGATGATTATAATCTGGATCCCAAAGGTGTGTGAGCAATTTGCTTAACACACAGAACCTCCGTTTCTTCGTCTGTAAATGGGGACAACCATTGCATTCTTTTAAGGAATATAGAGAATTAATGTAGAGGGTCTAGCATGGTTCATCGCACACAGATGATTATTAACCTGTGGTGAATACTGTGAGCAAGATAAAGATGTAAGATGAGACCCTACCCAACTTCAATATCAGGATGAGGATGTGGAACTTTCTCCCAAGATAATATGGAGCCACTGTGGACTCTTTAGGAAATGTACTACTTATATAAAAAGCTCACTGAATTTTTACAAATTCCTGTACGACCATGTGAATATCTGCTTGGACATTTTTGTCTTTTCTTTCTTTTTTGGGGGAGGGTTAGGGGAGGACGGGAGGTTTTCTGTAATTCAAACTTTTAACACTTGAACAAGTTAATAAGAATTTAGAGACACTGTCAGTGAACTGTGGTCTATGGTCAATACTGCCCTGGCCTCCTGCCTTTCTGGACAACTAACAGTGACTCCAAGTTTAATGATGTTGTAAGCTGTGACTCCCAGGTACTTCTGTGACAGATGTACCTGTCACTGGTACATCTCAGAAGTAACAACTCAGAAGTAACACTCAGAAGTAACAACTCAGAAGTTGTTATTAATTAAGTGTAGTTTGGGATCACCTATTTTCCACTAGCATATTGTTCTTCCTGGACCTATCCCAACAACCCCTTGTTTTTTGCTATTTTAAGAGAAAGTTACAACTTTATTATGCTTTTGGTTTGGCAATGAGTAATCTGTTTCCATTGTTATATCTCTGCGTTACAACTTTCCAGAACAGTTTAGTGCGATTTTTAGAATATGAGTCAGTTGCTGTCTTCATGCTGTGGTTTTGAAACATCTTTTTATGACCCTTCTGAGTGAAAATTTTCTCCCCTCTTTTCTTCCTTCCTTTCCTTACTTTCTTTGTTAAACAAAATCACTGAGCTGAGTAAGCTGTGTTATTTGACACTCCCCCTTCACCAAGGTTCCAGGAATAAGTACTTCTTAACACATTATTGACCAGCAATTTTATAGCAAAAGCTAATGCTAGTGCAAGCGCAAGTTAACTCTGTATCCGTCAACAACCTTTGGGCTTGAAAATACGAGTTTTTTCAGGTCAACAGTGTGTTAAATAATTCAGTAAAAATCACTGAGCTCATTAGTGTCCCCAAAGAAAAACAAGTCAGTCTTGTATTAGGATTTTTAGAAGATGATTGTTTTCCAGGCTTTCTTTTGTTTGTGGATGGGGAGGGTTGGGGGCTAGCTCTCTGCCTCACGAAACAATAGGAACCCCCCTTTTCTGTTCTTTCATTCACATTTATGTTTCCAAAGGAGGGAGAGGGGAACCAGGCACGATCCCTTGCCAATGTGAATTAACTCTTGACTGGCCATTCTTTAGCCATTTATGCCCTATTCTCTTGTATTCTGAGTAACAAAGATTTTGTTGTACTTTGACCTAACTAGGTCCTTTGTTCTAAGAGCCCAGTGCAAAATTTTGCGATGAATACTGCAATCCTTCCTTTATACAGAAACACCTTGCAAGCAAATGTTTATGACCAGCCCCTACCTATGCTTTTACAAGCACTGAGATGGATCAAAGATACACAACACTTCATGTTGAAAAGCAACCTCCTGTGGGCGCCTGTGTCCTATTCAGCAGGCACTGTCCTTGTTACCTTGTTTGCATGATCCCATTCAGTCCTAACAGGGACCCTGTGATGAGGCTTGTTGTCCTCATTTTTAGAGATAAGAAAACCAAAGCTCAGAAAGGCTGAATAAATTCTTCCAAGGTCGCTAGCTACTAAGAAGCAGGCATAGGAGCTTAAAACCATTGCTCTTCCCAGTATATTCTACGTACAATGTGATTCACAGCAGACTCCCTTGCAATGTTCTGTTCTCCAGTTTGAGTTTCATCAGTGTTTCCTAATTAGTGACTGGTTTATGCTCAAGGAAGGCTCACAGACAAGGCCAGGACGCTGGTAAGTTTTCTTTGTATCATCTAGTTCTCAGGAGCTAACCCCTACAAGGCAGAACCAACAAATTTCCTAGATGGTTGCTATTGGGCAGCATTCCATGGTGGTAAATTATGTCTAAGACCCACACGAAAGTGTAAGTAAGGTTACTTCATGGACCACAAGCCAGTAAAGGCACCGTGTCCTCTGCAGATGACATTATTAACAGAGTGGAAATCTGTATTTCACTGGAACCTTCCATCCACGGGGGATGGCGGGGGAAACAGATAAAGTGAGACTGGAAAAACCAAATCCTTAAACAAACTTGGTCAGGCTTCAATCATGACTAAGCCCAATGGAGCCTCAAACTCCTAAATGAAATGCATGTGCACATTCTCCCTGTATGGGGCCAATTTACTCTCAGGAGTAGCTATTTGTTGTCTACATAATTGCCAGATTCCTCAATATTCAAGGGCAGGACCTGTCGTTTTAACTCTTTATCCTGGCACTTAATTTAGCCTTTGGCATATAGTTTGCGTTAAATGAATATTTGTGTGAATGAGTGTATTGGTCAGTGTTCGCCGGTGAAATGGGACCAATGAGACATGTATTTGTTTGTTTTATTTATTCTAAAGAATTGGCTCACATGATGATGGAAGTTGGCAAGTTCAATCTGTAGGGTGGGACAGCAGACTGGAAGCCCTCAGGGAGGCAGTGTTCTAGTTCAAAAAGTGGCAGGCAGGAAGGGCCAAGGTTGCAGATGAGTCCAAAGGTAGTCTGCTAATGAACTTCCTCTTACTTCAGATCTTTTTGTTGATTAAGTCCTTCAACGGATTGGGTGAGCCTCACCCAAATTACAGAGGGCAGCATGCTTTATTCTACCAATTAAAATGTTATTGTTATCATGTGAACCCAAAGGTCGCTGGTCCAATTCCCCAGCCAGGGCACATAACCAGGTTGCAAGCCAGGTCTCCAGCCAGGTCTGTTGCTGGAGGCAGGTGAAAGGCAACCATACATTGATGTCTCTCTCCCTCTTTGCCTCTCTCCCGTCCCTTCTTTCTAAAAATAATGAAATAAAATCTTAACAATAACCTTTTTTTTTTTTTTTTTTAAATCAAAAACATTGTTGCAGACACATGAGAGCACCCTGGTCCCCAGACCCCCTAATTCCCACTCTGGAGAATAATTTTTGATTAAACTTCTGGGCACTCTAGAGCCCAATCAAGTGGACACATCAAGTTAACTGTCACCATGACAGAATGAGTAGATTGGAAATAGTAGTTTCTCAAATGAGGTGGAGCAAGTGGGATGGCAGGTATTGGTCTATTTTATGACAGGCTTCAGTTAAAATGGCACCTTGCTAATTAGAAGTCCTTTTCTTCCCAGTGAGGCAGCTGTAACAGACCAGAATTTAAAACCAGGATGCTATTCTAGATAAAACTTCCTTTAGCTACTTGTACCCTAGTGATCATTTACCACTGGACCAAGTGAACTGAAGAAAGTGGTTGATGCATGCACCATGCTCTCCAGAGTTGGAGGGATAAAAAGGTACCTTTCTTAGGCATAATGTCATTTGGAGGTAGAATCTTAGGACATGTTTTTTTAGAAAAACCTAGTTTTTCCAAAAACTTATGGAGAAAATAATTTTTATGCTACCCAAATGCATGTAACCATATTTAAGACCACTTTGTTTAGTTGATTTAATGCACTGAGGTGCTAAAGGTGAACAGTAAATTCCCAGCAAGGAAAAGAGCCCATTTGGATTTTATTTTTCTTTAACCTGAGTGATCAATTTTGTATTTTTAAAGTGCTTTCTTTTATAACACGCATTCAAACCAAAGAAAGCACAAAGGAGTACAATTGCACACATGATCTTTCTGCAAAGATGGTAGGACATTTCCCACTGAAGTAATTCATTGTTCACAGAATCTGGCAATAAGAAAGGGGAGAAAAACATCTAAACAAATAGGCTATTGAAAATATATACCATGAGAGGATGATGCAATGGCAAATTGCAATATGGAAAGAAGTCCTGAATGAAAATTTGTGTTACAAAAGGATCAAAAGCTATGCAACAAAATGACAAGAAGCAATGTTTATTTTGAAGTCTTACTCAATTTTCAAGTTTGACTTTACTCTTGGAGTTTTGTGTTTTCTGTTCTCTGCCATACTTAGAATTAGCATAGATGTTTTTCAACTCTGCATTCCCTTTGGCTCTGGGACAAGTAAAAGATTGTGGGGTACAGAGAACCCTATATCCCCCATAGTAAAAAAGGAAGGAGAGAAGTAACTCCCAGGAGAAAAGGGCAGGAGAGGAGAGGTGCAGACCCAAGGTGGTCAAACCTTCACAAACAGCACAATTTAAGGAGAAGAAGACAGGCCTGAAGTTCTATTCCCACATGGACCTAGGTTTGCATTTTGTTGAAAGTGGTCCTAAATCCCTTTACTCAGAATTTCTCTCCTCAAGATTTTCTAGGTCAGAAGCATAGGAAGTGACAAAAATATACAAGCGTTTGAATAATATAAAATGTTAAATGTACTTTCCACGGCTCATTCGCAAATTCCCTTCTCATTTACTTAAATTCTTAATTTATCTATCATGATTTAAAAGAAAAACAGGGAAAATATAACCAGCTACGTATATGTAAAGAAAACATTTTAAATAAGAAACCTAGCAAATGTGTACATAACAAGAATGGCATTTTTTCTTTTTGCATTTGTTTATAATATTAATTTAATTACATACACTAGGGTATTAGTCAAATCAAGTAAGCTACATCTGCCCTGGCTGGTAGCACAGTGGATAAGGCGCCGGCCTGCAAACCCAAAGGTTGCAGGTTCGATTCCCTAGCCAGGGCACATTACCAGGTTGCAAGCCACGTCTCCAGTCAGGTCTGTGGCTGGAGGCAGGTGAAAAGCAACCATACATTGATGTTTCTCTCCCTCTCTGTCTCTCTCCCTTCCCCTCTTTCTAGAAATA